>JARFXV010001292.1:0-383118 GCA_031761425.1 Cosmopolites sordidus
TATATTTTTTTTTAAGTATTTTTATTAGAAGAATTCTGATAGATGGCTCGTTGTAAAACCGAAACATATATATATATACATATATGTATATATATATATATATATATATATATATATATATATATATATATATATATATATATATATATATATATATATATATATATATATATATATACATATATATATATATATATATATATATATATATATATATATATATATACATACATATATATATATAATATATATATATATATATATATATATATATATATATATATATATATATATATATATATATATATATATATATATATATATATATATATATATATATATATATATATATATATATATATATATATATATATATATATATATATATATATATATATATATATATATATATATATATATATATATATATATATATATATATATATATATATATATATATATATATATATATATATGTATATATATATATATATATATATATATATATATATATATATATATATATATATATATATATATATGTATATATATATATATATATATATATATATATATATATATATATATATATATTTATATACTGAACAGATGGCTAACAGGGCTCTGGCAAAAAAACCCAGGTCGCGTCTGCAGTGGCAACCACCGGCAACCTGGTCGGCGTCTGTTCACCCAGAGGGTGCGGCTGTACACCACGCTCCAGGAACTAACAATCTATGGTTCTAAACTCCCAGTGGAAACACTGGACCCATAAGCTTATAAGCAATCATGACTCGTGCAAGTAATAACAATGATACCCCAGGTGGTAACCAATCCACCCGTCGACAGACGGCAACCGCGGGTGCTCGGATTCTGGGGAAGCTGGACTTTCACGATTACAAAAAAAGTAGGAGCTTTCCGTTAAATTTCCACATAAAACTCCTACATACATTGGCAGCTTCAACATCAACACGCTAATTCAACCAGGAATACTTCACAACCTAACCTCACAACTTAACAGACAAAAGATACTTGTGCTTGAAACACGCATCACAGGTGAGGACACTGTAGGCTACGGGAACTATCGCATATTCAAAAGCAGGACAGACAAACGAGGCGCCAGGGATGCTCCGCTTCTGGGCATGGCCTTTGTGGTACACAAAGGGATCGTTAACTCTATTAAGGGAATTACCCCCATAAACAATAGACTGATGACAATGCGCATACAGTGCGCCAATAAAAAATACACCATGATCAACGTACATGCCCCTACAAACGGGGACAACAAGAAGGATCCCAAGCCTACAGAGAAATTCTGGGCAACACTAGAAAAGATAATGGCAAAGGTCTCAAAGGATGACGTCAAAATTTTACTGGGCGACTTTAACGCACAAATCGGTAGAGAAAAAATCCATCATAAAACCATAGGCAAATTCCCCGGTCACAAATTCACCAACAAAAACGGCAAAAGACTCATCGAACTATGCCAACAGAATAACCTGAAGATCATGTCAACATCCCTCAGAAAATCTCCACGAAAACAGAAGACATGGAGATCGCCTATACAACAGATTGGTGAATTCCAGATAGACCACGTTGCGATCTCATACCCACAACAACGAGAGATCCGTGATATTCAAGTCCGCAGGGGCACAAACATCGATTCAGACCACTACCTAACACAAATCAAAGTAAAATTCACCCCACTTAGAATTCATCAGAAGAAGGCACACCTACAGAAATTCGACACGAAAAGGATCAATGAATCCAACATAACAGAGGAATGGGAAAATGAACAGGCAGATACATGGGAAACATTCCACAAAAAGCACAGGAACTGATTCCATTGAAAAAGAACACAAAACACCCATGGTGGGACTCGGAATGCGTAAGTGCATTGCAGCGACACAAACGAGCATTTCAGGAGTACAAGAGTAAAAAATCCCCAGAAAGCCAACAGCTTTTTAACGAGACTAGAGAACAGACCGCCAAAGTTATTAGACAAACTAAGAGGAAGTACATGAAGGAACAACTAGATTGCTAGGCGCTGGCACAATATTTTTCTGATCTCCTCAATTGCCTCGAACGCGACACAAGATTCCCCAAAGAAAATTGTATCATAAGGGAATGGGAAAAGGAACTAAAAAATCAAGGACACTGGAAACCGATACGACTCGGACGAACCAAAAACAACATAGAAATATCATGCCTAGCCTTCGCAGACGACCTAGCCATACTCGCAGACAATGAAAAAAGGGCAACCAAACATATCGAAGTCCTCAAGGAATGTACAGAGAAAGTTGGCCTACAAATATCCTTTCAAAAAACCGAATTCTTCTGCTCAAAATTAAATGTCCAAAATTGGAATACCAAATCCGGCAAAATAAATAGGGTCACTCACTTCAAATACCTGGGCGAGATCCTCGACCCCTCAGGAGGAGAGAAGATAGCACAGAAGACTCGATTGCAGAAGATGAAGAGGGCATACGGCAAGACACACAATATCTATAATAAGAAATGCTTATCCACACACGCAAACATAAGACACTACAACACAGTAATCAAACCAGAGCTACTATACGCAAGCGAGATACTTGCACTCCATACAAAAAGCGGCATAGAAAGCATACTAAAAGAAGAACGCAAAATTATGAGGAAAATTCTCGGCCCAAAACTGACAGAGGAAGGATACAGACTACATTCTAGAAAGACTACAGAGAGAATGTCCAACGAAGCGGCGGACATAAGAAAAAGAAGGTTGAAATTCTATGGACATATCAGTAGACTTCCACCGACAAGACTCACCAACAGAATTCTTACGTACATACAAGGAGTCAAGTCAACAGTACCATGGATCGCACAAGTCAGAGCTGATCTGGGAAAGGCACAAATGGGTCCGACAGAGATTGAGGATAGAAGAATGTACAAACACAAAATACATATGTGGAACGTTGCATCAGAGAGCGAAGTTTCGAGGAGATCAGGAACAAAGTGGACGGAGGAGAGAATCCACAGAGAAAGGATGAGGGAGGTGTGGAGGATCAGAAAGAACACTAGAAAATGAGTCAGGATGCTTTGCGTGATCCAACCGGGTCTATACGCACCTAATAATATATATATATATATATATATATATATATATATATATATATATATATATATATATATATATATATATATATATATATATATATATTAAACTACCGCCCAATAAGCCTCCTATCTGTTATGTACAAAGTTTTCACCAAGATAATATCTAAAAGAATATTAAGAATACTGAATGACGCATAACCAAGAGAGCTGGCAAGATTCAGTACAATGGACCATATCCAGGTTGTCCAACAGACCATAGAAAGGCACAATGAATACACCATGCCACTGTGCTTGGCTTTTATTGACTATGAAAAGGCATTTGATTCAGTATCAACGCAGGCCATAATGGATGAATTACTTAACCAAGGGATAGACAGAGCCTATGTGAACCTACTGAGATCCATGTATGAGAAAGCTACAGCTGCAGTTCACATGGATGACTTTGAAGTTAAAATCAACGTCGAACGTGGTGTCCGGCAGGGTGACTCAATAACGGCTGTTCTTTTCTTAGCCTGCCTTGAAGAGGTATTTCGTAATCTAAAGTAGGAACACCAGGGAAAAAAAAAATAATGGTGCATATCTAAGCCATCTTAGATTCGCGGATGATATCGTTCTCCTTTCACAAGACACAGATGAGCTACAAGAACACATACGAAAGCTGCAAAGGGCGGGAGAACCATTTGGTTTGAAAATAAACCTAAAAAAGAGTCAGGTTATGTTTAACAAATTTGCTGTCAACAGAAGAATTTCTATTTTAGGAAGTGATTTAGAGGTTGTGGATCCCTACATATATCTTGGACAAAGGATTTCAATGGAGGGTGATACCGCACAGGAGGTGGAACGGCGGGTTAAGTGTGGCTGGCAGGCGTTTGGCCGGCTCAATATAGTATTTAAGAGCAAACTCCCACTTTGTCTGAAGAGAAAGGTTTTTAATCAGTGCGTGCTGCCTGTTTTGACATATAGAAGTGAAACATGGACACTCACATCACAATCAGTTCATAAGCTTCGGGTTGCACAGAGGGGAATGGAAACGTGTATGCTTGGCATTACAAAGCGGGACAGAAAGACCTGCATGTGGATCAGAGAACAAACGAAGGTATGTGACATCATTGGAAAGGCGATAGAATTGAAATGGAAGTGGACAGGTCATATAGCGAGATGATGTGACGACAGATGACCAAAGCAATTCTGGAATGGATACCGCTTGATCATAAACGCCCGCCAAGAAGGCCGAAAACACGATGGTCGGATGGCATCATCAAGTATATTGGACCCGAATGACTCAGGACCGTGCGAATTGGAAGCATGTTGGGGAGGCCTTCATCCTGCAGTGGATCGACAAAGGCTGAATATATATATATATATATATATATATATATATATATATATATATATATATATATATATATATATATATATATATATATATATATATATATATATATATAAGCATCTCCCAGGACCGGTTTCTGGCTTTAAGCCGTCATCAGCTCTGAACTTAAACCTCCCGGAACGCCCGGAGAGCGGATGAAGGGATCGACTAAAGCCCTGACCATATAAATCGGCCAGGTCGAATGGTGGAACGACGAAGCACCAACGTGGAGCGCGGGTGTATTTTCTTTGTTTTTAATATTCTCCCCCACCAGCCCACTTCATTATTTTTTGAACACACATATATATTACATATATTATTTATTTATTTATTTATTGAACAAAGCTGGATAAGGCTATTGAAAATCTGTCATTTTATATTGAAATTTTCCATTTCCCATCCGCAAACGTACTTCAACTAACCCGACCTAAATATTCTCCTGACAGGTACGAAATATTTTTCGACAAAGGAAGGAGATATACAGATTTCTGGCCCCGTTCAATCGCGAAAAGGATTCTCGTAGTACGGTTTGATTTAGGTTTTACCGTTTTGGAAAATCACGGAAACCAACCGATTTGTCCGCTCGTCGAAACACCTAAAAGATAAACGTTTCTCAATAATAGAAAAAAATGTCTATGACAATCCGCACCTGTTAGCTTTCGGAAGTTTTCCTCTTTCAACCTGCTTTTTTTTTCTTGTCTTCGGGGAGGAAAAGTTTCTTTTGGCAGCTGTCCGGGCTCTCACGAGATCGAGTGACTTTGAAAAGATGCGGGGGCGGGTTAGAAATATTGACATAAGGGATTTTTTCGTTGACCTCGATTATTTGAGGGAAGATTTCCGAAGGCCTAGAGTACAAAACAAAGTGGTGGCGGTTCTTGTTTTTCTTTTGTTGTTTACGAGAATTTTTTTTTTGCCAAGATCCCTTTTAATAGCATAATTTTTTCTTTGATACTATATTTTTTTATTTTATTACATAATTTTATTACATAATTCTTCTTAATAAAATGTAAACACGACACAAAAATGTAAACACCGTCGAGTAAACGCTTTGAAAATGATGGATGAGATTCCATCGAAACGTCAGCGAAACCGTCAACCAGTGGACATTCAGCTAACACGGGATACTCGAGAAACTATCATTACATTTCACACCCGTGAAAACATTCGTCAAAACATATACATATATATATATATATATATATATATATATATATATATATATATATATATATATATATATATATATATATATATATATATATATATATATGGAAAGGCTTCTACGGTCGGTAATGTTAAAATTAGGTTCTCGGAGAGAACTGTGTTTTAGATTTGTAAGATCTCGACGTTTCGGTTTCCACTTTGAAGGCATTGTCAAGAGAATCTAGTTGATTTGCCCCAAGGCCTCAATCTACCTTCTCCTCAGGGTTCCCAACTAGAAAAGTTATATATATATATATATATATATATATATATATATATATATATATATATATATATATATATATATATGTATATATATATGTGTGTGTGTGTTAGTCCGGGAGTACATCCGATCGTTTTTTTTTGTCTGCAGACAAGCATTGAGAATGCCAAGTGTGACCTTGGCGAAACGTCTGCACGTTCCCAACAAACAGGACACAAACGATCGAATGTACTCCCGGACTAATAGTCTAGCATATATATATATATATATATATATATATATATATATATATATATATATATATATATATATATATATATATCCAAACAATCCAGGCATTGATATTCAAAAAAAGAGTTAATAATTACGTCGCATTCTATTTTTAATGGCGTTTTCGTATATCCTAACGGGTCCCAAGAACATAATTCAATGAAATATTTTCCGACCGTGGTAGCATTTATTTTCGAAGTATATTACCGTGCCGAAAGCCAACATGAGTTTACATCAATATCGCGGAATGGATTGCTTAGGCCGTAAAATGAATATCGGTCTTGGACACGGCCTTTCGCGATCCGCTACAGTGATAAGAAGAAACACTGTTATTTACAAATTAGCAAATCTTTAATGTTGTTGCCAACACACAAAACACAATATTTTTAACCGAAAATATTATCTTACATCATATATTTTAACGAACTATTTAATAATTTCAAGCATTTATTATGAATTACCAGAGCCACTCCAAAGTTACGAAGAGTTTTTTTTATATATTGGGGAACAAGAAAAGGGAATCAGGCTTAAAATATATTTACTATGCAGCATAACCTCAACAACAAAATGGATACGCTTTTTGAAAAGGGACAAGCTACTGAAAGATTGGACATTATTGCTACTGTAGTGAGAATTTGAATATGATTGTTTGATGATCAAAATTATACACTAGTACATGGTCTTCTAGGCCTTCTAGAAGTATCCAAAGACATGACGAATGGCTCTAAAGCTGGGTCCACATCAATACAAATTTGTGTTGTGCGGGCGGTATGTGTTGTATGTGGTGTGCCTGCGCGGCAATGTAGACGATGTGATTTCACAAAGTTACACACAATTATTTTCGCTGCGCAGCACGCACACGAACCATCAGTTGTCTACCAGAAAATTTAAACAAATTGTTCCAGTAAACACACACGCAAAATTTTATTGGTGTGGACCCAGCTTAGACTTCTTGCGTGCGATATCGCCCTGAATATATGCGGCAAGTGCATAATGCTTCTTTTGCAGCTATAGATAGGACAGTAAATTTCGAGAATGATTGAAAGTCGACATTTAATTGCGATGAGGATGTATGCTTATTGTCAACATTGGGAGGCTTCCTCTTAGAACGTACCACAAAACATGTTTGCTTAGAAAGGTGTCAAGCTAGAATTAAATGGGATCTGGGATGGAATTCTTATTTGCTTTTGTAATGACTCTAGATTTTGTTTAGATGGTTGTGATGGGGGTAGAAAGATCAGATCTTTGTCGGGAAAAATACGAAAGTTAACTTTCGCATTAGAATGACATTCAATTATCACTCCAGCAATTATAGCAAGATTGCTATATGATTAAGAAGTAGGTCATCTCTGATAATCACCAGAGGAAGTTTACATACAGCCTGCAATTTAGCCGAAATTATGCAACCCATCGTTAAGTCGTATCTGCAAAACTCGTCTAAAACTCATCTTTCAGCAAGATAACACCAGACCGCTTACAGATTATCAAACAGTACTAGAATTAAATGGGATGTGGGATGGAATTCTTATTTACTTTTGTAATGACTCTAGATTTTGTTTAGATGGTTGTGATGGACGTAGAAAGATCAGATCTTGTCGGGAAAAATACGAAAGTTAACTTTCGCATTAGAATGACATTCAATTATCACTCCAGCAATTATAGCAACATTGCTATATGATTAAGAAGTAGGTCCTCTCTGATAATCACCAGAGGAAGTTTACATACAGCCTGCAATTTAGCCGAAATTATGCAACCCATCGTTAAGTCGTATCTGCAAAACTCGTCTAAAACTCATCTTTCGGTAAGATAACACCAGACCGCATACAGATTTTCAAACAGTGCAGTTTAACAATAGCGGCACTGCTAGCTGGCAAGATGCTCACCGATAGAATATGTATGAGATAACATTGCTTGAATTAAGCAATTGTCTCAGGCGTCAGCAACTTTAAATGCAACATAGGAAGTCATATCTAATGTCTGTTTGTCTAAGTTTATTATTTTGTCAAGAAATAATTTTTCATCTAAAATTTCTTGCAATACATCCTTTAGATTCCTTCCTGTTTTTAAGTTTAGTTAAGGTCTTATACAAGGTTCGTTTCATGGCAAACAGAACTTTAAAGCCGGTCGCGTTGGTGCGGCGGTAAGAGCGCCTGCTTTGCCGAATCCGCGCTGGAGCGATAGCTGGATCGATTCCAGCGCTCGGATGGTTATTTTTCTTTCTTCTGTCCGTTTATCTTTCCTAAATGTTTGTGATTGTTTCTAGGCAAGAGTGTAAAATCCGACTACGAATTACCCCTCAGTCACGCCAGTTAAAGGCTGGGTAAGGCCGGATGCCTTCTGAGAAGTGTTCTATGTTGGTCATTCGACAGTCGGTAGGTTTTCTGATAGACTTATGTGTAGGCACATAACCAAGGGTTTATAGCCCGAGGGGGGTGCTGGCCTGGGTTTGTCGGAAGCTGATGACCGTGGTTCGGAACCCACGTTAAGCTGTAGGTCCAGTCGCTAAATAGCCTAGTTGCTGATGCGCCTCTAACCCAAAACAAAACAAAAAAAAAAGAACTTTAAAAAAAAACAATATTTATTTTTTCGGCAAATATCATTATTTTTATTAAAAATAGTATTTTTGCGCGTCAATTTTACGCGGTTAATTAGGTTGACGAGTGAATTTTTGAACTCTGCCAAAGTATGTCCTTCAGGATGGTAGTCGACATCTTTTGAATAATGTCTGCAAGACTTTGTCTTATCATCCGCAAATTAAGTTTTTTAAAGAGGTAGAAGTTGCAGGGAAGTATGAAGGGAGGAAATCAGGCGAGTATGGTAAATGATTGATGGTTAAAATGCCATTTTTGGTTAAAAAATCAGTGATGAAAGTTGAGCGATGGGACGGCGCATTATCGTGCAACAAGCGCCAGCTGCCTTGTTAACGGTATTGTGGCTGCACACGACGAATACGCGACAACAGACCCTTCATAATACCAATATAAAACACACCATTGGTCGTTTGACCAGGTGGAACGAACTCCTTGACCATAATTCCCCGCCAATCATAGAAACAAATCAACTTTGATTTGATTTTTGACTTCTCGAGAGGGCTTTTCTTCAGATTTGGCTTGCTCGGATGCTTCTATTCAGTACTTTGACGCTTAGTTTCTAGATCATATTGAAAACACCACGTCTCATCACCAGTAACAATGCTATATTTGAAATTTTCGTTCTTCTTCGACTCTAATCAAGCCCTTACAATGTTGGATTCAGAGCAATTTTTGGTTTGGTTTGGTTTTACTGACAATTTGCGTGGAACAAAGCATGCACAATCCTTCCAAAGTCCTAAATGATGGGTCAAAATGCGATGAATTGAATCTTTGGACATGTTCAATTCCATTTCCATGTATCGCAACGAAGACAACTCGGACCAGAATTTTCATCGTCCTTGAGGTCCTCACGACCCTCTTTAAATAGTTTATACCACTCGTGGACTCTGCCATGAGATAAACAATTCTCACCATACCATACTTGTTTCATTAATTGAAACGTTTCGGTGAATGTTTTACCAAGTTTAAAATAAAACTTAATAATCGCTCTTTGTTCGATGTTCATTTTTCGACCGATGGTATAAACCCATTGACATTTTAAGCGCGATAATCTGGTTTCTAATAATCCGAATGTCATGAAATTATGTCAGAATGTCAGTGAAAGATTCATCTTTCCAACGCTTACCCGTCAAAATATGGCACCACTAGAAATAGATGTTTTTAAAAAGTCCTGTTTTCCACGAGACGCACCATGTAAATACGCTCTATTCCGAATATAATAAAATAATAAATTAAGACAATAATCCATGTTATATGTTAATAAATTCCATTCAGACTGAAACCTATCACCCATGCTCTTCATTAAGTAAATATTAATTAACTGGGAAATTATTGATTGAAGCTAATTTCATAGAATCAAAGAGGAGAAAATTATTTATTGAGTTAATATTTGACATTAATTTCCTACATTTTAGATGTTTTCTTTGGCTAATGTGTGTGAAGACATTATACACAGGTTGTCGTAAAATAAAACCGAACCTTTTTATAAATACATTTATTTATTATAAAGAATCTCCTCCTGAATCAGTACAATGTCCAGAACAAGTTATAGAACATTTTACGAAGTTTTTACTTGTTCAGTGGAACCTCGTTCTGTTCAATATATGTCAACAAATGTCCCATTAGAATTTTAAATGGCATAGAAAAACCAGAGCCAAAAATATTGGGAGATAATGTGAATGACCAAGAATTATAATACTTATTGGGGTAAAAATTAGCGATCGAAGATTATCTGTGTGAACGCACATTGCCGTACAGCAGTATCAATTTTCATTGAGTGTGATATTTCAGCCGTTCGCATAATTTATCTTGAAGCTAAAACGTAAATCATCAATTGATTCAATTTTTCTTACCAAATTCCAAGTTTTCGTCCGCAGATAGAAAGAAAAAATGTGAAAAGAGTCGTACCAAATCTTGTTTCTTTGATGGAAAATGCTACTAATTAACTTGGAAATATGCGCAATTATCCAAAACCCCGCCGACTCTAACATAGTTAGAGATTTTCAGGAGATCCTGACCATGCTCGCCCACGTAGTCACGCACCAACGGCAGCACGAGATGAAAATTCTTCTCTCGGATATCCTTGGGAATCTCAATTCGTGCGAGGAGGGGAAACCGTTGGAAGAAACCCGATATAAATTATCCCTGAAACCGTCAGATTACGTTGTTAGGGGAGGATTAATTTTAGTAGCTGCGGAAAATGGAAAACGTTGCCTACGCCACGTTAGAGAAGAGTATTATTATTATAGGAAAACTTACTAGTAAATATTTGATTCCATATTAATTGATGGTTCGAGAAAATAAAATATCTATTCAATTACAAGTTAGACATACTCCTAAAACATAAAATAGTTTATATATAATAATGCTCAATTTACAAAGATATTGATGAGACTACGGGCCAAAAGTTTAAGACCACCTTTATAACTTCCCAAAACTTCTTTTAATTACCAAATTATTGTTGTTTTCTAACTCGGTACTGTACTTATACCTTCAAAAATGACTTTGTAATTGTTTTCCGAAAATGAGAAGGAAGCTAATAAATGCAAGCGATTTCTCGTGTTTAGTTATTATTCTATAATGAAAATTAATCCTGTTTTCGTTTTGTTTAAAACATATATACAACTTTTTTCTTTTGTCTGCTATTATATATTACATATATAATAGTGGACATTATGGATTATTGAATTATTTTAGTGGATTTTTTTTCTTTTGTCCACTATTTTATATTACATATATGCAATAATACTGCAATGTAACATAAGGATGTTCCTTTATTTTAAATTTCTCTTAAATCAACCAAGATTCCAAAGCATAATGAAATTATTATTAAGTAAAATATGTTTAAAATAAACACTGCGAATCAATCAGCCATTTAAAACAGAGAAACTACTATTACATATATATGGAGAAATAGAGAGTTAAAGGAAAAAGTCAGGAAGTGCAGCAAATGTTGCATAAAAATTTTAATGGAGGCGTGAGTTTTTTTGAAAGGCAGATTGAAATTGAAAGATCAGTTAACGATTCTGTGAAGATATGCTTCCAAATTCGTCAATTATTTTGTTAAATTTTTATTTAATTGATTGGTATGAATTAAAACTTATTTTTTTGTTGTTAAAAGAATCATTTTATTGGTATTACGTCTAGACTATACTAGAACTGAGTAATTTGATGATAAATTTGTTTTCGTTGGTTTTAAGTAATACATCTGAAGCAGATTCATTTAATAAGCTTCCCGATGTATCAAGTTTCTCAACCTGTTCCACATTTTGAAAATGTCTTTAAAATGTTATAATGGTAATATTTAAGGCCTCGCCAAAATTATAATCATTCATGTTTAAAATCCATTTTTGACATAAAAATTTGCCTCTTTGAATCTCCGGACTCTCCTGCACGTTGAATTCAGAATCAGAATCAGACCCGTTGACAATTTCTTATCATACGTTTACAGTTGAACATATATATATATATATATATATATATATATATATATATATATATATATATATATATATATATATATATATATATATATATATATATATATATATATAGATCTAGTGTTAGATTTTCTTGGACTGCGTCCAATGTGGTGGATGTCTCCCTATTTTTGATGGTATGGTATATGTCGGCGCCCTGAAGAGTCTGAACCTCGAGAGACGAAACATATGTCATCCAGTTGAAGGGATAGGTGGGGCTCCTTCCCGGTCAATCAACCAACAAAAGTGTTCATATATATATATATATATATATATATATATATATATATATATATATATATATATATATATATATATATATATATATATATATATATAGATAGATAGATAGATAGATAACTAATCTTACTCATGAAAATTTAAATAAAACATTATAATGCTTCAAAGACCAAAGATTTATTCGTTTAAGTTAATCATGTAGGGGTATTGTGTTGGATCAAGCTACATCTGAACATTGTTATTTGATAGAAATAACCTACGGCAAGCAAACGAGAATACAAATTTGAGAGCCCGAGAGTGTTTTCCAAGTTGAGCTTAATGAATAAGTAAACAGTAAATTGGAGCACAGTTTATTATTCAGTATGTACTATTGAAATTTTTATTATAATTATCCTCCATTAGCGATAAATTTTGTAGACGGTTGGTAGAAAATGTATGCATTTTTGTTAATATATAATTATATATATATATATATATATATATATATATATATATATATATATATATATATATATATATATATAGATAATTATTTATAACTTTTAAAAGAAAAAAGACAGAATATTTTTGTCTATATTTTCATTTTTTTGCCCCTTTTTTTGGCCTTAAATTTGGTGTTCATTAACTTCTGAAAATTATCAATCAAATGTAATCCATTAGGTGCAATTCAACAGTGTGCCCTTCTAACACATTTTCCTTAAGTTTTGACAACAACTCTGGTGTTAATACAGCGATTTCAACACTGACTTGCCATTGAGTCGTATGGCTTAGGGCATATTCATGTAAATTTTTTCTTTAAAAAATCTCCATACAAAATAATCTGAAGCCGTCAATTCAGGAGACATGATGTCATTGTCTCATTATTGTTGTCATTATTGTCTTTAGGCATCTGGTCTTGAATAATTTGAATCTTATAGGGACACATGTACAACTTGTTTCTTAAAATTCGGCGTAAACTCCTTCTCAATTGTGCACCACGTCATCGAATCGACGTTTCCGAGACTTCTCCAAATAGGCAATATTTTCTGCGCTTTATACTATTCTTGGACGTCTGATGCGGCGTCTATCCGTAATATATTCCTATATCTCCCTAACTATTCCGAATTCTGGAATTGTTTGAATAAACGGTAAATTATTGTTTTATTAGGCGTCGGGCGATTAAAATTTGTTGCAATAATTGAATTATTATTGCAATAATTGCAATAATTGCAATAATTGAATTATTATTAATATAAATTACAAGAATTTCAGTGCGTTATTTTAGTGTATATTAATCCATAATGAATTATCCTATTATTCTACAATACACAATAACCAAACACCAAATGACACCAAAACAAAATGTTATAATTTGTTTTTGTAGTACATAGGTACATTAGGAGATGATTTAATCTAGATTAGATTAATATTCTAGATTCAACCATCTCCTGATGATGCTAACATGGTTAGCGAAACGTGCGCCGAGCAGTTCAAAAAAAGTGATGTGAAGAGGTGTTTAGTGGTAAATCTCTTCAAGTTTAGTGTTTCACACCAAAGGTTCCAATAGAATAATTGACTGTAGCATATATTAAAAAGTATATTTTCTTCTTTTAAAAAATTAAACCATTTTGAGTTATTCCACTGTATAGAGTTTTAATTTTCTGTGAAAGTCAATTATTTTTTTTAATTTAACATGTTGAACTGCTTTGTAGTTTTTAATCGAAGAACATTTCGATTATAAGACTGAAATTCTTTCTAAAAGGCTGAGAGGAAAACAATAGGATTGCTCCATTATCTGTTTCGTCTTTTTACAAGTTTTAAGAACATATTTCTATCAATTAAGACAAGTTATACAAAGTTGATATTTACGATGATCGTTCGAAAAGTTCTCGGCTTGGCAAAAAATACAAAATGTATAAGATTTGTTATAACTTTCAACGAAGTCACCTTGCAATTGAAGCGCTGTGCAGGTGCATTATCGTGGTGGAAGAGCATTTTCTTTTTGCCTTTAGCCTGAATAGCACTTTTCAATTGGCCAGTAGTGAATTCGAACTGGTCTTCTGTTGACTGTTAATAACTACGGCTATCATCAAGCGGAAACATTTTTTATACCCACAACAGTTTTGGCGATCATTTAGTATAACAATATGGATGTTTGAGATGTTTATGTATGTTGTAGCAGTTTTTGGGCGTCCCGAAGATTCATCATCTTCATTTCATATAAGGGCACGTTTAAATTCAGTAGTCCATTTTTTACCGTCGAAAACGAAGTGAAATATTAACCTCTTTTGTATGTCTGTCGAGATTAAACCATGTAAAACAAAGTACTTTATAACAACTCGAAGTTCAATTTTGTCCATTTTTCTGAAAATATCAAAACTGTTTTATCGGATCACCACAAGTAAGTAACTAAACGTACGCGTTTTAAACTTCGCAGCGCATGGTTTAACGAATCAGAATTATCAAATCATTTGGTCATACGTGCACCATCTCTGTGTGTCTGTATCAGGCCAAGAACTTTTTGAATGATCCTTCCATTGATCTTATAAACTAGGTTCTGAGGTTTAAAGAAAATTATATCATGTTTATTTTCAACCTCAAAAAAAATTCCACGTTCCGTTCCAGCCGTTCTTATATACAGTCTCTTATATAAGATTTTTTCACTATTAATTTTCCAACTTTATAGAATAATAAATATCACGATATAATTTAATATTTTCAGAATGTTATTATTAATCTACTTTATCCTTTGGGTTACCCAGGACTTCTCTTAATTTATTATTTGGTTTGTACACAACTTTAATGTCCACTTTTTAAAAAATGTTGTCTAACCCTCGTGTTAATTGGGCATCAATGAATTGAGCATCAATCATTTCATCTACAATGTTCTACAATGTTCATCCACAATGTTTTTACTATAACCGTTCACTTCGGATACCTCCCTAATTAATTTTAATTCTTTGTTATAATTGTCTTTGTTTAAAGGAAAATTGATTAATCTACTATTTACTATAAAATATAAACTAGCCATCTTATTTTGGAAGCTATGATTCGAATCGTTAGGAATGTATCTCGAAGTGTTGGTTTTTTTTCTAAAAATATCAAACCCTTAACCTATTTTTATTGTATCTACTGACTAAAACATCCAGAAAAGGTAAACTATCGTTGTTTTCGAGTTCATGCGTGAATACTATGTTTTGGGATTTACTATTTAAGTTCTTAATAAAATCTAAGTTTTCAGTTTTTGAATCAAAAATTGCAAAAATATCATCCACATATTTTAATCACACCTTCGGAAAGTAACTGAATTCGTTTTTCGTCTCTGTTTCAAATTTACCCATTAATAAGTTGGCTAAGAACGGTGACAGGGGATTGCCCATTGCCGTTCCTTCTTTTTGTTCGTAAAACCGCTTATTTAGTTGAAAACAATTTTGCTTCATACATAGTCTTGTTAGGGACATGTACTCAGAAACAATCTTGTTATTAAAACAATTTAACTCTAGTAACTATTTTAGATATGTTAAGGTATGTGGAATCGGGACACTCGGGAACAATGATGACACGTCAAAGAAAACCAAGGCCTCTTCTTCCTGTAGATGTGTTTTTGACTTTTTCTATAAATTTTGTTGAGTTTATCACAAAACAGGAAGTTAGTTGGTTTGGCTGGTTTTCAAATTCCTTTGTTAACCATTTTGCCAAGTTGTATGTTGGAGAATCAATGGCTGATACAGTTGGTCTCATTGATTTTCCTGGTTTATGAATTTTTGATAGCGCATACAATCTTGGCACTTTATTAATTTTTCAATTCGTTCGTTTTCGCGTTCAAAATAATCAGATTTGTCCATTACTACAACCTTATTTCCCTTATCGGCTTTTAAATAAAAACAATCCTTCTGTCGCAGACGCTTGACAATCTTAGAAATGTTTGGCATATTTTTACTTTTATTTGAAATATTTTTTGCAATTTTGCCTTTACATGACTCTCTGATGAAAGCTTTGTAAGATTCCGGTAAGTGTTTAATAGTAGTTTCAATACCGGCTACCATATCCTCCAAAGCACTACGGGATGCCGGCAAAGCAAAATTGAGGCCTTTATTTAAAAGATCTAGTTCTGGATTGTAGAACGTCTGTGTTGAAAGATTTTTTACTATATTGATGCTCTTTTTTGGAATTTGTTCTTTCAGCTGCTCAATTTTGAGTTAATTTAATTTTTTGTTTAAAATTACATTTTTTTTAATAAATTTACTATTTACTGCTGTGAACATATTCCTTTGGAAAGTGCACCAACATTCATGTTTAACATTAGATAATTTAAAAGTTTATTCCTTGTAAAGATTGTACGCCTGAATTTTAAGCATATTCCTTTTACTGTACAAATATTTGATTTCTAAGTCAAGCCATTCTGTTTTGCAAAATTAGTTATTTTGTCACATATTTTGGAAGATTTGAAATATTAAGTTTAATAAAATTGGGAAATATTTTGTTAGTCTGACGTGACTTAAGAAGCCAAATATCTGCTCCAATAAGCCTAATTTTAGTAGTGTACTTACGATAAAGATTTAGTTCCGCTGACCGTGTAGCCATCGTAAATCAATTGTTTCTTTTTGTATTTTTTTACACGCTTTATTAGGTAGGTAGTACACTTCGTAGATAGTAGGTTAGCAATTAGGGTCTCATATAAATAGAACATAGTTTAGTTTTTAAAATTAGATTAAATCATCTCCTGATGATGCTAACATAACAGTTAGCGAAACGTGCGTCGAGAACTGTAAAAAAGTGTTTCGGTGTTTAGTGGTAAATCTCTTTGAGTTTAAATAATTGAAGTCAAACTTTTTTTTTCAACTTTTAATGAACGAAATACTCGACCAGAAGTGTGGCAACTTGGCGCAACTAGCTGAGAAAAAAAATGAACAGTCCAACTGACTCAGTTCACTCGAAGCGAACAACAATTGAAAATGCCAAAAGAGATTTTGACGAAACGTGGTGACTTCACAGAACTTACAGATCGACACCTGGAATGATTTAGGAACATTACCACCGTTAAAATATTCGATGTAACATACATACATATATATATATATATATATATATATATATATATATATATATATATATATATATATATATATATATATATTCAATATTTGTTATATATCATATATATATATATATATATATATATATATATATATATATATATATATATATATATATATATATATATATATATATATATATATATATATGTTATATATTTACATGTCAACACAAAATGAAGTCAATTCGTTATTTACTTTTTATAAATAAATAATGATTTATTAATAATTTTAAAGTTTGTTTTAGTACTATCAATAAAAATTGTAAATTACTGTAACTATTTTAAGTTTTATGAAAACAAAAAAAAATCATCAGTATTTTGACGTATTCAGTATTTTGACGTAAAGTTCGCTCGTACTTCCTTAAGAATTTCAGAGATACTGTTGTTTATAAAATATACAAGTTAGTTAGCTATCCGATACCCATTATGCCTTTAGGCGTCCGGATTATAAAATATACAATAAACAAAATATTAAATTAAAAATATAACTAGATGTTCCATCAAGTAAATAATTAATCAAATTAGCTAATGGAACACGGCTATTTATAAGGCCAAGCCCTGCTTTATGATAATACAGAAAATCTAATTTGTTTTCCTTAGTCACGCGAGCCACTATTCTTACCAATCCGCTAGACTTTTCTTTTATGATTATGTAAAAAGTGTCCAGATCATACGTTTATGGAAATGTTTGGTGATAAAAGAATGTAATAAAAAATCTTCTTATGCTCTTGTTTACGTTTATTTCTTTCGTTATTCATGGGATAATGAAATGTTTGGTTTTGTGTATAATATACTGTGAAATGCGTAAAATGTTATCCGAATATTTTATGATACGTAAATATTTTTATTTTAGTGCAAACGGTTGTTCGTTATACGAGGATCATTCCAAAATTCTAGACGCGTTTTGCTAATCATGTAAACATCATCGGGATATGATTAAATATAATTCTAACATTAGAGTCTATATACAAACTTAATCTAATGAGGCGTGTATAACTCATAAACCGTATAGAAATAATCAAGCAATACATACACTCCTGTTAAAATATAGACCATAAAAATTTCAAAAAATTTAACTATTAAGTTTTATTATTAATTTTTGGCGTTTTTTTATTTGTTTCAAATACAAGTAAAAATATTGATAAGGGGAAAAGTTTAAGTGACCTTGATAACAAAAAAAAAACAATTATTAGTAAATATTGTAACACACTTGTTTATATATTTAAAGCTGAGTCCACACCAATAAAATTTTGCATGTGTTGAATTTACTGGAACAATTTGTTTGAATTATCTGGTGGACAACAGATGGTTCGTGTGCGTGCTGTGCGGCGACAAAATTTGTGTGTCAAAACATTACCGCGCAGGCACACCACATACAACACATTCAGCCGGCACAATGCCGATTTTTATTGATAAGGACCCAGTTTTAGATTTCTTAATAATCTAGAGGATTTGTCACAATTTATCAGTTTAGTTTAGTTATTCATCAGTTCAATCTTGTGACTTTGTATAGAAAAAAATTAAAAATGTGTGATTCATCATGAAAAAAAAACAGGTGTGTTTTAGAAATCAAAAGCAAAATAATATTTCAAAATTGGAGTGGCCTGATGTCTTTTCGAATCTGAGTATCATTGATAATATTTAGGGGATAATTTATTTCAAGACGACTTTATAGTGAATCAAGAATCAGCTACATGGGAAGAAATTCCACAACACACCATAAAACAGTTGTAAGATTCATTACCAAAAATAATTTTTGATTTTGTAAAAGGTCCTAGAGAGACCACAAGAACACACACACACACATTAAAATGTTGTTTCTTTATGTTTTCCTTTTCTTAACTTTCCTGTAAAACTGAGGGTATGTCTAACACTTTAACCCATTTGAAATGCATTAAAAAATTAAATAAATTCTTTTTTTTTTTCTTGAAAACCATTTTGTCAAAGGTTCTCAGTTCAAATTATTGATTGATTTGTCCGTTATTTTGTGATAGTTCATTTTTAAACCGAATAAAACAATTTTTTACTTTGTTATCTATCACTTTTATTTTTTAACTTCGTCTATTTTTTAACACAAAGTTAAAAAATAAAAGTGATAGATAACAAAATAAAAAATGATTTTTTCCGGTTTTATTCTGTCTTCAGTTCAACTTAAAATGAGCAACAATTTATTTAACTACACTTTTCATATTAATATGTTATTTTAAAAAAGTCTTAAAAAATTGTTTGTTAGTTTGTGTATAATATTTTGACACTGAATATAAGTGTTTTATTTCGTTTCATGCTTTTCTTACATTTTGCTATTTGCATACTTGTGGTACTTATATTCGTGTGTATGTTGGGCAACTCAAAGTGTTGCGTGGACATTCTCTTTGATTTACTAGTATATTAGTTTATATTAAGTTGCTTAAAATTATGATTCAGATAGGTAACTATTGTTTCTGTTCCGATGTCATTAACAGTTAAAATGTTCTTGTTACAATGATTCATAGATATAGCCATCGAAATTTTTCAACTGTTGCGTGTCAGAAGAAAAAATGCATGTGGTAAAACCAGTTTCGATTATTTCCTTGAGATTTTTGGGCAGTTCTTGCATTGCCCGTGTGCCTTTAGGTCGTTGAACCTCATTCACGAATGCTATAATTTAAAATATATTTGTTTTCATTTTGGGAATGTACGAATATGTTCGGCTTTAAATTTTTTTGAAAATAAACCTGTTTAATATATTGTTGTTTTAAGAACAAAAATTCCGTGTTTTTGTTTGTGTCTTCGTAATGTAAACGAAATTTTATTTTGGGTTTGGATGAAAGAGATGTATATATTTTGAAGGAAATGTGATTATAAAGTAGTTTTTGACCAAGTACTATTTATTACAGTATGAGAAACGTTTAGAAGCAAATGTCTACTTGTATATCTATATTGAATATTATTGCTTCCCATGAATGAAGAATGAAGAAATGTTAATGAAGAAAAAAGTGTATTAAATTAATTTCATGTTTTTAAAGCTTTTTTGCTTGAAAAAGCAATAGAAACTCTGCATTTTATATTGCATGATATTCTTTATTCGTTACGATTTCAGTCAAATGTATCGTACTAGGTAAGGTAATACTGTAAGTCTTAACTAAATGTTAATAAAACTACCGTTACAAAAATTGGGCAAAAATTTAACATTCGTAGGAACTTGAAACATGCAACGAAGTTGAAACGACTTTGGAAAACTCATCCTGATATGGGTAAAATAATTCTAAGACTTTCAAAAAAGATTTTCATTCGGCGTCAGCGGAAATTCAGGAAGAAAATATGGATTCAATTTCAATTACTAGCGAAAAGGACACTAAATATGAAAATATAATATGAATATATATATATATATATATATATATATATATATATATATATATATATATATATATATATATATATATATATATATATATATATATATATATATATATATATTATATTATTTCATGTTTTTAAAGCTTTTTTGCTTGAAAAAGCAATAGAAACTCTGCATTTTATATTGCATGATATTCTTTATTCGTTACGATTTCAGTCAAATGTATCGTACTAGGTAAGGTAATACTGTAAGTCTTAACTAAATGTTAATAAAACTACCGTTACAAAAATTGTGCAAAAATTTAACATTCGTAGGAACTTGAAACATGCAACGAAGTTGAAACGACTTTGGAAAACTCATCCTGATATGGGTAAAATAATTCTAAGACTTTCAAAAAAGATTTTCATTCGGCGTCAGCGGAAATTCAGGAAGAAAATATGGATTCAATTTCAATTACTAGCGAAAAGGACACTAAATATGAAAATATAATATGTATATATATATATATATATATATATATATATATATATATATATATATATATATATATATATATATATATATATGTGTGTGTGTATAACGGATATGTTTATTTCAACGTTTTCTATATTTTCCAATTTTGTCAACATATCTGGTGTCAATGCAGCGATTTCGGGATGGATGTTGTCCATGAGTTGATGTATAGGTTGGGGATTATTCATCTATATCTTTTCCTTTAAAAAAAAACCCGTAAAAATAATCCGGAGCCGTCAATTTAGATAATCTGATACCTTTACATTCGAATCATTATTTTCTCTAAAAATGCGGCGTAAATTACGTGGAAAAATTCCCACGTGCTCACCACGTCTTCTAATCGACATACCTGAAAACTTATCTACACTTTGTTCCACACGTGCAATATTTTCAGCGCTTCGTTCCTCAACCCCTGACATGGAGTCTATCCACAACAGTTTCCAATTTTTAAAATTGCTTGAATAAACAATAAAATGTCGTTTTATGAGGCTTCGAACGATTATGATATTTTTCCCTAAATTCATGTTGAGATCCAATAATTGATTTTTTTTAAATGTATATTACAACAATTTCACTGCGTTCTTTTAACGTGTATTTATCCATAATAAAACTTGCACATCTGCCCTACACAACCGTCAAACCCAAAATGTTACAAATATCACCAAAAAAAAACTCTAAAACAAGATGGTAGCGTGATCCTTGCCCCACTAAATACTAAGGAACAGAAAAATGCAGAGGCTGTAGTAGATATTTCAAAATTTCAAGTAGATAATGCCAAATAGGAGTTTTCGGTTGTTATGGAATAGCTTATCCAAAAAGAAATAACCCTATTTGAAAGTGGTCATCTGGATCTCCAGAACTTGATCTAATGGAACATATTTGGGAAATTTTAGATTATTATATTCCTTTACACCTCAAATACTAACGGCGTTTATTTGACAATTACAAACATTCCTGTAAACAATTAGAAACCCAAATAAATTATTTTACTCTGAATAAACGATGTCAGAAATATAATTTTTAATGCTTCAACAGTTTAGTCAGGTGTTAAAAATAAATGGCAAAATAAATGTGATAAATCGGGATTATATGACGGATAAGACATCAATTCGATGTTTTTATGTACATTCAAGTCGTTTTTTTTACAGTGTAAGATATGGTAATTTCATAAAGAAGAATGATGTTATTATTTTGAATATTTTTACGATATTCACTGATGACTTTCGGTAAACAAAATTATCTAAACAAACAGTAGCCACATGAACATCATGTTGGTTTTGGCTCACTTTGGCTCACAACACCTAAACATTGGATTGTTGTTTTATTTACTGTCAAGTCCTCTATATGATATCGTACATTTAATTTATGGTCGGTCGAATCATTTGAGCATATGCTAGCAATTGCTACTTTGATACAATTGACCAGTCAAATTATATGCTTCAGGAATACCTTAATCTAATTAAAGCTCATGTGCTCTTCGATCTCGATCATTTCTAAGTGTCGATGTTTCAGATACAATGAAGTAGATATTTATAGACCACATTTATGGAATTCATCAGAGAGGAAGACTTACAATTCTTTAAAATCGCTTTAAAACCCTAAAAAATTAGGGCATGAAACTGTTCATGCAATAATTCTATTTATACTTCATCGTAAAACATTTTTTAATGCTAAGTAAACAAAATTATTTGACGCTCTGATCTGTTAACGATTATTCCCATTAAAATAAAAACATATGTAGAAAAAAGTATGCAGAAATGTTTGCAGTGATCTATGTATACTGTTTTTGTACATTACAATAATAAAAAGCTCCAAACTTTTCTATCATTCTAATAATTTTTTAATAACATTTTAATTTCAGTTATAATTATATAGCTTATAAAATAGAAAGGTGTACTTTAGAATGTTATAGCCTAAACTCTATTCGTTTACCCAATAAGTGCTCACCATGATTTTTTGCAATTGGCCCTTCTATTCTGACATGAATAATTTCAGTCAGTCGGTATTATTTGAAATGACTTTAATAAATTGATTTTGATTGATTTATTTCCTTTGCGATATAAGGCATCAATCAGGAAGACATTTTCTGGGATTGTTGAACATTCAGAAGTCACGTAGTAGCAAATTGGGGTCACGCAGTAGGACATATGGCGGATGTTGAAAATATTTGGTATTATAAATGATTTTGATAGCAAAAAATCGACTTTTTCTTTACTTTGTGAATTTGTGATACGAGTTAACACTTTTAACTTTAATTACTTTTACCATGTGTAATTTTCTTCATTAATTTTTACTTTCTACGATTAATAATTTATCAGTATTATCCATTATGCATGTTTCTGCTGAAAAATAAATACTTAACACATTATATATATATATATATATATATATATATATATATATATATATATATATATATATATATATATATATATGAGGTATATTTTTAAAATAAGGTCCGTTTTTTAGTAAGAAGAAAAATACTATAAATATCGTAAAAATATTTTTTGTCCATATTCTACATACTTTTATCTACTTTTTTACATAATTTCCATTTTTGTTCAAACATTTATTATACCGCTCAACAAGTTTTTGAATTCCAATGTCAAAGAAATCAGCCTCCTGCGAAGAAGCCCGTGACTGCAGTTTTAACTTCTTCGTCGTCATTGAACTGTTGACCACCAAACTCCTTTAAGTACCGAAACAAGTGAAAATCACTGGGTGTAAGGTCTGAACTGTAAGGTGGATGATCCAGTTCTCATCCAATAGACCTGATTAGACCTTTTGTTTGTGCAGAAACATGTGGCCTTGCATTGTCATAGAGCAACATCACACCGGAAGATAGTAGACCACGCCGCTTATTTTGTATGGCACGCATCAGATTGTACGCATCAGAATTGATTGTTGTGCCTCTTGGCATAAAATCCCTTTCCTGTCCCAAAAAAACAGTTGTCATGATCTTTCGTGCTGAAATTGTCTGTATGGGGTCTCAGGGGTTATGTGAGACACCCAAGTCTCATCTCCTGAGACGATGTGGCCTAACAATTGATCTCTTTCTTGATTGTATCGAATCAAAAACGATAAATCACAGCCGAATCTCTTTGTTTTGTGATTGTTAGAAAGTAGTCTTGGAATTCATCGAGAACACAATTTTTGATAATTCAGTTTCTTCAAAACAATGGTGTACAAAACAGACCTTGAAGCCTGTGGAAATTCACTTGATAACTTTGAAATTGTGAATTGTCGGTTCTCTTGAATTTTGTTGTACACATCACGAACCAAATCTTCAGAAATTGGAGAATGTCGGCCAGGGCGTGGCTCATCATACACATTAACCCGCCCTTGATCGCAAATGCCGATTAACGACAGGTGCGGGATACTGAAAGATTTCTAGTTTTGTTCTAGGATCTGCAATCGTAGCTGCTCTTAAAACATCACTATCGACAGACCGTGGATGACCAGATATTCCTCTATCTTCAAGACCAATATCTTCCTCCAGGAACTTTTTGAACCAAAGCTGAGCGGTGTGGATTGACACGGATTACGGTGTGGATTGATCTTTAACCTCTACTTCGCAAATCTCACGACCGGCGTCAGTCGCTTTTAAGCTTTTTAAAATGTCTGAAAAATTGCTTTAATTGCACGATTTATTTCCCTCATTTTAACATTTTTTTAAAAACCGTCGAACGAATATTTCGCAGTGAAATCACTATAATACTGATGAAGGAACGTTTTTTTGTCGTAGCAAAAAGTTGAAAGCGGATTAAACCTCTGAAAAGTGAGGTATAATCATTTATTTATTAACAAAGTAGTATAGATCTTTGCTAATTCTATCAATAAGCTATTCTTACTACCAGTGATTTATGATTTTAGGATTTACAAAGAAACCAAATATTCTGAACAGTTTTTTCTATCTAATAAGGCAGTGTTGCAATCCTCATTGTTACAGTTGTTATTTAAAAATGTATACAGTTATATTTTAAAAATAATCACACTAATGATTAAATGAATTAGCAAGTATATTTTTCTTACAAAATTAGTAAATATATCATTTTTTGTTTTAGGTAAGTTTCCCAACTTCAAATCCGCACACCAACTGTAAGTAACCCACACCCACAGAAACTTTAACTATTAATAAACCACTTAGCCCACAACGAGAACAAATTTCATTTATCACCCCAATTCGAGCAAGAACAACGACTATAGTACCCTGGCGTTTTGTTTAGATATATTAACCGTTCTTTGACGAATATCCTATCTCACACCAACTCGCATTAACAACACCTCAATCGAGGGTAAGACATAATGAAACAGTGCCACCTCGGGGTGAATTAATCTACAGGTGCTTCAGTAAATTTTCCATCGCAACTCCTTCGTCAAGCAGATAGTGTAATATCTAGCAGCCGAATTAGATCGATGAGGCGTCTCGAGAGATGCGCGAAGCACCGTCACCCTTTCCTGGAACCGGCGAATGGGTGGAGATGTTCGTTCGCGGAATAGGGGTGCCGGTGAAATACGATTGCGAATCTGTGAAGATAAACTCGGGGTAACTGGTGAGATTGAATTGGTTGACGATGTTGTAGGATAAGGCGGAAAATTGGAAAATATCAACGGAGAAAAATTAGAACCTGAAAATATATCTTGAATAGTACGGTATCACTGATAATTTTAATTAGTTTTTTTTTAATCCAATTGGAACTATTAATACAGAGCTTTTTTAAATTTATTAAAATTAACAACTGTTTTAGATAATCGTTAAGATGAAATGTAGAATTTAAAAATTCCTAAATTCAATAATTCCTGATTGTTAATCAAGCACTTTATTTGCGAGGATTATTTCAATGATTAGGGCATCATAAGAACAATTATTTAATGCCAAATATTCAAAGATGTCGGACAATATCGAAAAGATTAGTTTTGTGATGGAAAGTTTTGTCTTTCGTGTTAACAAATGATATCGGGTTGACCATAAAGTTCGTAGGGATTTTCTTACGAAAAAGAAACGTAAATAGTTTTTGTAAATATTTATTTAGTCTATTATACATGGTGTTTGATGCATCGTTTGCCAAATTAAAATGGCCGATAGGAGAGGTCTTTTGCTATCTCCTCAGCCTCCATAAAGCATTATTTGGCCCACAGGTTTTTTTATGTTAATTATTTAATTCTTTATTTGAAAAATTCTAAAAGTCAGCATTGAAACTTGAATTAAAAAAAAGTTATTGGTATAGCCTCCAAATTATGTTTTATTTTAATGTGTAATGTTGTAGGGTTCTATGAAAATCAAAATTAGATGCAAGCGACATCTACTTTTTTTTATGGACTCGCAAAATTTTTGGAAGAAGTAAAAATTAATTTAAAGCTCAATTTTGAATTGCATATTGAAAAAAAAAACTAAAAGCGATTATGGTCTTCGAATTCTTTAAAAAAAATCTCTGGTTTATCCGCATCAAAATGTCTGCGTATTCTTCATTAGAGAATGCAGCTATCATCAAATCAACAAAAACGCTAACAAAACTAAACAAAAACTAACACAACTCAATAAAAACAAATAACACAAGTAACAGAATTAAAAGATTAGCTGCGCTGCGTTGGAACAACAAATGTGGTAATCAGCAAAGACAGTCAAATCTCGACTAAAAAAACTGAAACCACGGAGCGCGTTTTTTAAGCTGATTTTCCGTTTACCTAATAAAAGAGAGATACAGATGATGCAGTTCTACTGTGTATGAGGGAGATAACAGTTTTTACCTGCTTTGCGCGTGTTATTTACACAAAAACTAGTTTTTATCCTGCATATCGAATATCAGCCTAATGCGTCCCGATACACAAAGTTAGTAAAACATTTTTATGGTATGAATGAATACTGCTAAAAGGAGGATAAACCAGAGATTGTTTTAAAAAATTCGAAGAACATGATGCCTTTTCGTTTTTTTTATATGCAATTTAAATTTGACTTTTAAATTTATTTTTATCCAGAAACTTTGCGAGTTCATAAAAAAAATCAGATGTTGCTTACATGTAATTATGATTTTCATAGAACTGTATATTACACATTAAAATAAAAAAAGGTTTGGAGGATATACAAATAACTTTTTTTTAAATTCAAGTTTCAATGCTGACTTTTGGAATTTTTCAAAAAAAAAATTAAAAATTAGCATAAAAAAACCTGTGAGAAAAATAATGCTTTATGGAAGCTGAGGAGATAGCAAAAGACCCCTCCTATCGGCCATTTTAATTTGGCAAACGATGCACCCGTGTATAATTAATATTATTATTTACAACTTGTTGTCAACGTAGCGGTAAGTTCATAAGGCCTTTTGGTCAAAAATTGGAATGTTTAATGGCAAAAAATGACAACAGGTTGTTTCACATCTTCTTCCATTTTAAAAGATTTCCTATTTGAACAATTTTGGAGGCAGTGGAATAGATGGTAGTCCGAGGGTGCGTTATCTAGTTAGTAAGATGGATGGGGCAAAATATTCCTCTTGAAGCTTAACCATTTTTGATCCCTGATTGAAAGTTTCGATAGAGATAGTTTGGTTCCGAGGAAAAAGCTCAAAGTGTATGGATCCCTTCTAATTCCACCAAATGCAAAGCATAATTTCCTTCGAATGAAAGACGTCTTTCGCCCCTTAAAACGGCTAACTCCAGTTGATTTACCAATATTTAACTTATTTTCTATTTCATGGAGCGTGGTGCTTAGATCTTTGGCCATGTTTTATACAGTGGTGGCCAGAGAAATAGAGCCATTACAATAAAAAACATTGGCAAATAAAGTTGTAATAACGTACGTAATTAATGCAATAAATGTGTTATATAAATACACAACAAAAAAAGTGAAAAGATAATATTAAAATTAGTTAAAAAAATACTGTAAACATAATATTTAACAAAAATTTAGAAAATGAACATGAAAATGTGGTCATAAAAATAAAGCCAATCAAGAAACAAGTACAATACATACTATTTAACAGTTAACAAAAGTACTAAATAACTCAAACATTTTTTGAACATTTAATACTGAGTTTTAACCTCTGTGTCTTTGACACATTTCTAATGGCATAGCTTCCCAGTATTTTTTAATCACCTCCCAAAGTTCAAGCTTGTTTCTCGTTTTATGTTTACCCACACCATTCTTGAGGTAAGTCCACAAGTTCTCAATGGGATTGAGGTCCGGCGATTGGAAAGGCCACATCAACAAATCCACTTCATTGTCACTAAGAAACTGTTTCGATTTCCTAGCAGTATGTTTCGGATTATTATCCTGTTGATATTTCCATACCATCGCCATATTTCCTTGACATGACTCCCTGAAGAATGTGGATGTACTCATTTTGGTCCAAGTTTTTTTTTAATCCCGCAAATTGGTTGTACCCCACACCATGAAACATGAAAGACCATGAAAAAAATTAAAAATTTTATTAGTATATTTTGCTTATAATTCTTGGTTGGGTGGTCTTCTAACATATCGCCTACCCTCAGAACATATTAAATTTATTTTTGATTCTCTGTTCACCATCCCAATTTAACTGATCTTGGGCAAACATTAAACATTGCTTTATGTTGGTGGACAACATTCTTGTTGGATAACAAAGGGACTTTTATGGCTGCTTTGCCGTGTAAGTTTGAAGTCTGAAGCCTTCTTCGAATTGCTCTTGAACTTATTTCTAACCCCAGTTCACTTTTGATTTTGGTAGACGATTTAAATGGGTCGTTTTTGAAATTCGGTCAACCTGTCTGTCAGTATGAGGTGTCATTTTTCTTGAACTGGTTATTTTTCGGGCATTTTCCATTTTTTTTTGAATGACCGACAATCCTTGCAATTTTCCTTAGTGACTTTGCTTCTTTCCGCAATATTAAAATCTGTCCTCTTTTCAATAGCTGTACAAGGACGCTACGACTCATTTCTAACAAAATTATTATTCGGCCTAGGTTTTTATATATTTTCTTAATTTCAACGCTTGAAATAAAAAAAAACGTGTCTATAAATTTGGCACAAAACATTGTTGGTTCTTTAGTTTTATGGCTCTATTTTTATGACCACATTTTCATGTTCTTTTTTCTAAATTTTTGTTAAATATTATGTTTACAGTTTTTTTTAAATAAGTTTGATATTGTTTTCCTTTTTTTGTTATATATTTATATTATACAATTATTATACTAATTACGTATGCAATTACAACTTTATTTGCCAAACAGTGACTTTTATTGTAACGTATCCATTTCTCTGGCCACCACTGTATATTAATGAAATATTTAAATAACATGCATTAAATATTATTCAGGTATTTTTTACCGTTTAAATATAATTTTATGTTTAATATTCTTGTGTATACGGACTGTGAAAAATTGGACTCTACAGATTACTGTTGTTGTTACTCTTAGGATACAAGTTAAACATAAAGTTCAAGAAACTATTTCAAATACACCTAAAATTAACACTGCAGTTATGGAACATTTCTATCACGGATTAGTGATTATACTATGTAGTAGTGATTATACTACGTATATTAGTAATTAGTGATTATACTAGTGATTATACATTATACTATGGATTCATTTGTTCAACGGGGACATCCAAGTTTACATATATTTGATGAAATATGTTAGTATCATATAGTCCACGCTCGTTAATTGTGCTTTCAGCGGTTACACTTAACACATTTGAGTTCATCTCTCCGCATTCGCGTAGTCAATTTCGTTGTTCCCGGTTTAATATCAGGCGCTTCTCATCTTTGAACAATACGTATCTGGTGGTTGGTAGCAATTGTCCTTTGAGACAAATACCGCCTTATTTTAAAGAATTTTGTTTTGTTCGATGTTTGTTTAGTTCAGTTTTACAATTCTATTTGGTTTGCGTCGTTACATTCAAGCGAGTTCAATACATAGACGTGCAAATTAAAGAATACGGGCTGAGCAAGTAAAATAATGCGATTGGTAGCCTAACGTTCCATCTGGCAACATTGTTGGATTCTCCTTTGGAGAAGAGGAATGACAATATCTGATGCGCGTTTAATACTCCATAGAGTCACTTGGTGGTCCGTGGCAATTCTTTTCGTGAACCGGATTTTTCTAATGCGTTCTGAAAAATAGTGACATCAATTTCAACTTGGGTACAGTGTGGCGGAAACTTTTACAAACCTTCAACAGGCCTAAGTCAAGACATGTGTCTCTCCTGTTGTCCTTTTGATCCTGCGAAATGTTTTTGGGATCATTTTTGTCAACCCCAATTTGTTGGTCAAAATCTGACGAACGACTATGTAAGTCAAATTCAACCCTTTCTCGATTATTCTGACCGTACGCCGACGATCGAAAGGTACAAGTTCGTGGATTCTGTAGACATTTTCATCACTTCTTGCTATTGAGAATTGTAGTTTAATTTCTGAGAATGCCTAAACTACTTGAAAACGTGGAATTTGGCGTTAGAAATCTTTAATAAGTTATTTGTCGAAAATTGTTCCCTTGCACTCAGAACTCTCACTCTTTCGCATCATTCGAATCCCGCGTTGAAAAAACTGGTCATCTTTTGAAGCGATCCACGAATCGATTTAATTTTTGACTCTTCTTTCTATAATTCTTGACACCGGAAGTGCTGGTCAGCCAATCCGTGTATCATCGATCGAAACAGGTAATAGTTAAAGTCCGTCTGGAGAATACGACCGGTGTGATAGGACTTCCCATTTCAACGTTTCTAAGTATGTTTTGACCACTTTCGCAATATGGGGCTGAGGATTGTCATGCTGCAAAATCACTTTATCGTGTCTTTCGCTGGACTGCGGCCTTTTCTCTTTCAATGCTCGGCTCGAACGCATTAATTGCATTCGATAACGATCCCCTATTATTGTTTCAGACAGTTTTAACAGCTCATAATGCACTACACCGAGTTGGTCCCACTAAATACAGAGCATAACCTTGGAGCCGTGAATATTCGGTTTGGCCGTCGACTTGGAAGCGTGGCCGGGATATCCCCATAATTTTCGACGCTTGGAGTTATTATTTGGAATTATATATAATAAGTATATATATATATATATATATATATATATATATATATATATATATATATATATATATATATATATATATATATATATATATATATATATATATATATATATATATATATATATATATATATATATATATATATATATATATATATATATATATATATATATATATATATATATATATATATATATATATATATATATATATATTGGAGTTATTATAATAAACCCATTTTTCGTCCCCAGTCACAATTCGATGCAGAAGTCTCTTCCGTTTTTGCCTTTCAAACAACTGTTCACAAGCAAACAAATGGCGTTCAACATCTCGTATGGCACCCAATATGCTTGCTTCTGGGTCATTCCCAGGTCTTTGAGGCGTTTTGAAATTGCTTGTTGAGTCACACTGTTGAGTTCTTCATCTTCCAAAAACTTTCGGTCTTCCACCGCTATGTCGGTCTTCGATATAAAAATAGCTCTTGAAGCGTTGAAACCACTCACGACACGTTCTTCGACACGTTCCGTGAGTCTCGGCCGCAGATTTCTTCATATTAAAGAAATAAATTAACACCTCTCGCAAATGACGAGAATTTGACTTATAAACTGACATTTTTAATAGCGAATAACTTTATGATGTAAACACTAATGGGCTACTATGGTGCTATGGGGTTATGTTTACAAGATGCCCAAAGGTATTGCATTCCGTTTATGATGTATTCATTTCCACGACTACTTACCGCTAACGTCATGTATAGGAAAACTGCGGGAGCAAAGTTGTTACCTTCTCTATATTAGCCACATACACCTTCTCTATATAATCCACAGAACTTTTCGAATGAACCTTGTATATTAGAAAGCTACATACATATTTTGTTGTACATTTAAATTTGAAAACATTTGATTCCTTGAATCGTTGATGGTTTATGCTGTAAGCAAATAATAGAGCATCGAAAGGAAAATTCTTTTAAAACTGTCAAAGGTCCAAAAACATCCTTATAAAAACTGGATGTTATCCAATGATACAAAATGTCTCCCTGTTGCTTAATAAAATCCCACTATACCTTATATCTTACAAGGTAAAAGACAATTCTTTTCCATTTATAAGACGAACCCTAAGGTTGTAGATTCAATTTTGAATGAACTTCGCCATCAGCGTCCTCGCCTACTTCCAGGATTTGCAGATAAAGACGACGATAACTTTTAACAACGAACTCCAAAATAATATTTATAAAGTTATAAATACATGCTTTAGAATGGATTTTGAACAAATCTTAAAGCTTGGCAAAAGTAATACGAAAAAAATTTTTAAAAAAACACTTAAAAGTTTTCTTTTTGTCGATATTATTGGATGATGATAATAAAATTAATATAAATTGGATATTTTTAGAAAAGAATTTAATAAAGTATTTGTGGAGTATTTGTCTAGTTAACTTTTCCCTAGTTATGCAAACTTGATAGTTCTTTTGCAAACAAGACTATAACAAGATAAATATAAAAATACGCTCCTTTCTTTAATCAGACTTTAAATATATTTAAAGTACCAGTCGGGTTTTCAAGATAACTTAACATTTTAAAGTTTCCAATCGCTTCTATCAGTTGTTTCCTCACAAAAACATACAAAAGTGGTTTAAAAATGAGGTTACGAAACTAATAAAGAACGCCGAGAGAAATACGATCGCTTTGTTGGTCTTCATAAAACAGTTATTTATATAAATTACAAGTTACTTGCTAAGTTTAACTGTTAAAAGTTTTAATTGCTTCCATCGGTTCTTCTACTGGGAAGATGACAATAAAGGTCAGACTTCAAGTTTGATTAGGCTAAATTTCAAACTAGTTCGGTAGTAGATTCAATTTTCGAAAAAACATTATTAATTGACTTTAAGATAAAACAGTTATTTTGTCTAGAAACAAACTTTTTTAGCTGTGGTTTTTAGCTTTCTAATATACAAGGTTCATTCGAAAAGTTCTGTGGCTAATATAGAGAAGGTAACAACTTTGCTCCCGCCGTTTTCCTATACATGACGTTAGCGGTAAGTAGTCGTGGAAATGAATACATCATAAACGGCATGCAATACCTTTGGGCATCTTGTAAACATAACCCCATAGCACCATAGTAGCCGATTAGTGTTTACATCATAAAGTTATTCGCTATTAAAAATGTTATATATATATATATATATATATATATATATATATATATATATATATATATATATATATATATATATATATATATATATATATATATATATGTATATATATATATATGTATAACTATATGTATATATATATATATATATATGTATATATATATATATATATATATATATATATATATATATATATATATATATATATATATATATATGTGTATATATATATATATATATATATATGTATATATATATATATATATATATATATATATATATATATATATATATATGTATATATATATATATATATATATATATAGATATATATATATATATATATATATATATATATATATATATATATATATATATATATATATAAAGTACAAGTCTGTTGACAACTTTAACAGCTAAAAGTTTCAAAGTTTTCAATCATTTCTATTGGTTGTTTTGTCGTAAAGACGCCATTAAAGGCCAGGCTTTCAGTTTGGCTGGGGAAACACTTCTGTATAGACGCATTATATTAAAGTCAGTTCTAACAATAACCAGTTCAATTTTCAAAAGAGTTTTATTTAATTGACTTTAAAATAAAGGGAAATTTTGATGAAGGTTTATAAATAAATGTAGTAATCAAGGAAATTATATTTTATATTCTTCTGATGTATGTTATGGCTTGTTTGATATAATTTAAGGTTAATTTTACTTTGGTAAACAATTTATACGTCTCATATAAGGATTGTGAAAGAATGGGCTATTGGATCTATTACGATATAGAGAAGGGAGAACTTTTATTATTCGTTATAGAATTTTAGTTGAATTTAATATGAATATCAACACCAAACAAGCTATAGAAGTACTTAAATTTAAAAAAAAGGAAGGCAGTCATGGGGACTGCCGACAGAAATGAAAATTTCAAACTTTGGAATAACTAAGTTTTTTTTTGAATTTCTAAATTAATTATGGTATAAATAAATAAAATTTCATTATATGATTAAATTCCAATTCCAATATTGGAAATATTCGAAAATAAATGCTTGTTTTTGTTATTAATTTTTCTACATAAAAATATTAGTATATTAAGTACTCACTCTTGTACTGCACAGTGATTCTACAATTAAACAATTAAAATAACGACTATCTAAAACACAATTTAACAATGCACAGTATACACAAATTAATTTTTTCACGTGGTCAGTTTAAGTTCAATTACTGCTACTACAGCATGTCAGTGACGCGAGCTCACAAGATATTACCCATCCAAAAAGAGTCCAATACGCACATGATACAGTCGAGTATATACAATATATTAATGTATATAGGCGTATACATGTACACAGGCCGCTGCGCGTCGCCAGCCTGGCCATCATGTCACTAGCATGTCGGTGACGCGAACCCATAAGTTTTACCTCTACCAAAAATCGCTCAAAGCGTCAAAGAACTTTTCACTTATATACATGGACAAAAGTATATAGGCAACCAGTGACAATCAGTTTAATGCTAATAGATATGTCTTTGTTGTAAAATTAATACGGACTGAAAAAAAATATTTGATAGATTTTATTTTGTTTGCACTATAGCCAAAAAAGCAAACTAAGCAAATAAAAATTTTTGAGAGACAAATATATATATATATATATATATATATATATATATATATATATATATATATATATATATATATATATATATATATATATATATCATAAACTAAGTTTATTGATTTTACTTTAAAATTAATACACTTAACGTACGCATCAGTAGACATTCATCCTAAAACATTTTTTAAAATGCCGCGTGGTCCTCATATTTCATTCGAGATAAAAAGTAAAATAGTTGAACTATACCAAAGTATTCAAAATTAAGCTACTGTAGGTAAAAAGTTAAAAAAAAATTTTTAAAAGGAACGCTGTATGGGCAATACTTAATAGATTTAAATTAAGGGGAACAATAGAACTATCGCCAAGATCCGGTCGTCTCAGAAAACTCAGTAAGAGACCAGTAAAGTTAATCAAATATATTTCATCCAGGGATCCATTCAAGGCTCCAATCGAAAGAAGAGTAGATTTACTTAAAGTTCGTGAAATTATTTTAGATGGATGCACCAAAGATCAAAACTAAAAGTATAAAACGTTTTTATCTTTGTGACATGTTTTGTAACGATAACGAGAAACTCCAACTTTGTGTGGTTGGTCAAATACGTTAGATGACATTATAAATCATTCATAAGCATTTTGTAATATATTTTTCATTTAGGCTAAAAAACAGATATTCGTCATATCGTTGATGTTTTATGGAAACACCATACAATAAGAAAGGGAACGGGCGCGAAAGAATAATAAATTTTAAACTTACAAAAGTCCATAAAACTTTAAAAACTGGCTGCTATCAAATGATACGAAATATCTCCCCATAGCCTAATAAAATCCCACTATACCTTATCTCTTACACGTAGAAAGTAGAAATCTATTCTTTTTTATTTATAAGGCGAACCTTAAGGTTGTAGATTTAATTTTGATAAAGTCCGGGACTAAGATTCCCTCTTACTTCCATGATTTGCAGATAAAAAGTATAGGCGTTAACTTTTAACATACTTTAACATAAAGAATCAACTAAACCCTATTAATAACTGTCGTGAGAATGGCTTTTGGAAAAATCATACGAGTTTTATGAGAAAGTTAAAAAAAAACCTAATAAGTTCAAGTGTCTAAATTTTCTTTTTTTCGATATTTTCTGGATTATACAAGTGGAACCAATATAAACTTAGATGGAAGAAACTTTGAGAAGCTCTCTCATAAAATATCTTGACAACAAAACTTTATTAAACTATCAGATATCAAGATATGAATAAAAATCCATACTGTTGAAAAAACTTTGTTTAGTTATATAAAATATAAGTCCGTTTGCAACTTTAAGAATTAAAAGACTTCAAGATAAGATTTTTTAAAATAAGATTTTTAGCTGTATTCGTTTCTTATTTATGATGGTTCAAGGAAAATAAATGTAATGTTTCTTACTTGTAAATTATGGCATGCTTAATATTTCAAGCTTAATCTTCGCATATGAAAGAATTCATATATTCGTTAGGGTTGTGATAAATTGGAGTCTAGAGACAATTACAAGATGCAGAGAAGATCGCAGTTATTCCTCTCGGTATAATTCAAATCATATGATCTGATATACATGTTTTTCTCGGGTTTTTATTTTTGTGATAATATAATTAATCTCTAAATTTCATTTCTGAAAAAAAATTCTGTAAATTATTTAAGTGTATTTTAAAATTATCTATGTTTATTTACATTCAAAGTGTATCTGTTCACTAGGGTGTAACAAAAGTATTTATGTTTTTTCCTTTGTTTATTAATAAATGATTATACTTCACTCCTTCAGAGGTTTGGATTTCAACTTTTTGCTCCCACAAAAACAGTATTAAAGTTATCCCACTGCAAAATATTCAGTCGACGGTTAAAAAAATATGAGTGAAATAAGTCGAATGAGAAATTAGAACAATTTTAAGACATTTTAAAAAAGGCTTCAAAGCCACTGGCACCGCTCGGGAGATTTGTGAACTCAAGGGTGAAGGTGCCGTATCAATCCTACCGCTCAGCTCTGGTTCAAAAAGTTTCAGGAGGGAGACATTAGTCTTGAAGATAGGGGAAGATCAAGTCGTCTACGGTCTCCCAATGCCGATGTTTTAAGAGCAGCTGATATAGAGTATAGTAAATATACATTTTTTAAATAGTGAATAAATAAGTCCCTCAAAAATGCAAATACTTTTGTTACACTCCCTTCTAGGGAAATTGGAAAGTTCGCGAAGCGGAAATATAGTTGACAATTTTTTTTCTCAACAACTTTTCTTCTTAACTTTATTCTTCCATATATTCTCCCTTAAGCTCAATACATTTTTCCAGCCGTATTCCAATTTATTCATCCCATCTCTAAAGTGATTTTGTAGAAGTCCTTCAAAATACTTAAAAATCTACAGCTGCTATAAATAACTTCTTCATTTGATGAAAAACGTTTGCCAGGTAGGAATTTTTTTAGGTTTGGGAACAGATGAAAGTCAAAGGGAGCCAGATCTAGTGAATATGGTGGATACTTCAACATTTCGTAGTGTAACTCCTTCAATTTGGCCATTGCAAGAACACTTCTGTGAGCCGGTGCATTGTCTTGATGAAAACATTTTTTTTTCTTCGCTAAACCGGATCTTTTCTCAGGAATTTTTGCATCCAGTTGATTCAAAAGGTTCGAGTAATACTGTCCTGTTATTGTTTTACCGGTTTAAAGTTAACCAATTAACAAAATGCCTTTTGAATAAAAAAAAAAGTTGATGCCATAAACTTTTTGGTCGATTTTGACCACTTTGGCTGCTTCAGCAGAACAATCTGGCTTAGTCCATTCTGCTGTTTGTTGTTGCAGTTCAGGATCATAGTGGTAAACGCAAGTCTCATCCATAGTTACAAAACGATATTTTATCAAGCCCAATTTATTTTTGAAAATATGAAACACCCGTTCAGTTGAGATATCCATGGTCTTAGCAATTTCACTCAAAGTAAATTGTCTGTCATCCATAACCATATCATGTATAGAATTAATTATATGTTCAGTAGTTGTACTTATTGGACGCCCAGAACGAGGATCATCATCCATGCTTACACGACCACGTTGAAACTCACCTGCCGACTTGAAGAACCATTGTGAGAAACCATTGTTTTTGAAGAACCAGACTCCACTAATACATTTACCAGTCATTATGAATTTTCATTACATTTAAACCTTCTTTCACAAGGAATTTAATCACTGCAGGATTTTCAAATTTTCCATTTTAAAAAATAACACTGATACGTTTACTTTAAGCATCGGCTTTTGTATGAATGAATTGACAGATCGACTTGAAACTTCACATATGTTCATATGAAAGATGAAACTTCAAAATATAGTAGATTGTATAGTTCTTTTACTGCTTTATAGGTGTCGCTCCGCGAACTTTATCATTAACCTAGTATTGCAAAACTATATGTACCTATTATGAGTATATTAAAACCTAGAATGACAGTTCATCTAACTATCTTTTATTGTTTTTTTAAAGATAATTTTCATTAAAAATACACGTACATATTTGATGTTATATATTTCAAATTCACGATTACATTAAAATACAGTATTTTGTATGAAAGCATCATAATATAAAACGGAACAGGCACTGAAATGATAATAAATTTAGATCTGTGACAAAAGTCCATAAACCTCCCTATAAAAACTGGCTGTTATCGAATGATACAAAATGTCTCCCCGTAGCCTAATAAAATTCTACCATACCTTAAAAAATTATTCTACCATACCTTAAAAAAAGAAAATTATTCTTTTCCATTTATAAGGCGCTCTCTACGGTTGTAGATTCATTTTAGAGTGAGCTTCAGGGACCAGGGTCCTCGTTTCTTTACAGGATTTACAGATAAAGAGTATCTACGATAACTTTTAGCGTATTGTAGCTTACAGAACCACCCAAGAACTATGTATAATATTTACAACTGCCTTAAGAATACCTGTTGAAAAAACGACAAAACAAGAAAAATTTAATAACACAAAAATCTGATCTTATAAAATATATTTTTGTTGATTTTACTTATAGGATATCAAAATTAAAGCAGGAATGGCGAAACTTCTATACTCAGTGTTAAAATGTTCTACTTGAAAATTATTTTTTAAGACTTTTCAAAATAACATATTTATATTAAAACCGCAGTAAAAAGAAAATTTTTACTTATCTTAAGTTGAACTGAAGACGAATTTTTCTCAAGAAAAAACTTAATATTTTAATTTTTTTAATGGATGTTAGATGCTTGAAAATGTCAAGATACACCCTCACTTTTCTAGGAAAGGCGAAAATTAACAAGAGGAAAATATAAACAAACATCATTTTAAGATTTTGTGATCTTTCCCCCATCTTTTATTAAATCAAAAGTTCTTTTTTGGTAGTGATTTATACAAATGCTCATTTGTTTGTTGTGAAATTTCTTTAAATGAAGCTTGTATACCATTTTTAAATATTCCATGTTTCTACATTTGTCTTGATTCACTATAAACTCATCTTGAAAACATCCCCGAAACATTTTCAATAATCTTCAAATCTAGTCCAATCCAATTTTGAAATACTAGTTTGCTCGCACCAATCCGTCAAATGAATAGGGGCGTTGTCTTGTTGAAATACTAGCAAAGCGTCACTCACATCATTAAAAGATATCTTTTGTTCTAATACATTTTTATGTTCTTGAGAGTTAACTCGATGAGAAAGAAACACTAAGTTGAAGTCACACTTAGAAGAAACACTAAGATGAACATGAAGTCATAAGAATAAAAGGAAACCAATCCCATCCAAATTAATTTTTTTTCGTCAGAATAAATGATTTTCTTCCACTGCTCAGATATTTTCAACGAAAGTCAGTCGAGCTAATTTGTGGCGACTATTTAGTATTGGTTTCCTTTTAAATTTTTTTCCTACAATATTTTCAAACTTTTTTCTCTTATTTGCACTTTAGCTTCCTCAGTAATTGCGCTTGCAGTCTTACAGCAATTCGATGCAATTTTCAAAATGAGTATTTTCTTCCTTTTGACAGAGCAGGTGGCCTCCCAGTTGAACGATGAGTTCCGTTTGTCTCTCCCAATCGAATCGTTTCCTGTCTATGTATAAGGACAATTTTATCGTCCTTCTGAAAAACATGAATTTTTTTCCGTAATAAATTACACATTTTTAATAAACAATTTTTCTATACAAACTCAAAGGATTAAACTAATGAATAACTGACTTAAACTGACCTATTATGATAAAACCTCTAGATGATATAGAAGTATGTCTAAACTTTTGGCCCCCAAAAAAGTAAATATTTACTAATAATTGTCTAATTTTCCGATCCAAATCAATTAAGCTTTTTTCCTTTTCTAGTATTTTAGATTGTTAAAACAAATATAAAAAACACCAAAAAAGAATAATAAAACTTAATTATATTTATTATTTTTATGGTGTATCTAATATATTGATATTGAATATTTGTTTTCATATACTCAGTTCCAAACATAACAAACCTCTCTATGTGAAATAATACTGACACTGATACATTCGCTTTGTACAACTTTGTCGACAAACATTTTGGTTTCATAAAGTAGAAGTTTGTTGACAACTTCAAAATTACTTTTAAAGCTTCAAAAGTTTCTGTCCATTCTGTCGGTTATCTTATAACAAAGACGTCTATAAATGTTAGACCCTGGGCTTGATTCGCCAAATACTTTTGTATCAAAGAAAACGATATAAAGGGATACTCATTATTTTCGGGCCAGTTCTAACGATAACAAGTTAAATTTTCTTAGTCTTTATTCAATTGACTTAAAGAAAATAAAGGGTAATTTTGACAACAAACGTTCTTAGTCGTATTTATTTATAATTGATACACAAATTTAATATTCTTTGGAGTTACTACAAGGCATTATTTATGTTAAGCCAGTTTAATTCTCTCTTTGTAGGCCTTCAGGTATTTTTTGTAAAAAAATAGCAAATTGTGTTTTTTCACATTTGTTCAATAACGATTGAAGTCAATGTCTACGAAAAAATAATTTAGCTGAGATTATAGACATAAACACCATTCTAAATAGAACTAAAGGGAAATATAAAAAAATAAGGTGACAGCCTTATCCTGATATAAATTCCAAACATCTCATCGCAAAATAAATCATTGATCCCTAAGTACTACTAGGGTGTAACAAAAGTATTTGCGTTTTGAGATACTTAGTTGGAAATAGACGTTATACTGGAAATATAGACCATTATTTTCGCTGACCTCAACCCATCTTTGAGCCAGTAACTAATATTCCTCTTCGGTACCACGATGAGCTTTTGGAGACGAAAAACTCGGCGCAGACAATTTTTACCTCTTCTTCAGTTCAGGATTTTTTTCCTCGCAATAAGTAAGCCATGGTCCGTAACAAACGATAATACGACGGAGCGAGGTCGTTGCTTTTTGTGGTCAAATGTAATGTGTGTGATCTTGCGTTGTTTTGTTACAGGAATTCTTTTTTACGGTTGATCAAAGCTGAATATTGTTCCATTAGAACAGCGTATACTCTCTCAACTTTAGGTGGGTAGAGTTCTGGATTTATTTCCCTACCATCAGGAACCAACTCAAAGTGAATTATTCCTTCATAATTTTATTAAACACAGCATGACCTTTTTGACAAATCTCTCTCGCCTTGGCATCAGAAGAGCTGGTTGCCCGGGCATAACTCAATGCTTTATGTCATTAGGACCGTTGAAATAAACCTATTTTTCATCGAAGGTAATAATCCGTTTGATGAATCGAAAGTCAGTAGTTTTTTTCAAATGTCTTAAAAATGCCAAAAATTACCTTAATTTCTCGACTGATTTCACTCATTTTAACGTTTTTGTTAAAAACCGTTGACAGAATATTTCGCACCTTAATACTAGGCTAACTGAAAAGCGGGGCGACACCTATAGAGCAGTAAAAGAACTATATAGTTTACTACATTTTGAAGTTTTATCCTTCATATGAACATTTGTGAAGTTTCAAGTCGATCTGTCAATTCATTCGTATAAAAACAGCAGTTTAAAGTAAACAGTGTTATTTTTTTAAATTGAAAATATTGACAATTCTGCAGTGATTAAATTGTTTGTAAAAAAAGGTTTAAAGCCAATGGAAATTCATAATGAAATGGTAAATGTATTAGTGGAGTCTGCTCCTTCAAAAACAATGGTTTGTAGTGGGTAGGTGAGCATATGATAAATTCTGATCTAAAATGACTTCGAGTAAAACTTTCTAACCAACATTTGGATCTTTTCGAAAGAATAAAATTATTTTAAACTTCGTTTTGTAACTATGGATGAGACTTGGGTTTACCACTATGATCCTGAACAAACCGCAGAGTGGACTGAGACCGGTTGTTCAGCTCCGAAGCAGCCAAAATTGTCAAAATGGACCATAAAGGTTATGGCTTCAATTTTTTGGGATGCAAAAGACACTTTGTTACTTGAATATTTTCAAACCGGTAAAACAACAACAGGAGAGTATTACTCAAACCTTTTGGATCAATTGGATGCAAAAATTCGTGAGAAAAGACCTGGTTTAGCGAAGAAAAAATTATTTTTCATCAAGACTTTGTACCGGCCCACAGAAGTGTTCTTGCAATGGCCAAATTGAAGGAGTTACACTAGGAATTGTTGGAGCATCCACCATATTCAGATCTGCCCCCCTATGACATTCATCTGTTCCCAAATCCCAAAAAATCCCTACGTGGCAAGCGTTTTTCATCAAATGAAGAAGTTATAGCAGCCGTAGATGAATATTTTGAAGGACTTTCAAAATTGAAAAACCGCTGAAAAAAATGTATTGAGCTTAAGGGAAGAATAAAGTCATTTTTTAAACTTTAAAGTTGTTTTAAAAATTCCACTCCGCGAACTTTTCAGTTTGCTTAGTACTGAAGAAGAAATGTTTATTTGTCGGCGGTATAATGCTTTATTTATAAACAAAGGAAAAAACTCAAATATGTTTGTAACACTCTAGTTCTTTATTGTATCATCATGTTGGGAGCATCTTCTGGATCATCAAAATTTTTTTGCTTTTGAATATTTTCTCTAATCATTTACATCAGCTCATTATTGATTCCCTACCATTTTCATTAAATCTGTACAATAAATACAATATAGTAAAATGAGTAAAATGAGAGAGAGAGAGAGAGAGAGATATATATATATATATATATATATATATATATATATATATATATATATATATATATATATATATATATATATATATATATATATAGCTCGTACAAAATTAAAACCGTTACACGTCATTAAGTACGTGTTCAAGATTTCGACTGCCCTACTGCCAGATTGCAAATAAACACCATAACCTTACTTTAGCGAATTCTTTTTACAATTTAACTGTAATAACAATTAAAAAAATCAATTCTAAATTTAATGCAAATTACAAAGTAACTAATATAATTATAATAAATGTTGAAATTCTTGCAAGTGTCGTCCATTTAGTACCTCTAAATAGATTTAGCATATGTAAAATGCTTCGTTCAAAAACCATGTGCATTTTCTTAATATTTCAAGGGGTATTAAAATAAAAAGATTATATAATCACTAATGACATTTATTGATTTGTAGTATGCAAGTATAAAATACAAAAAAACAATGAAATATCTGCATGCACTTGCTTGCTTAATAAGCTTGCTTGCAAGCTGGTTTATTTAAAATGAATTTTTATCACGTATCAGCTGCCTCAGTTAATTTTTTTTCTGCAATTTTTAGGGTTATTATTATTAATATATATATATATATATATATATATATATATATATATATATATATATATATATATATATATTTATAATATATATTTATATATATATATATATATATATATATATATATATATATATATATATATATATATATATATATATATATATATATATATATATACTACAGGTTTCTAAATATTTTTAGAGCTTGAAATTTTAAAAGGTCGTATCTGTTCATTTAGTTGTACTCTAGCAATAGAAGAGGCAGATTGTAAAAAAAACCGCAGAATTATACAAAGAAGAAAAGAAAGTAAATATTAGGAGTTTTCTTAGATATTTTTAGTTTTCTTTTTGTCGATTATATCTCGATGCGGATGAAGGAGAAAGACATTTGAAATCCGAAAAAAAATTATGAAATAGTGGCATTATCAGATTACACTAAATCAAAAGAGCTAATCAGTTCTAATACCATCATTAATGATGATAGTTCAGGCTCGATTAAATTTACATAATGTATTGCGGTGAATACATAACATCACAAGCAATTGTTTTTTTAAAGTTCATTTGATTTTGAATTAAAAGCATATGCTTTTACTTTATCAGATATGATTGGACTCGCTAGATTTGTCCATTTTAATTTTCTTCTCTTGAAATAAATTTGTCTATTAATTAATAAACAGAAATTTGTTCATAAAATGAATTCCTGATCTTTACATGAAAGAGCTAAATTTTTCAAAGGTTATCCAATAAGTGTCAGGATTTAAAATTAGGGTCAATGCTAACTACAAGTTATAATCCGGTAATTTCTATTTTATATTCACTACCAAATAATGACATATATTTTGACCATAATGTCGCTGAAATATCCCCCTCGGCTTCGTCTGGTGGAATATATTCTGGAAATGCAATTTTCGATTGATCTTTCACACATATCGCGCGGTATATTTTCAACGATAACCTGAGTGTTTCGTTTAAGTTCAAGAATTGTTTGGGGTTTATTTCTATAAGCCAGAGATTTTTTATAACCCCACAAAAAGTAATCTAAGGGCGTGATTTCGCATGATCTTGGTGGACAGTTGACATTACCATATCGCGAAATAACGTGTCCCGGAAACTTTTCTTGCAATAAATGGATTGTCTTGCGAGATGTATGACCAGTCGCACTGACTTATTGAAAGAAAACATTGTTTCAATTCATATTTATCAGTTCAAACCAAAGATACAAAGATTCTGTTAGCATATTCCTATAGCGTTCACCATTAACAGTAAAATACATTTTCCTCATCGTTTAAAAAAAAAAAAGATCTTATCACTCCTGCAACACACGTACTAAACAGTGACTTTGTGAGGATGAAGAGCTCCTTAATCACCTGAGAATAAATCACTGAATCAAACCCATTAAGCCATAAGTGCATTTCATCGGGAAAGATTTTTTTCCAAATTAAGGGTCACCTTCCAACTTCCAATACCTATGTGCTGTTAAATCGTGTATATTTGTATGATGAATTGACATAATGTACCTAACACAGCAGTCTATGAGTGATATTTACATTTCAAACCGTGTTGCCACTATTAAGTTTTAAAGTTCTGACACTGTTATTGCAAAATTCTAGTTATCAAAAATCAGTGTCAACTGTGAATGGTAAGTGACTAATAACATCTTTATAAATATAAATAAACAATGTTTCTAGATAATTAGTTTGATAACGTTATTGTATCGATAACGTTACCTGACGATACATGTTCATTTAAAATCATTTCATTTAAAATCACCAATTCATTCAAGACTTGTTCTATTTGTGTGGTATTCACTTTTAATTAAGTATAACTTGTATTCCAATACTGCCAAGTACAGAAAGAAAACCTGCTATATATTTTTAACGTCAATGGTCAATCAAATATATGGTTGTTAGTAGTGAAAACAATGAAATATAAACTATTATGAACATACGTATCCTTTTAGTTTTTGATTCAATTAATAATATCCAGTCATTTCTATATTTTGTTTAGTTTGGGTTAATAAATATAGATGAATTTTAACAAAAAACTATGTCGAAAACCTACTTTAAATGCAATCTAGAGAAATATGGAAAACTATATAACACTCGTTGAATATTCCATCACGACTATTTTAAGAGTAATTTTTCTTCATCCATCATTCAAGAGGCATAAAGGGAATATCCTATACTACTCCCTTAACAACCCTTTCGAAATCTTCTTTGCATGCTTTTTCTATATAACCTGCCTAACAAAATTGAAGTGTTATGACTGTTCACGTTTTCGTTTTCTTTGTTTCATTAAAATAAAATATATATAGTCATTTATATTGTATATTTAGTCATATGGAAATGGTCAAGTATCTTGAGAACACTTTGAGATTTCTTAATGAAATTTTGTATACAAACATCAGGAAATGCTTGCCATTTTTGGTGAATTTTTTTATATTTTTTTTATCGCACATTTGAAATTCAAGACTAACTTGATTTTTTTTTAAGATAACAGAACTTGAATTTGGCATTGTTGGAAAGAGCATTTTTTTCTGAATTCAACGAGGTAAATATTATAATTTTGTTTCAAAATAGATTTTAAAAAATGACTAAAAGGTGTTTCGGTCTGTTTTAGGGTAAATATATTTTTCATTTAGTAGGCTATGAAACTATGTATGACAGATGCAGTATTGAATGACGAAAATTCGTTGAATGTTTTAAATGGTGTAGTTAACAATGGACAATAGCAGAGAGAGAGTAGTAGACGCTGTCGTTCAGTCCAAAAAATAATAAAAGCATATTTTTATCCTTACAAAATACAATTACTACAAGAATTAAGTGAATATTATTTTAATGGAAGAGTTGAGTTTTGCGAAGTTATGATGGAAAAAATAAATACCAATCCAAATTTTGTTTCAAATATTATTTTCACGTATGAAGCAACATTCTGTTTCCATGGTCATGATAACAGACACAACTGTAGAAACTGGGCTGATACTAATCTGCCCTGGATGGTGTGTTGGAGTGGACTAGAGTATTCATATTCAACGAATACCCGACTATATTTAAATTCAGTAGTCCACATTTTACCGTCAAAATTAAGAAGTATCCTTTAAAATAGAATCTATCTTTTTTTGCATATTATAGTTAAGTCTTCCGACACAAACTACTTCATAATAGCTTAAACAATATCAAGTTATCAAAAATTGTCATAACTCATTTGCTTTTTAGTCGATTGTCGTAACTAAACACATGAAATCTGAAATTTCGCACTACGCCATCTCAATAAATCATTCTTGACAAATATAACCATTTCGTCATACTTGCACCAACTCTATAGCTTTTTTTGGACTTTTGAATTACTCTCTTACGATATAAGGGATTGAAGATATTTTTTGTCGACTGAGTATCAATACATAAAAAGTACTTTTAGCCATTTCTTTCAAAATTTAGAATTGTTTCTTTAACATTATGTGCCTATTTTGTATTTCTAAAGAAATTTATATTATTGGTCTTTAAGAATGGAACGTACGTTACGTTTTTGAGAATTAACTGCATTTCAGACTATAAAGTATTTATACCTACACTGATTTGCCAGATTTAGATAGTCGAATTTCCTTCTTTAAAAATGCAGCACGTTTTAAACACTATTGAAGAATTATGTGGACCAAATAAAGACTTACATAAAAAGCATTGTGTTTTATAAGTTGATATTTGTCTTTAACAAAATATAGGTTTAATATTAGCTCTTGTTTCTGCAACATCTGTTTCTAAGTGTTCTTTTTATTCTTTTATTTAGTGGCCGCAAAAAAGAAAATTTATGAATATAATAGTAGAAGATAAACACGAATAAAAGGGCCCTATTTATACTTGACAGTATCACGTTTTGAAAAATGGAAAATTATTTTTTATCTGGAAAAGAGGTCTCCCTTCCGAACATCCCACCTAAAGTGGAACCGTAGTTGACGTGTTGTTCGCGTTTTTTTAAAACAAATACCACGTATTCGCGAAAGACATGAATCAACCCAGAAATCCCTGAATCTCCGGCTCCCCGTCTTTCCCCCATTGCCGAACCATTCATAACAAAGGACAACATCTAACGGGAAAATGGCGCTAAGTAACAGCTTTACGAGTAACGATAAAACCTGCACCAGAAACGGACGTACTTTTTTACAAAAACTGGTTATCGATGGAACAGGTAGAATATGTCGTGCGCTAAAAGTGTGTCAATTAACGGTTAGAAGATGATTGATGAACGGGGTGAAGGGAATCGTTCTGAGACCAATCGCTTATTTTTGTATGATTAGTCGATTTGTCATTATGGGAACGGGATTTTCTTTCATCAGTAAATTTCGTTTTCTTGGCTTTACCCGTTATGTATAGATTTGCAAGTGATAAATTGACCACTTCCTCTATGATTTTTCTAGTTTAATTTAACAGATAAAGCATATTTATTCAGGGCATCGTATCGAATGAGGTTGTTTGAATCCACTTACTCTCTCCATAATCTTAGAGGATTAAAAATTGTTTTTTGATTTGTAATATATTTTGGGTGTTATAACTAAACATAGTTTAATTTCTAAATATTCTGCTTCAATCGTAATGAATTTATTTGCTGTTTTATCAGTTTTTTATTTGAATCAACTAACATTCAATAAGATTTCTTGAAATTGTAGAATAACTGGAACAATACTTCAATACTGCTTCAGTACTTTAATACTGCTAAATTTTTATAATTAACTTTTATAGTTAATCTAGTTATGACATATTAATTTAAAATTATCAAAACTTACTTTTTTAATTGTTTTTTTTCTTTTTCAGGTAAGTTTTGCATTCTATTGACCATTAATACAAGTATAAAAATATTAATTAAAAGATTCGTATGCGTATGTATATATATATATATATATATATATATATATATATATATATATATATATATATATGAATAGATGAAGTCTTAAAAACCTATGAAATACTAGTGTGTCGCATGTCCTTAAAAATGCATTTTTTACACGCCTATATATTAATAATAAATGTAATCATTTCCGCGAAAAGTTCAGTCAGATCTTTTTGAACTTTTCATAAAAAGTTGACAATGTCGTATCGTCCTGTTTATTTGGTCGCCCGGTTTCGGTTCGAACGGGTTTTATTTGATTGGTCTCTTTAAGATATTTTTTGAAAGTAAAATGTTATATTTTTATAGCCATTCATTCCATACGATTCAATATAAATTTGGTTTGTTTTGTTACAAAAAAAAAGAAAACCTACACATTATTGTCGCTTAATGTCAAAGTTGACACTAGTTGTCAACAGCTAAAAAAGTGTATATAAAGTTGTCAACAGCTAAATGTTGACACTAGTCTAGCACTAATTTTTCACATCGTAACACCTTTAAAAATATTCAAATCACATTAAGGAACATATGATTGTATTAATTAATATTCGTGTACAAAATATGGTACATGTTTTGGTCTTAAATAGAACATAAATAGCGTCTCTCACTTACACTAAATTAATTTCTTCTTGGCATTTTGAAATAATATTCTTTGTCGTTGCGATAATCACAATTACTCAATTCAGGGGTTGTTACATCGATGTTGATTGCTGTATTGTTTATTTATTAAAATTGTTTTTACAATGGTCATTAGTTTATTTGTAGTTTATTCGTTAAGTAATAACTAATTAATATTTGGCAAATATGCTTTTACACGTATTTGCTTAGATGTTAAATCTTTTTTGATTGGTGATTTAATAATTTTGCTTTTTTTCTCCAGAACTATCAGGTTTTTGATTGTAAGAACCTTTTTTAAACGATGTAATGAATCGTTAAGTTAATGGTGTTGAATAATTTTAAATTAAATAAATTTACAAATGTATTTCCCTTACACCTATAAATATTATCACCGCTTACCTGAAATATTTTTCTATATAATAAAAACAAAATCCGTATTTTTTACAGCAAAGAGTTATTAGATTAGATGTGAGGGTTATACTTTTTCCCGATTAATCAATCTTCGCTGGCTCATTTAAGTAAGGTATTCATTATATCCATGTTCCAGTTGCATATATTAGATTACAATCGGAATTGTTTGGCTTATCGTAGTAGACAATACCGGCCGCAGTCACCCACAAATCAGGTTGCAGTGGGACTTTAAAGTCTGTAGTTCCTTATCACTGTAAATGTCTAATTTGGATTAAAACATTAATTAACACAGGATAAATATACGACTTCATTTTGTTTGGTCTATTACCTAAAGCGTTTTTTCAAGATACCAGTACTGGAGAATAAAAAAAATGCAGCATAATGAAAAATGTTTAATTTTATAAGACTAATGTTTGTATTATTATTTACACCATTGCACTACCATGTAATAATAATATAAAAGAAATTCCATTTACATTTGATACAAATAAAAGATAAAAATAAGTCCACTACGCTTACTATATTACCCTCTAACATTATGAAATATGGAGCGAACTAGATGATATATTTTTTCGTGGGAAGCTATCCAGGCTCATTCTGCGCTTTATTTTATACGTTAATATTTTTTATTACTATATTTTATACTTATTACATACTTTAAGTACTATTAAAGTTGCTGGTGGCTGGGTAATCGCTCAAGAGTTTAGACCAGTACTATTCATGTTCTATCGGCGATACATTTGGAAATACTTCACCCTCTAATATTATAAAACATGAAGCCTAATAGAATATATATTTCCTTGTGGGAGACTATCCAGGCGCATTTTACGATTTATTTTATACTTTAATATTTTTTTATTACTATATTTTATACTGTATTACATACTTTAACTTCTTTTAAAGTTGCTGGCGGCTGGGTAATCGTTCAAGAGTTTGACCAGTACTATCAGCGACACATTTGGAAATTTCGCCAGGCAGACGAGTGTCAGTTGAGTGCCAACTCTCAAAAACTGTACTTTTTTAATAAACTGTATACGGTCTGACGAAATCTTGACTTTTAATAGTTGTTTAACGAATTAGGGTGTGTTAAGAACCACACGCAAGATTTTATTTTGAAATAGTTTGTGTTTTTGCGAGGAATAATCAATTAATAAGACAGGTCAACAAATTAATTTTTTTTGAGGTAACATTGATGAAAATAAGTGTATATAAAGTATTTGTAGTCCTAAATCCGAAAATGATAAGTTAATTACTGTAACACGTATACTTTTTTTTGTTACAGAGGATCAATGGTGGGAAAAAGAAGGAGACGACATATTTTTACAATCTAATATTTATTTAATATAAGCGTGTAAAACGTGATAAATCCATGCAAAGACTACTGAGGATTATGTGAATAAAAAATATATTACATGAGATGTCATACAATGAGAAAAACTTTCACTTTTTCCGCTTTTGTTCTGTAGCATCAACTCTTTTTAAAACACCGCAGTATTCGTCCAACATGGGTTCTACCGACCGTGTTATCTTGCTTTCATCGTCCTGATGAACTGAACCTCTCTCCTTGTTCGTCGCTTACTGCACCCAAATTATCCGGAAAAAATCCAAATAGGCGTGTAAAAAATGCTTTTTTAAGGACATGTGACACACTAGTATTTCATAGATTTTTAAGACTTCATATATATATATATATATATATATATATATATATATATATATATATATATATATATATATATATATATATATATATATATATTATATATATATATATATATATAATAGGTTTTTATAGTGTTCATCTTTCTTGTTGCCCACAAATACTTTCACTACATTTACAAAACACTGTCAAGCTGCCAATTCCTTTTCATTTAATTTTTCTTGGTAACGGAAATCATCTAGAAGCATCCTTATTAGAGGTTCGATAAATATACCTTCTTTTAGTTTTGCATCACTTAATTAAGGAAATATTTATTTTAGGTACTTGAAAGCATTATCTTCTTTGTCCATGGCTTTGAAAGCATTTTTCATTATTCCAAGCTTAATATAGAGAAGCGGAAGAAGTCTCTTTTTTGGTTTAATAAGGGGCGGGGGGGGGGGGGGGGGGGTTGGGCAGGACAAGGGGAACACCAGCTTCAAAAGAAGTTGTGTGAGGTCAATCTTTGTTACTGTAACGTTCTTTTGTTACCCTACTGTCACATAGACATAAAAAACAGCAATACTTTGTACCAAAGTAGTCCTTATCTTTGTACTCCAAAGTCAGGTACAAATAATTTCAAGGACTCATGATTTAAAGAAGAAGCACGACCTTGAAAATAAGACATGCTAGGCCATTTCTGTGAAAAGGTGTTTTAATAACTACCTAAATGAAACGCAAAAAAGAGCATTCTCATCAATGTTACAAAAATCATGTCGACCTGTGTAATTGATTTAAACTAAACTTGCGAGTATGGCACAACGACTTCCACTAGAATTTCATACATTTAGGACCTTCAATTTTGGGAATAATTTACTTGATGCATCCGCATTGCATGCAACGCGGATGCATGCTTGATGCATGCAACGGACACAGTAATTTTTCCTATTATCTTTTACATATAGAGTGCTGGATTTGGGGGACCATTTTAATGATCTATCGAATTCGAGATCTTTATAAATTTTATCAATATCTACTTCTTAAAATAAAAATAAAGTAATGGAATAAAAATTAATTACTCTGCTTTTTAGACTTGTAGACTTTTTAAAGTTGTAGACTTGTACAATGTCATCGTATTACAGTAGTAAATTTTATTTGATTAGTATTTGTGATATATAAAGGGTTTTACAATAAGAGCATCAGAACTTTAAAACGTAATAGCGGCAACACTTTTTCAAATGTAAATGTCACTCATAGACTGCTGTGTTCAGTACATTGTAACAGTTCACCATGAAAATATACACTATTCAACAGGGCGTAGAAATTGGAAGTTGGAAGGAGACATCCAAAGAAAAATAATATTTTCCGATGAAACGCACTCCAGACTTAATGGGTTTGTGAACAAACTGCAAGATTTGGACCGATGAAATTCATTGAGTAATTTAGGAGTAAACCGTATTACTGTGATGAACGCTATATAAATTTGAACTGAATGTTTTCTCTCAACAAGACGGTGTGACTTGTCACACATCTCGCCCGCCAGACAATCGATTTATTGCAAGAAAGTATTCTTGGACGCGTAATTTCGCAAAATGTTGTCAACTAGCCAACAAGATCATGCAATATCGCCCCCTTGGATTATTTTTTATGGGGTTGTGTTAAATCCTTGGTTTACAGAAATATACAATAGAATATACATAAATATTCAAAACAATTCTTGACCATAACCGGAACATTCAAACATCGTTGAAAATATACATAAAAATGTGTGAATCTCCAGAATGCATTCCACCAGACGAAGCCGAGGGGGACATTTGATCAACATTATTTTCAGAACATAACATCATTATTTGTTCTTATAAAAATATAAATTATAAGATTATTACTTGTAGTTATCATTGTACCTCATTTTAAGTCATTTTTTTTGTCAACTCCTGACACTCTTATTGAACAACCCTTTACAGGTATATATATATATATAAATTAATTTTAATAAAATTAACGTCCATATTTTTTTTTGTTCAAAAATTAATGAAACATGTTTTATTTCTGTTTGCTAATTTAACTGATGTTAGTTGAGTCTCTCTTGTTTACATTTTACATTATCGTATAATGAACACATTTTAATTAGTTTGGTGATTGTTCATGCGTTGGATATCAATATTAACGTTGAATTTTATTATATTCACAAAGCCCTTGTGAAATTTATCAAAATATTTTGTGCGGATATTAAATTCTCATCGCAAATTTAATCCAACCGAATGAATTAATCTCAATATAATGATATATTTAGACCTTTTTTGCTATTTACCTTGCCAAGTCTGCACGCTTTGAAGTTAAAAATTGATCAAAAGTTGATTTAAAATTTATTGTAGATGAACATTGGTGAAATATTTAAGACTCTTTTTATTAGTCTCTTTTTTAAATATTATTGTTAATTGATTCTTAGAAATGTATTTTTTTTTAATTGGACCTTGTTTAATTTAATCTTTTAAACGAATATCTCAGGATTTTATAACTACTTAGCTAAGATGTATTGATATATTAGGTCCGCAACATAATTATCCGTCTTTTTTTGACTACCTTTGATATTTATTTCCAAAAAGTAAGATAGACTTAATCTTCGAAATAATCTTACTCCCTTTCTATACAGTTTGGCCACCTTCAAGGCATCTATCGAAACCCAGGTCGAAAACATTTGGTGTTTTGGTGTGATAAAGTCATTGGGGTTTTTAGACTTTCTTAAGATATTTGAAGCGGCGTTGTTATCTATTAAATAAAAACCAAAGGTTCATGATGCTAGCTGAGGTTATGCGATAACTCAAAAAATCAGAAATTTCATGAGCCGGCTCAGTCGTTTTGAAGGCTTTTTCAAAAAATAATATCTTAAAATTGTCCTACTTTTGCACTTATTCCATTCATTTTAACGTTTTTGATAAAAACCGTCGACTAAATATTTCACTGTAGAATTTTTTTAAGGAAGTACGAGCGAATTGAAATTGAATTGAAGTACGGAGTTGAAATGAAATTCGGTAATTGTGACAAAGGATATGTTATTGAACTATGCTCAAAATTTAAAAATTATTCCTGCCTAGTTTTTTAGAAAAATAATATTTTCAGCCGTTCTTATACACAGTCTCTTATGGTAGAATGCTTTCCGCCATGGATTTTTTTCCCTATTAATCTTCCAACTTTATAGAATAAAAAATATCACATGATAAAGTTTTATATTTGCAGAATGTTATTATATATGAATAATATCGGGTTACCGATATAATTATTTAATTAATAACCAAACAGTTGACCAAAAGTGTGGCAAAGTCGCGCAACCAGCTGAGAAAAAAAAGAGATGGAGTTGTAGTTAAAAGGAGAGATTACTATATATTCCATTTCTGAATTTGAGGTTAAAAAAGTTATTTTTCTTACAGAATTTACTTTTATCTAATAATGTATGTATAAGAATGTATATTTTTTTTAATATAAATTTTCTAGCGTCAAAATACATAGTGTCTCATACATATATACAATATACACTGGTTATATATATATATATATATACATATATATATATATATATATATATATATATATATATATATATATATATATATATATATATATATATATATATATATATATATATACATACATATATATATATATATATATATATATATAATATATATATATATATATATATATATATATATATATACATACATATATATAAACACAATATGCACTGTTGCCACATATTTTTTGTCGATCCACATAACGTAACGTAACATAATAACGAAATCAATTCGTTACTTTTTATAAATAAATAATAATTTTAGTTTATTTTAGTATTATAAATAAAAATTGTGAATTTCTTTAACTATTTTAAGTTTTAGGAAACTAATCATTATTTTGACTCGTAAGTATGGCTCGTACTTCCTTAAAACTGAAGAAGGAATATTTATTGTTTAAAGTTGAAATCGGATTAAACCTGAGGAGTGAAGTATAAGGAAGAGTCAATTATTTATAAATAAAAGAAAAACGCAAGTACTTGTGTCTAGTATATTTAAAGACTGACGCATCTATATCAAATAACAATATTATATTCCATAAATTGAATATATAAATCGGTTTCAGTTGTAAATTAAGCGCATGCATTTCAACAAACAATAATACTGTGACATTTCTAATAAATGTCAGTAATAATCTAATTTAAAGCAAGCTTTGTAAACATAGTTAGAGCGGGTTAGGTCCTTCGTCCCTACTCTGGAGTATTATACTGATTCTGCATATACAATATTATAGCGTTTTGACGTTTTATAAAATTTATTTCGTTTCAGGTTTCGTCTTTGTCGGGTTTTCTTAAATATATATTCGATATGTCTATAGAACTACTACTTTAGTTTTAAATTTTCAATTAAGCTCTTAAAGCGTAGCGAACATCCATAGCCTTCGGGGTAAAAGAGAACAATTCGCCTGAGACCAGAACTAATCTATTCTGGAACTATCCTAATAAATAAAGAAGCGCGCATCTCGGTAAAATGTTGGCTTCGAGGAAGCTTTTTGCTAACGGTGAAATTGGATCGATTCGAAAACCTTGGGGGCAAATAAAAATACCATTACCCGTTTTGTCGTTTCTTAAATTAAAATTTAAAAACGATATGGATCGATTCTGACTGGAATCTGGAAGAATAATTTTTATTGTCAATAAGAATCGTTAAGTGGGGTTTAATTTTCGAGTAATCGAAAGTAGTTTATGCAATTACTAACGCTTTCTATTTTGGTTTCGTAAGTTGTTTTGGATCTTTACTTTTATTGTTATGAGGTTGTCAGTATCTCGAAAATTCAAAAGTACAATCATAGGGAATTAGTATGAATCATTCTTAGATGTTGTGTATTTATATTATCACAACTTTTATTCAATATTAATATAATTAAACTATATTGACTGACATAGAAATTGCGTCACTAATGTGTGGTCGATTTTAATAATTCTTTGGTAAAACATAAAAAATATGAACAAAGTTACATTACATTTTTTTTTTGATTCTGATAATTTGTTTGTGCGCCTCCATTACCTATACACTTCCTTCCCAACAAGTCGTGAAATCAATTAATTAAGGTAGAGCTATTTCTTCTTGAAGTTTAATATCGCAGGCTACTTGTACTTTGCGTCTTTGAGCCTCCAGAGTATACTGTACGAATGAAAGATCACGAGATTGTTCGTTTATGGCGTCGTACTAACGTGGGTTTCCTAAAAAACTTCAAAAAAGGTCTGGCAACATACAGTCAGGTATTATCTTATTAAAAAAAAATCAATATTCCAGCCTGTTAAGATAGGAAAATCATAAATTTTTACTTACTCTCTGGTATGGATGCCTCTCAATATCAAATCGAAAGTGATGTCTTCGCATCGTCGCTTGGCTCGTTTTTTATCATGTCCATCTAAACAAAATAAAGACATGTATATTGTCTTCAATAAGACATGTTGGCATTTCACGTTCCTAGGTTGTAGTTTTTTACGAAACTTTTTTGTACATACGGATCGGATACTTACACGTGGGATTCGTTCCTAACCATCCATCAATCTTAGATCAGGTTGTTCGAAAATCGATCGCGAATAAGTCTTAAATGCCCTATTCCTCTACTGAATGATTCTTTTCTTTGACTCACATTGAAAATATCAAGTGTGATCTTGGCGAAACGTCTGTTTTCAAAACGGGGATCCTTTTGAAACTGCAAAACGGCTGTCCTTTCATCAGCAAATTAAGTTTTTTCTCGGAGGTAGAAGTCGCAGGGAACCAAATCAAGCGAGTATGGTGAATGATTGATGGTTACAATGTCATTTTTGCTAAAAAAAATCAGTGATGAGCGTCGAGCTATGGCACGGCGCATTATCGTGCAACAAGCGCCAGCTGCTTTGTTGACGCTATTATGGCCGCACACAACGAATATGCTACAACAGACGATTCATAACACCAACATGAAACATAACATTGGTCATTTGACCAGGTGGAACGAACTCCTTGTGCACAATTCCCTCCGAATCGTAGAAACAAATCAACATTTCGAGACGGCTTTTCTTCGGATTTGGTTCGCTCAGGTGCTTCCATTAGACAGTTTGACGCTTGGTTTCTGAATCATATTGAAAACACCACGTCTCATCAAGTAACTGTACTTGAAGTTTTCGTCCTTTTTCGAATATTTAATCAAGTCCTTGCAATGTTGGATTCGGAGAAAATATTGGTCGTCAGTCAATTTGTGTGGAACAAAGCGTGAACAAACCTTCCGAAGTCTCAAATAATCGGTCAAAATGCGACGAATTGAATCTTTGGACAATGTTCAATTCCATTTCCATGTATCGCAACGAAGATTTTGGCTGATTTATACATTAACGCACAATTTCAATGTTACTTTGAGAAACCACGAAATTTTTCGGACCAGGATGTTCGTCGTCCTTGATGTCCTTACGACTTTCTGTGAATCGTTTAAACTACTCGTGGACTCGTGCTACAGGATAAACAATGATGATCATACACTTTTATTAATTTAAACGTTTTAGTGAATGTTTTACCAAGTTTAAAATAAACCTTAAGATTCTCTTTGTTGGATGTTCATTTTTCGACGCTTTAAGCGCGATAACCTGTAACGATTGGAATATCATGAAATTTTGAAAATTAGATCAATGATTTAGCGTAAGTCTGGTTATACGCCATACCTCGTATATGGGTCAACTGTAAATATAGCCTGCAAAATCAGCTGAAGACGCGATGTTTTTCGAAAAACAACATTTGAGACACTGCCTTCTTTTCGTCTTTCAACTGAAATAAAAAACATGCTACGGAAGCCTAGAGCATGATTTGTGTGACTTTGGGAGATAATGCTGCTTTATATAATACTTATGAGAATTATTATTATTAATTTTCCATGCGTGGATTATGATATACTATAAAAACTTACTAGTCATTGAAAAAAAAAAGGAAAGAGATTAAGAATAACAGGAATAGTCAGAAATCTTTTAAATGGTAGGATTCGAGGAGCAGGGCCAAGGGAAGACCTAGAAGAAAATGGGAAAATGCGACAAAAGACAGAGAAAATTGGAAGGAGTAATTAATGGAAGAAGAAAAAGATGGTTAGCGACATTCTTATATGAAGATTCTCTCTCTAATTTAATAATAAGCCAATAATCCGGCTTCTTTCAAATTTACTCTTTCTGTTACTCAGTTGGCAATAAAATCAGCATACTCTTCAACTAGGCATTTTTACATTACTAAAACTAAATAGACGAATAGTCTCATATTTTTTTAATAAAAACTATTCTCTTTTGCTTTATCATTCATAGTTGGGAACAGTTAAGAAACTGTCATTGTCAGTTTTTGTAACAATATAATATAAATTAAGTTCTCAGCTTTTATTTCAAACGATCTTTTTTCATATTTCATCCATAATTTGTTCCTGTCAGCTTAGTCTGCGTCTTCTATTGTATGTTTTAGTTCTTAGTTCCCTCGGGTTTCTAAACATATCAGTATATTTTATAAGTCTACACTTCCATTTTAATTTTAAATTTTCAATTAGACTCTTAAGGCGTAGCGCACATTCAAAGCCCTCTTGGTAAAAGAGAACAATCCGCTCAATACCGGCACTAATCTATCTGGGACGATCCGTATAAATAAGGAAGTTCGCGTCTCGGTAAAGTGTTGTATTCGAAAAGCTTTTTGCTAACAATGGTATTGGATCGATCCGAAAACCTTGGGGGCAAATAAAAATATCATTACTTGTTTTGTCATTAGGTAAATGAAAATTTAAAAACGATAACGAACTAGTCGATTCCGACTGAAATCGGAAAAAAGAAAAAAAAATTGTTGGAGGGAATCGTTGTAAGGTTTATCATACCGAGTTGATCGTCGGGACTTTTTTTCAAAACTATTTTAAGTAGTTCATAGAACTACTAAAAGTTTTGTTATTCTGGTTAAGTAAGTTGTTTTGGTTCATTCCAGTTTTTTATTATGTGGTTCTCGAGTATTGGGGCTTTTACTATTTTGTCCACTTTTATTCAAAATTCATGTAAGCAATAATGAATTTATTTTCAGGTCCACTTTCAAGTAAAGTGGAGTAAAGTGTTACAAATATTATTGCCTTTGAACATTTTTTCATGCTCCTTTTTCATATTAGCATTAATATTTCTATTAAAAACAAATACCGTTCCGTTTGGACATAATTTATTCCTCCTCATCTTATCTGCGGTTCTGTAGAACGCTGCTAACTTAGCCTGCGTTTTCTTTACTTTTCGTTTTAGTAAGGTTTTAAAGTTTAGAGCACATGCAAAATATGCGGAGTGGCGATAATAATCTACCCGAAACCAAATTAAAATGGGGAAGCTTTTTGCTAACAGTAAAATTGATTTAATCCAAAAGTATTTGGTCAACGAAATCTTTATTCTGCATTACTTCCATTAGTTCAAAGACTTCCAACTATCATTGTATGCTTAGTTTTCGAAACTATATATATATATATATATATATATATATATATATATATATATATATATATATATATATATATATATATATATATATATATTTATATATTTATATATATATATATATATATATATTTATATATATATATATATATATATATATATATATATATATATATATATATATATATATATATATATATATATATATTTATATATATATATATATATATATATATTTATATATATATATATATATATATATATATATATATATATATATATATATATATATATATATATATATATATATATATATATATTTATATATATATATTTATATATATATATATATATATATATATATATATATATATATATATATATATATATATATATATTCAGAAGGAAATGTCCATCCGGCACGCCACTTCGACGCTAGGTAAGGCCGGATACCTTCTGAAAGGTAGTCTACGTTAATTATTTGCCAGTCGGTAGGCGTCTTCAACAAAAGTTTCGATTGATTGCACGGTTGGCTCTTAGTGAAAACTAAACTAAATGTTCAAATATAGAGTTGATCGCTCTTACAGGGTGCTGACTGATTAATCGATAGCTAATTACGTGGTTTCGAGCCCACTTTAAGCTGTAGGTCCAGTATCGAAATAACTATATGAGCGTTGTTAACCAATTAATTACCGATTTGACTAGTAAATCTTGCAAAAATTATCAATCAATTCAATTTAGATGAATTCATCATTTTATAATATTAATAAACATACTTATCGTTTATAATATTAATAAACATACTTATCGTAAATTTAGCTGAACATTAAAATTGTAATGTGTTTTTAATAATTTAACCTTGATTGAAATATAATAAAATACAAGTATAATTAAAAATAAAACCAAATACATATTTCGGAACGGTTAAAATAAATTTATAACAGGATATTTATGAACACCGCAAAATTATTAAATACCTTTGAAATTGATGTACATAAATGAAATAGTCCTCAAAATTGAAAGGATACTGTTATTTGAATGGGATTTTTTTTGTAATTGTAACTATTTTTGTCATTATTCCGAAAACATTTTACGGTTTTATGGAGAATTCAAATTATCCATTGAAAATATTGAGTTGTTAGAGGGATTAATTTTTGTGTTCTTTATTTGCATAAAAATGAAAAAAAAATGCGCAGGAAATAGTTAGTCATGTATTTATTGATCAGTTTGCCCTTTTCTATTGTTTCTGTTACAAAACACTATATCGATTTTTCGAATTAATATCCACTGACCCAAAAAATGCGGCAATTTGACAGTGCCATGTCAGTTGTAAAAGTAGTCTAGATATATTGAAATATAGACTGTTATTATATTTCTTGTTTGATATTTAAACATATATATATATATATATAGTTGTTAAATCGTCAGTCACAAAGCTGTAATAGGTTTATAACGAATAAATTAATGAACATTGTTAAAATAATTTTTAAAAAATGAATTATTAGCAAAAAATGAAAGTGGCAACGTCATACTGACTAATTGAAATGATTCCCACGTGTTGACGACAAAAATATTGTACTCTGTACGCGAATATCACAATATGCTTTATATTTACGAAGAAGCAGCAACCGAATTAGAATAGACGGTTTTTTTAACCTGTTCAGGAAAATAAGTTAGAATGGTGGACATTTTGAACATAAAAATAAATTAATATTTGTCATTTAATAAAACAATTAATCATGTATTTTTTAATGTCACATGAATTGATTAAAACGTGTTATGGTGTGAAAAATTTGTGATGGTAATTTCAACTTTGTCATTAAACAACGTTAATGTGTAAGTTTTGTTTTTTTTTTCGTAAAACAAACAAACCAAATTTATGCTGAAACGTATGAAATAAATGGCTATAAAAATATTACATTTTAATTTCAAATAATACCTCACGAAGACAATAAAAAAAAACTAAATGTTGCTAACAATTGACGACATTACTAATTGTTAGGAAAATAAATTAATATTTTCAGCGGAAATGGTATTTTGGATACAATTTCTTCAAAATAATGTAAAGAATCCTTGGTTAAATATACGAAAGTTATTTCCCTTACACGCGGTATATATTTTTATGTCAGAATAACTGTAACATGAGCTGTACCATTTTCACTTGATTTTTCTTTCTATTTGGATTAATTTTCAGGGTGATTTTTATCGTCACTCTACAAATAATACTTCAATGGAAATTCGACAATAATCCATTACAAAAACAGTTGGAACTTTTAATTGCGAGCAAAAATATGTCAATCCAATTTTACGGACTCCGGTATCGATGGAAAAGTTATGTCGTCGGTAAAGGCATTAATTGTTTTTCCTTGTACCACCATATTTTATCGCTTTTATCACGTATTTCCCGGAGTTTTTTTCACCTACTGCGTAGAGAAATTCCAATACCAACATGTGTCCTTATTGACACGATTTTCTCTCTGGCGTTCAGTGGAAATACAGCCCATTGCTTCAATGGGTGGTATATATATTATACCGCTCTAAAGCCAAACGTTTACTATAGATTTAGAGGCATATGTGCTTTTCAATTCTTTTTTTATATTCAAAACGTGCAACATTTGGAATATTCAGGTTAAATTTTTTGTAAATATATTTTAAATCTGGACTGAAAAAATACACATATTAAATAATTCAAAAATAATATATATATTTTGCATAAACTCATATGTAAACTTGTGTATAGACCAATATCCATGTACTTGTTTAAATAATTTGTACATTTTACTGATGTTAATATAATAAATAGCGCAAAAAGGACGTATGTTTTTCAGACAAATATATCTTTGTTGATTTTTGTTAGAGAGTTTCGATAGATATACATTAATCACAAGGGTAGTCTGAAACATTTCCATCCTGAACATGAAGATGGTGTTACTAGTCAAATATATTCTGGAAATATAATTGCGCATGCGTTGAAGAATAACCTCGAAAATTTCAACCATATTAGACGCTCATATGTTTGACGGTCATTAATGTCAGTCGATGTTAATGTTTCTGTAAGATGGAAAAAATCGAATATCGTCATTTAATTCTTGCATTGGAAATGCAGTACGGCTGCGTAAATTAAAGCCGATATGGACGCTGTTTACGGGGACTCTGCACCATCATTTGCCATCGTGAAATTTTAGGCAGTTGAATTTAAACATGGTCGTACCAGATTGACCATAAACTGTAATCTTTACCGATAACATTGAAGAAAGCTAATACAACATATGGTAATATTGTGGTTGTATTTATGTTTATATATGTATAAGCCATCCCGAATGTTCATCGTCAACCAAGCTGGTACGACCACGTTTAAATTCAGCTGCCCAAAACTTCCAGGTGGCAAGTGCTGATGCAGAGTTCCCGTAAACAGCATCCATCTCGACTTTAATTAATATTCGATTTTTTCTATCTTTACAGAAACACTGACATCGACTGACCTAAATGACTGTTAAACAACAACTTAGCACATAATATGGCTGAGATTTTCAACAGTATCTTTCAACGCATGCGCAAATATATTACCAGAATATTATTGATGAGTAACACCATCTACATGTTAAAGCTGGAAACTTTTCAGTCTACCCTCGAATTTAATTATAGAGAATTATATCGGACATAAGACATTCTTTTTTCTATCCACACAGCTGGAGCTCCTCTTGAAGGTTCCGCATCACATTTACCATCATGTTTTCTGAGATACTTGCGATTTTTTCGCAAATTTTAGCCTGCTTACTGCACGAAGAAGTACAGCAGACGAACTGAAGGAACAGTAAAAAATATTAATAAGCGCGATACAGAACTTTGGATGTATGTACAGACGAGAGGCGTTGTCTTTCCGACATAATTTTTCTTGATTAAATACCTACCAAAACTGCATTTATTAGATATTTATTAGATTGTTTAGAAACTAGCTTTTTTTATTTAAAATCAGCGAAGTTTTGTTCATTTGAAAAATATGCGTTCTTTTTGCAATACCCGTTACGTAACGGATAGTGCAAATCCGCATAAAGTATAACCGGGAGCCGTCAAATCAATTTTGCATGGAAATTATCAGTTTGTAAGTTTTAAAAACTTACTTGTGTTATGGAGAAAATTGTCTACTTTTGGACGGTATTTTGTTTTAGACGTTTCCTCTATGTTTTAAGATGGTCTAGAAACCACTAAAATTAGAACTTTCCACACAAAATACTTTAAGGGATTTCATTTCGAAAAAGCAAGCGGGCATCAGGTGGAGAATATTGTAGCTAGAATAGGATAATTTCGAATCAATTTCGTCAGTCTCACTTAACGTATACCGGACAGTTTTTGATCCTTTTTTGGTTTATTTTACATGGTATGTAACATCAATTTTATACTTGTTATATAACATGTAACAGCAAAATACAAGTAATATTGACTTTCATCAAGCCATGACCAGAGGTTTAATTTGAAAACAAAATTTCTGTATTCGCCAAGTCACAATGATCATTTTGCGGATTAAATGTATCTACCAAAACAAATAATTTTTAATGACAAGAGAATACATCGTATATCTCAATACAAAGTATGTCTCATGAAATACAGGACTTTAAAAAAAACAAATATTTATTTTTCCGGCAAAAATCATTATTCTTATTCAAAATAGTCTTCTTGCGCATTAATACAACGTTTTACACGGTCAATTAGGTTGACAAATGAAATTTTGAGCTCTGCCAAAGATTTGTTCTTTAGGATGGCGGTCAGCTCCTTTTGAATAGCTTCAGTATCGGCATAACGCTATTGTTTCATCGGCAAATGAAATTTTTCGAAGAGGTAGAAGCCGCAGGGGGCCAAATCATGTGAGTATGGTGAATAATTGATGAATTAAAATGCTATCAAAAAATAAGTTATGAGCGTCGAGCGATGGGACGGCATATTATCGTGCAACAAGCGCCAGCTGCCTTATTGAAGGCATTATAGCCACACACAACGAATACAAGATAACAGGCGCTTCATAACACCAAGATAAAACACAATATTGATCGTTTGATCAGGTTGAATGAACTCTTTGTGCACTATTCCCTCCGAATCGTAGACATTGTTTTGACTTTTGACTTCTCAAGACGACTGTTCTTCGAATTTGTTTCGCTCGGGTGCTTCCATTCGGCACTTTGACTCTTGGTTTCTGGATCATGAAAACACCACGTCTCATCACCAGTAACAATGCTGTACTTGAAGTTTTCGTTCTTTTTCGACTCTTTAATCAAGTCATTGCAATGTTAAATTCGGTGCAATTTTTGGTCGTCAGTCAATTTGTGTGGAACAAAGCGTGCACAAACCTTCCGAAATCCCAAATGATCGGTCAAAATGCGATTAATTGAATCGTTGGATATGTTTAATTCCATTTCCATGTATTTCAACGAAAATTTTGACTGATTTTTTTTTTTTAATTCAAGCACAATTTCAATGTTATTTTGAGTAACCACGGAATTTTTAGAACCAGAATGTTCGTCGCCCTTGATATGCTCTTGACTTTCTTTAAATCGTTTAAACCACTCATGGAATCTGTCACGGGATAAACAATCCTAACCATACACTTGTTTTATTAATTGAAACGTTTCCGAATGCCATGAAATTTTATCAGAACGTCAGTGAAGGATGCACCTTTCCAATGCTTACCCCGATCAAAAGATGGCGTCACTAAAAATAGCTATTTCGAATATAGTCCTGCTTTCCGTGAGACGCACCTTATATAACAAATATATATTCGTTAGACTAACATTTTATTGATATAATTTTGTTTTACTTTTCAATAAACGTTGGGATAATTGTAAACTTTATATTATTGGCATATTCTGTAATTCGGCAAAAAAATTGGAGGTCAAAATGAACTCGCTTGTTGCTGTTAAAACTTGGATGGGTGACCCTTCGAAGAAAGATGAGGCTTGTGTCTTACATTTCAATAGGCAAAGGTGTAATATAATAAGGGATTACCTCAGTGTGGTGAATTCGAGAAGAAAGAAGAAGAAACTAAAGGTTAAACTCAAACTTAGAGTTGATAGATTGGAGGTGCAGAAGTTAATCGATAGCTGATGACCACGGTTCGAAGTTCTCGTTAAGCTGTAAGTCCAGTCATGAAATAACGAAGAAATTCAAGTAAATAAACCTAACCTAACCATCTTCTTTTTTTTCATGCATAGGTTTGATCGTAAATGTGTCGTTATCGTGAACAACACAAATATATCGCATGTTCTTTCATACAAATATCTTCATATATTCATTTATTTTATTATTTCGATGGCAACTTTTCAATTACAATTCCATTACATCATAGTATAAATTAACTTCAAATCATACTAAATAACGATTTTTCAATGGATCGTTAACCTTTTACGAAATAGCTACTGTTTAAATAGGTGTTATTGCATAATTAATTTTCAACTATACTTTGTGTTAATTAGCTTGCACCAACATATATGCAAAATACTCAAGCAAATAACTTTATGCACTTCTGTGAATACGTTATTAATGATGTCCATATATGTAATATTGCCCCACATTATCCGATTACATACCGAAAATGTAAATACATGTTGGATTTAAACAACAACTAATGTCTTTGTTGTTCTGCTTATAAGTAAAGCCTCATCAATAGGGGCATTTATTTTTCAAAGTTATAAGGTGTATTATTTTGGGTAACGTAGATTTTTCAAGAATATTTTTATGATTTATAAACTGGGTTACCGCGGAAATTGAATTTATGGCGTAGCACTTGGGAATTCGTTGTAAGGACTTTTTGTTTCAGTGCAATTTTGACTCATAAAAATGTATGTCTCGTTATTTTTAAAACATCTCGCAGTTGGCCACAATATGAAGTAACGCATATCTTGTTGGTACAGGAGAACATTTTCAGTTAAACAAAACACAGATAATTTGTCTCTCCTGATTTCACTAGACAAAAATAATGCGAATTTATACTATTTCTCTACAACAGTAAGTATTACTTCCTTTTCAGTCAGCCCAATGATTCCACCAGTTATGATTTCGACCAGTTTATATGAAGGTTTGTAAGAACTTATGCTTAATTGCCCAAGTTATTTTGCTCTATTTTTCTATTCTTTTTATATAGTGCTGCTTTCTGGCCCAGTTGTCCAACAATGAAAATGTTTCTTGAAACAAAAAGTTGATAACTTTTTATTCAATTCATCTATGGGAACCTTAGTGTGATGGTTTTTTTCAATTTCTCCATGTGCGTTTCGATAACCAGATTAGCATCAGGAGATTTGGCATTATTGGCTTTTTATTCAATCACATAAAATTGAAGAAAACTTTTTATTATAGAAAACAGTAAAAAATATTCAGTATATGGTGATTTTTTAGTGCGTCCCAATTTTAAATTCAAGTAAAACAACAACCACATTAGATGCCTTGAAACTATTTATTTATTGTGAAATAACATTCAGTGGCATTAATGTTTGAAAACAATTTCGGAACCGCCGCGGCTACTTCTAACAGTACAAGTCGACCCAATTTTCGACCACCTTTTCAGGCAATTGGGGTCTTATATCCACAATTGTCAAAGTTATGCTGGCTTATAAAGCATCAGTAGTTACTGATTTATCGACAGAGACCAAATATTTAATATAACCCCAAAGAAAATAATCTAAAGGCGTTAAATCACATGACTTTGGTGGCCAATTAACAAGTCCGTTCCTCGAAATAATTTTCTCACCTAATTGTTTCCTCAATAAATCGATTGTTGCATTGGCTGTATGACATGTGGAATCGTCCTGTTGGCACCATATCTCCTCCGGATCAATACCAAATTCGGAATTAAATAATCATTGATCATCGCTTCCGAAAGGTTTGCAATTAAATCATGGTTCATTTCACGTTAGAAGAACGTTTGGAAATTGTCCAGTTTTATTACGCAAATTCGCGGTCCGTCTCGTGCTATTCAACGAGCAATTCAGACTCATTATGGTATTCATCGTGGTGGTCCTTCTGAACAGGCTATTGATCGTGTTATTGGAAAATTTGAAAACGAGTTTACTCTCCAAGTAAGTGTAGCCGAAAATGACGTCTCAGTTGCTCGCCGCTAGCAAGAGTTAAACCTTTCGCCAATGACAACCTGCCGAATTTTGAAGTTGACTTAAGTTTGCATCCGTATAAGATGATACTGACACAAGAATTGAAACCAACTGATCATCCTATTCGTCGTGAATTTGCCGACTGGCTCCTCGAAATGATGGAAGCCGACAACTAATTTTATCGCAAAATCATCTTCTCCGATGAGGCTCATTTCTGGCTCAATGGCTTCTTCAATATATAAAGTTGTCGGTATTAGTGCGAATCTAATCCACACGGGATACATGAGAGTATTACAGTTTGGTGTGGATTGTGGCATGGAGGTTACCATTAACATCAATACCGAGCACTACAAGGCAATGCTGGAAGATTTTTTTTCCTGGTATTTGATAGAATCGATGCGGATGGCCTTTATTTTCAACAGAATGGCGTACCACCCCATATTTCTCAAATATTTGCGAGCTAAGTTCAGCAACTCGAAATGGCTTTTACGAACTGGCCCCATCGCTTGGCCGCCGAGATCATGCGATTTAACTTCTTTAGATTATTTTCTCTGGGGACACGTGAAACCACAGGTTTATAGTAATAAATCCGCTACTATTGGTGACTTGGAAACTAACATTCGTCAAGTCTTAGTCGTCATACAGCCCGAAATATGCGCCAGGGTCATCGAAAATTGTTGCGAGCGGATCCGTGTCTGCAAAAAGAGCCGTGGTGGCCATTTGGCTGAAATCTAGTTCAAATCATAAATTGCATGTCTGAATCTCTTAAATAAAGCAATCGGAACCGATTTTGAGCAAAAAAAGTGTGTTTAATTTAATTTTGAAGTTCCATCATTCTTACTGGTAGATTCTTTACTTGGATGGGGGTGACCATTTAATGAGAGACCAGGCTTACCTTTTCTGTCACACTAGGTCAATCCTAAATAAGATTGCATGCCTTCTGAGAGGTATTCTAGGTTGAGCAATCGCTGGTCAGCAGGCGACACTCGCCCGTATTAATAGGTCGCTGATAAACTGATCACCGTGGTGGTTCGGAATCAGCGTAAGCAGCTGTATGTCTAGTTGTTAAATAACACCTACTATGTTGATGCGTCTCAAACTTAAGTAAACCAACTGTATTTCTCCAGTATGTATATATATTAAAACTATTTACATATTTTTCTTCCTTTTGTACATAGATCTGGCCTCATATATTTTAGAACAGCTTGGAGCTTTTTATTGAAATTTTTGGTGATACTTTTTAGTTTGTTCGTCGCGAACATCATATTATATAAATGGAGTTATTGTGCCACCAGCATCCCTCGTCTCTGCAATTTAAACCCAGACGAGGCGTACGAGGGGGAGTTGAGCCTCGGACTCCGGAAAGGAGAAGACGCAATATGAACGAGCTCTAAATTCCGGGAATGTTATAAGTCGAGTTATTTAGGCGTCGGATTGTTCGATGGGGTTTTTCATTTTCCAGAGGCGAGGCAGAAAAAAAGAAAAGAAGGTCTAGACGTCGGTTTAGTGATAAGAGATTGGAGTGACGGGCTAGAATGTCGATAAGGAACAATTTTTGACCTTTAGGTCAAAAGTAACGAATTTTTTTGCATGACAAACAATGATTGCATAGTTGATGAAAGTTAGTCGTTTGGGTCAGGGTATTGGTGACTAATTGTTTAAGGTATTATTGGCTATTATATGCATAGCAGAAACTATTTGTGTGTAAAGTAAATAATGCAGTCTTGATTCGAACCTAATATGTGCTGTTTTGTGGTGATATATGGTTTTCGTTCTGGTCAATACAGAGTGTAACAAGAAAACTCTAGTAACTAATCAAAATATTTTATTTAAAAAAATATAAAAAAATCTTAAATTAAGAAAGAAAAAAAATTAAAAAACATCGTTTTAGAAAAAAGAGTTTTAGAAACATTTTGTTTTTAAAAATGACGCCTTGAAGATGGTCTGTCTCTTCGCAAACACTCTTTTCAGTCTCAACGGCGTATTACCCATTACACTACGCAACATTTCTACTGCATTACATGGTCTGCTGCATCACACGCTGGTCATTGAATATTCCTTATATCTGGAGATGACATGAATATCCTAACGGAATGAGCAGTTGTAACAAATAGACACCTGATTAATTGTAGTGTCAAGAATGCCGTGATTATGTGAATATAATGAATTGATACAGTAATTGAAAAATTAATTTAAAAACGAAAATTTTAATTCTGAAAAAAATTTGAGGCACTATTGCTGCAGCTGATGTTAGCTGGTGAAAAGTGGATTGTGTACAACAACGTCCAATGAAAAAAACCATGAGGATGCCAGGCTCGGCAGTTTTAAGTACAACAAAAGACGGCGTTAAATTGCAATCAATCCATCAAGACAGACTTTTACTATTCACAATTAGATCGGCACGACCACACGTTTCACTCAGGACCCGGCAAAAATTGTTGAGCTTCAATTGGGATATTTTGTCTCATCTACCTTCCTCATATGATATTGCACCCTCGGACTACCATCTATTTCGCTAAATCCAAAAGTGTTTAAATAAGAAATCTTTTAAAATAGAAAAATATATTAACAACCTACTTGTTGACATATTTAGCAATACAGATGTTAATTTTTGGTAAAAAGGAATTACGGACCACTTTTGGCACCAGAAAGGAATATAATCACTACGTTACCAAAAAGTTTTAAATAACAGTCGTAATTACTTTATAGTGCAACGTTTTCACAAAAGAACATTACATTTTTTTTTGTTTTCTTTTCGCATACACTTTATATCGAAATATTAATTCCGTGTTCCAGTTAACTCCCGTTAATTTCGTGGTGGATGTGTCCACTATTTCATAGAGAGGGGTATCCGTTGGGAATGTATTCATATATATATGTAAGAGATGTCCTGAGTAGTCCCTGAAGTTCTCCGGTGGAAATCCGCCACTACCGTCGTTCAGGTAGTTCTGATGACGTACTCTTAAGGTGGACAATTTTTGATTCCAGTTATGCTACCAGCGTTCAAAATAATAATTTATTTGGTTTTAACACTAAACAACAATTAAAAAAATATATTACCTATGATATGATCTAAAAATTAACTCATTAATTATACTCATTAAATGTGGAAATCATGGTTTTTCAAGTTAATTTTACATTTCGAAAGTGCTAACTTTTTGTTCACTAAATCATTAAGCTTTATGGAAAAAAAAGTCTTCAAAATTGTTTTTTGACAATGTTAATAGTAATTATTCTCATGCTGTGTCGATCAAAGTAAAAGTGATGTTGACCCTTTTTATGGATGTTATAAACGAGAACGAAAAATCAGTAGTATTGAAAAAAAATCCTACAAGAGAGATAAATCTGACTCTAAGAAGCAGTGATTTTGTAATAGGGACATGTTTAACAAAGGAATATTGTATTATTTACATATTGTTAATGGCCACACTTTTTATCTACTATCGTATTGATTAATTGGATCGATAATACTCTATTATTAATCTAGTTTCTATTGTACTAGGAAACGTTATTAGTAACTAACCAACAATAGAGACCTGTTATTACTTTTGCTTTTCCGATTTGTAAAGTGCTTGGTCCTGGGCTTCTATAAAGATCTTTTAAAATACTTCATGGGCTACAAGATCATTCTAGGCTAAGTTTAATTTTTTACAACATGATAACACTCTAAGAACATGTGAAACTTAAATATGAATTTTCTATACATTCAATTTTCTCACAGTAAATTCTGTTGACATGAGATAATTCATCTTTTATGATATAAATCATAATTGGGATTACCACAACGAAGTTAATTAATTTTACACCATTTTACATCATATTTATAATATTAGTATTTAATACTATTTTTTTTTAATATCATTAGCTTCTCATATTTTTGCATTTAATCACATAGCTTATCTTGTTATTTTCTACCAGTCTGTAAAATAAAGTACATACACAAACATCCATACCCGAGGCCTCTCGCTTACCACACAGGTGAGTAGCCCTGTCCACCTATTCATTACTAAAATTGATTTTCAAAATAAAGAGTATTTCATTCTTTAACTATCTTCTTGGGCGAAACTATCGGCAAATTGTTCGATCAGTTCTTGTAAAAACTAATGGTCTCTATTTGGTTCTCGTTTAGATATTGAAACTTTACCTACCTAAACATTTAGTTAATTAATTTTGTTAATTGATATAAATCGGATGGCAAAACCTAAGGACTGTATGGTGATTATAGTAAATGTTCAATTGCGTTCACTTCTTGGAGCTCTCCCTCGATTATCTGGTAGTATGCGGTTCGAGATTTCACTGAGAACTTGCGTCAGTAACACGAATCGGTTGCTAGTGATAACGTTCAACACCTATCATCGAAAAGTCCATTTTGAAACATTGAAATCTCTCCTTACCCGTACAATATCTTCCTTCAAAGCCTAACAAATATATTCCTGAACATCGAAAACTTTGTTGTGGTTGTGTTAGGAAAAATTCGAACTGCTATAGTGTGTTTTAACTTAGAATATCGCTTCAATGCCATTATACTGCAGAAAACATTATTAATTTTTTAAACATTATTATATAATAATAGTAATATAATACGCATTATGGCTGATTGAAGTTAAGTACCAATAATTATACAATGTACCTAATATTTCAGTTTTGTGTATTTGTGGTTTGTCTATTAGCATCAAATATTAATGAAACTTGATTTTGACTGGAAACTAATTAGCAGAAATGTATTAGAAACCTCTGTACATACATAATACAAAATTGGTAGATTAGGCATTGTGTCTCCATATTAGCAACGATCATACAAGCTGCTAATTTCGCTTTTAACCCAATAATCAATGTCCTGATTATATATCGCGACCATATATCCATTGTGGGACTAATATGTGAGCAATTTCATCTTGTCAGTATTAATTCCGAATACTGTTGGTCAAGGAACAAGTGTTCGGCGTATTAGCTCGCTCTCGAACCGACGATCGAGGAATGAACCCTAATTTGCTCGATCGATCGCATTGAATACGGTGTTAGTCTTCAATACTTTGGTGTAATTTCTGACTAATTGATATCTGATTCGGTTTTACTTAGACACGTTACGATATTTAACTATTATCTTGATATCTACATTTCTCCTGCACGTTAATAAATTATTAATAAAACAATTTTTTCAACCGAGATTTTACTTTCATAAAACATAAAATAAAGATGTTTTCAATTCCGTCTCATTTACATCATAAAATGTTTAATTTGTTAATTTTAAAACTAATGCAATTTCAATATTTGCTGCACTTAACATTTAGATGATTTATAGCCATATCGCTAATGGACTTTTTTGGATGGATAAGTTTTTTTTTCCATTTTCGAAAGCAAGTATTGATTACTATCCTTCATATCAATACTTGCAATTTTATGTTTTATTAAAAAACCTCTCTTATTCAAATATTCATTTTAGCTGGGGATATCCAATTACCTGTTTTTACCTTGTTTTTTCTTCGACTCATTCTGGATCAGTTTCCGGCAAAAGTTTTAATAATCAAACTTCGCTGGTGCGTTCCGAAACTCAAACAGGAAAGTTTCAATCCAGGGCTTGGTATTATGACGAAATTAGATGAAGTTTGCGTTGTGTATATGTATGCCTAATCAGTTGGAGACTTTATATAAAATATCGAAATTTGTAATGTTCATCAGGATCAAGACTGGTCGTTGGAACGTTCTTGTTCTCGACAAAACGTTAAGTAGTGTTGGTACTTTGAATATTATAAACGGACCAAAATGAATGTTGAAAATAATGTATTGAAATTAAGTCTCGTGAGAAAATGAATTAATACTTTAAAATGTTTAATGAAACACTTTTCTTGTTTAATTTCCATTTTATTATATAATATTAGTAATATAATATGATAAAATGGAAATGTGACAAGGCAAATCTTTAATAAGCATTTGTAATGAACTTCCATCGAGTAGAAGCCAACAAAATCCAAAAATGATACTATAAGATTTTTTCTACATAGGATGGCAGTACCAAATATTGACTGAGCTCCATTTATTGACCAGGTGTCTTAAAAACGTAGATATTAAAAAACGGGTGAACTGATTTTATACAAAATATATAATAGTATAACTGTTTACAATATCAGTAGTTAAAAAAAAGGTTTTGCTCATGTCTACGAAAGCTATGAGAACCGGTCATTGGAACTTAACCTCGCAGTGATAGGTGAGTACTTTAATGATTATTTTATTTAATTTTGATTAAGTAATAAATTAGTAAGCATTTACGATGAAATATCCAAGATTAATTATCAATAGTTTTTTTTTATTAAATTCGTGTTAATAATTCAAATAAAACTCCGGTCAATAATTGTTGTCACGCAATAACCAATATACCACTACAAATAAACCAGTCATAATTTAGTACATCATATTTAAATCAAAGCACCAAAAAAATGGCCAGTGATTTTTATGCATGATATTTTAATATTATTGACAATGAAAATATTATAAATATCAATAACTCTGCAATCGAATTAATTCCTGAATCCGATGATGGTTTGAACAATAACAATGTCTTAGCGATGAAATTTAATATTAGCACCGAATAACAATATGTGAGTAGATAGTGTGTTGTAATGACGATGGAGAAAATATAAATATGACAATAAATAGTCTAGTAAAAAATCCAGTAGGCAAGGTTAATAAAAATTGAGTAAAAACATTTACACTGTCCAAATATTGATAAAACTAAAACAAATGAAAAAGATAATACAGAATCAATTTATGACATCACATCACACAAATATAAAGAATTGGAAATGGAAAAAATGAAGCTTAAGTGAAAGAAAAACAATTAAAACTAGAATAAGCTGAACGTGATGCTCAAAAAATTGAAAAAGGAAAAGCAATAATTGAGAGAGAAAAGAAGAAAGAAGAGCGTTTATTAAAGAAACAAAAAGAGGAAGAAGAAGAATTAGAAAAGCACAAAAGAAAAGAAGAAGAATCACGTAAAAGACAAATGGATAAAAAAGAGAGAATAAATAATGAAGATTCTAAAAAGAGTAACACGGCTGTGAAAAAAAACATGTTACTTTTCCAAAAAAACGGCACCAAAGGATAATTTCTGATTCTGATAGTGATTAATATAAGTGATAATCAGAGTACTTAAATATAAATTTAGAGATCAATAATAATCAATAATTATACTAAATAGTATTTTTACTGTTTGTGAAGAGATATAATTTCCTACGTTTTATCATATCTAATATATTAAAAAATAATCAATTGATATAATTCTATTTAAATAAAATTGCTGTCATTATTTGGAACCTAGTGGTCATTAATTAGTGTTTAGTGGTCAATATTAGAAGCATTTAGCTTTAACGTTAATTATTAAAATTTTAAGTTAATTATTATTACTTTAAAAAAATTATTATAGATTGTAAGTTAAAAGTTATGTAAAGAGATTAACACGTGTAACCCTTCTCCTAAAAACTAACAACTCCTAAAAAGTTAATTTGAATAAGATATTTTTCGGTTTATTTTATGAAAATGGGTCAATATTTGGTACTATTTTCCTAATTATTGTTTTTTGTTATATTAAAGATCTATAATAAGTTATATATAATTATAACTTTAGATTAAAAGATTAGTACAAGCCGACTCTTTAACTTATTTTTTTTTCGACTTAAATAAGGTGTATGATACTGTACTAATTTATAAACTAGGGGAAGATCTGAAAACTAACAATATAAACCATGAAATAATAAAAGCAGTTCAAGAAGTTTATACACAAACCAAGATCCAAATTAAAATCGGAGAACCAGTATCACAAGGATTTACTAATGTCAAGGGATTTGGACAATGTTTTCATATCGGTATTTTCATCTGAATTTTGCTTAACATTACTTTAGTTAGAGTATGCCCTATTTAATATTCCGTTACTGTTTTTGGTTTAGTTGTTCAAAGTTGTACAAATCTGCCAGATTTGTGCTGCTAAGAGGTATTTGGATATCTCTTGTTCCGCTCATTCTTTGGGATATTATCCCAAATGCTGAGTTTGTGTTGTCCCTTCCATATGTTTGTCAGTTCTTGGTACTACTCAAAGATTCAAAAATTAATGCTTGGTTGTATTTTCTTCGCAAAAGTAAAGGCTTTACGCAGGGCAGTTTAACTGTCAGAGCGATAATCATATTAACATCATTAACTATATGAATGTAGACAACAAAGAAAACCTTCTACATATGGTAAATATTAGAGACATTTTTACTGCCAGTTTATTTCATGTCGTCATAAAAAAGGGCCCATCTCATACTCCATAGGCTCAGTTACACACTGATTAAGTAGTGAAATGCAGACAATGGTGTTTTTATAGCATATTTATAGACCGTAAATTGTGCCTTTTTTATGACACGACCATTGTGACCTTGGTTTTACGACTGCCACAAGACGCACATTTAATCATATTCGACTTGGGGAAATGGAAAACAGAAATTTCAGTAAAATATTTATTGCCCTCTAATAAACTGATTTTCATTTTTACTTCTTAAATAATGTTTGTGTGACGTTATACCAGGATCGTTATATAGGCGAGTGGATGGATCGTCTATATTGAATTATTATCGAATATATATAATTTTTTCTTAGCATTATCAATATTTCAGTATTGGAGGGCGATTATCTAGAAAGTTTATAGAAGGCAAATAAAATTACATTGTTTTCTTCAATAATATAGGTGAAACCTACTAAATTAGAATGATTACGTTAAATTAGAGTTTTGCTACAGAAGTTTTCTAGTTGAAGTTATTGAAAAACCCATCAAAAATCGGCATAATGCCCCAGCATACAGTGCATTATTTACCGATCAACTACCGATTAACCTCGGTGGCAGCATCTTTCTCTCGGGCCAACCCTGAGTTGCTGGATTGCTGGATTTCACACATTTGCCTGCAACAGCATTTGAAATACAGTACGCGAGTTTAGTCTCTCATTAGGAGGGTGTTCCATCCAAGCACTAATGTTACATTTCGATCTTCGAGTCTAGATCTTCGTTTCGATCGTCGCGAGTATACTTTTCTAGGAAATGTAATGAAATATATTTTCAGATAATATTAGGAAACACTCACCATATTCGTCTGATGGATCTGTCAGATAGCTTTTAACACATATTTTGATCAATTCTGTTATTGAAATCTTTGATGTGAAACAGTAAACTCGAAGAGATTTATCACTGAACGCCAAATCCCTTGTTTTTAATTTTACATTTTGCTGATGATGCTAATGTGGTTAACGCAACGCCCGTCGAGAAATTAAAAACAAAAATTTGAGTATATGTAGTTTTACCACGCATTAAAGCTTTTTGTGTGATCCTTGTATCTGAATTTTAATTTTTTATATGAATTTAAATATCTTTTTACATTGTACTAAAATATACAATTTTATGAGAAGGAAACAGATGTTTTTATGATCGTTTATTATTAATTAAAATAAGAATTTAAGCCTTTGTTGGCCAGCGAGTTAATAACTAGTTGTAAAGTTAATACACGAATTTCTCTTTAAATACTATGAATTGGTTAATTGCTCTCTTAGTCATGCTCTTAATATTTTCAACACAGATTATTAACTCAAAATTAAGTCTTATTTCTTCTTAATATTCGTCATTATACCGCTTTTAGTAATTTTAAATAACGATACACTTGATTATAATGGAATCTTGTCAGTAATTAGGTCTGCATTTGTTTTGAAACATATTTTATGGGTAATATGGACTTTTAATGATGAAGGAAATCGAAACATTCGATACATTCTATGACATACTTCCAATATGATGACTATTCGGATATATTCATCTTCCTTCATGAGTTAGAAAAATCATCAAGGATTGATAGTTAATATCAGAGAGTTAAATGTCTGCCGATTATTTTATTTACCGAGGAAGTATCAGAATGCTTAGAACTATACCATTCAAAGTACGTTAACTTTTATCGATAAAATAACCAGAATTGTTTCTTTATTTTACTTGCATTTATAATTCAATAGTTTTAACAATATTTATGCTGCGTCTATTGCGATATTACTTCATATTTCATAGTTATTTCGTCTTGTGTTGGTTATTCTAACTTCTCCATTTTCTACTTAGATAATTATTACTATAAAAAAAAGAAATTCGAGGTTGGGAATTCGAAAGTTCTCCACAAAATGGGATGCTCGGTTCAACGATTAGTCTTCATGCTTTAAAGAGAGATTTGTTGGTTTCCCCATTGCCCTCCCGACAACTCCCAACAAACAACTGAAACAATTCGTTTAAAGTTTGAGGGTGGTTCTGTTGAAGTTTTGTTCGAGAGAGAGAGAAAGACCCCTTGCTCAAAATTGGGTTGTGTATTTGAGGACCCCGAAGTGTGGCACTCCCCAGAACAGAAAAAAAGTTTTTCCTTCCAGAAAGTTTCCGAATTTCAGCGTAATTTCTCAGTTGCCGGCTATTTCGATGGAGTTTGGGGGCGTCAGAGAATATAACTTCCTATTAAAATATGAAGTTTTAAAAGATTTTCGGTTACAAAAATTATGTTTTAGAGTTAAATGGAAAATTTCCTAAATCGACTCCTATCAATACTAGGTTTCCGACAGTTTAAAATTCTCATTTCAAATATGGGATGGTCAAATTGCTACTCGTAAACCAATAATATAACTTATTGCGATACTGGGGATATTAGTACTATACGATACATTATATAGGATTTTACGTAAAGTTCGTAGGGATTTTTTTTTCAGAGAAAGAGAAACGCAAATAGTTTAGGTAAATATTTAGTTTATTATGTCATTATTATTTTTTTCAAATTTTTACCAATATAATGGTAGGTCCATAATGTTTTTTACTAAAATTAGTAAAAATTAAAAAAATTAAATAAATAAATAATTAAATTAAAAATTAGCATCTTTATTGCCAAAAATTGTCAATAGGTTGTTTTGAACCTTTTCTTCTGCTTTAAAACATTTCTCATTTATACAATTTTGGAAGAAGCGAAGTAGATGGTAGTTCAAACATGCGATGTTTGGCGCGTAAGGCGGATGAGGCAAAACATCCCAATTGACGCTCAACAATTATTGCTAGGCTCTGATTGAAACGTGTGGTCGCGCATTATCGTGATGAAACACAATAGCTTTTCTGTTTGCTAATTCTGCCCGGTTTGCTTCACTCAATGCCTTCAACTGATCTAGTTGTGAATATTAGAGTGCGTTGTTGATAGTTTAGTTGCGTGGAAGAAGCAGAAAGTGAATGCGTCCCTTCCAATCTCACCAAATACAAAACTTGATTTTTTTCGAATGAAGGCTGTCTGTCGTCGTACTTAAAACGGCTAACCTTGGCAACCTCACTGATTTTTTCGTTGAACGTTATTATATCCATCCAATCCACTTTTCATCACCCGTTACCATCTTCTGTAGTATATATAGGCAGATATCCCTATTTTTACAGATGGCCAAAATTGGTCAATTTACCAATATCTAATTTAGCTGGTATGTGATGAACCTTTATTTTCTCAACATCACCGCCTCTGAATCAACTAAACCACTTTTGCACTATGGTCTAGCATAAGTATATTGAGAACTTAAACACTGTAAATACCACAGGAATAAATAATATGTAAATAAGCATTTCTAATCCAACAGATATTTTTGTTTACATGTGTAAAAGATTAACTAATGGAAAATCCTTACGAGCTTTCCGGACAACTCGATCCATATTCCAATGGCCGTACTATTTTAAGAGTTTTAACTGTCCTAGGATAAAATAAGAAGTAATTTATATTGATACTAGGATTTTAAATGATACACTGTAGCTTTTTAATGTAAACAAGCTACAAGTGTATCATTTAAAATCCTAGTATTTTCAAAATGTTTTACAAAGAATCAACTGCGGATCCATAAACATTATTAATTTATTTTTTTTATTGGAACCTTCGGTGTGAAACACTAAACTCAAAAAGATGTACCACCAAACACCGAATCACTTTTTTAAAGTTCCCGACGCACGTTTCGCTAACCATTTTAGCATCATCAGGAGATGATTTAATCTTTTAAGAGATTAAATCATTTTCTGATGATACTAACATGGTTAGCAAAACGTGCGTCAAGAACTTAAAAAAAATGATTCAGTGTTTAGTGGTAAATCTCTTTGAGTTTGGTATTATTAATTTATATTGATATAGCGTTAAAAATGTAAAGGTATTAAAATATAGGACATTGAAAAGAATCGGCTTGTTCAAATACTTTTTCCCTCGTCCAATAATTGAATATATTATCCACAGAACTATTTGAATTGATATATAACACAGGATAACAGTGGGTTTAGTGCCGGGGTATTTGATTTCATACGAATTTGATGCCCTGAATTGCCCAAATGCCCCTGCCCAAATATAGCATTAATTTTACACTTTAGAAGCTTCTTTTCCGTGACATTCTTGAATATATTTTAGAACAGTTCCTTTTTACACTCCAGCAGTAATCTGCCATCATGTGCGTATCCAATCTTCCTTGGTAGCAGTCTTCCTTAGTTTTAATATCCTGGTGAAATCTCATCACCTTATTCCTCACTGGTGTCTACTAAATTTTGAGGAAAACGGGCTATGTAAATAGTGCACCTTAATCCCCATCCCAGAGTTCTGAAGCTGTTAAGCATCTTGTTTACTAGTTCAACATAGTTTTAGCTTTCTGCTTATCTATAAAATTTCTGACAACTGCAGCAAATTAAGTCCAGGCTTTTCGCTCAGCTTCATTTATCGAATTTATGGAGGCAAGATCTTTAATAAGTTGTCTTATTTGTGAGCCGTCAAATATTCCTGCTTTAATTTTTTCCGTAATCAACTGAGGCATTTTTTCCCTATATATGCAAATCATAATTCATTCTTATCAAGATCCAAGATTACAAACTGCTTCATTAGGCTCAGCTTGATATGCAGTGGAGAAAAGATGATTTTCGCTCGTCCAAACAAGGGGTCGTTAATGACATTTTTTCACCAACGTCCACGTTTTCTCTCTTAGGCCACTCTTTTCTAATCCCATGGTGTATTTAGTTTCTGCTATCCCAGAGGCACAAGAAGCAAGGATACGAGGGTTGCTATTTATGTACCCGGAATAATAAATAAAAACAAATATTTATCGTTGAAAATGATTTGATTGATGTTTCAAAATATTCTTCACAATGTTCGATACACTTGTGTATAGCTTTGAACCTAGTTTCATAGCAGTTTTTCCATTCTGATTGGGTATCTCCTCAATATGCATTTTGTTCGCATCAACCGCCTCTTCTGGTGTCGAAAATCGTTGGCCACATAGTTTATTCTTCACGGACGGGAACAAAAAGAAATCATTGTGTGCCAAATCAGCGGCGGATGACTCTACGGCGGGTGACTCATCAATTCGATTTTTTGACCGATCAAATATTGAGTTATTTGGTTCGTTGTGTGAGAGCTTTCGTTGTCATAGTGAAGACTGATCCTGCAACGCTGGTAGTTATTTCTTCTTTCTTCAAAGACTCCTGGCAAACAAATGGTTGTGTACCATTCAGAATTGACCATTCTACGATTCTCTAGTGGCACTGTAGCTACATACCCATCTATTCCAAAAAGCAGGTAACCATTCGCTTCATAAGCTTCTAAGTGCTTCTTGCGTGAACAACTTTTGTTGGGTTTGGCTCATTTTGAAAGACCCATACACGACTTTTGACATACCACGATTGTATTTGTTAAGCATTTCTTTGTACTAATCGACATGACCATTACCCCAACGCACAAAAATGTTTTTCACGGCTAAATGCTCATGTAAAATCTTGTGTATGCTAATCATACTAATGCCCAGGGATGCGTCAGTTTCACGATATGTTACATGACCCTCTTGCTTTATCAGTCCGCGCACAGTATCAATGTTTTCTGGCCCAACAACCGATTTTTAACGACCTTCTTTAAATTCGTTCGTAAGCCGGTGATGGCTACGACTGAATTCACTAAACTAGTGATATATAGAGGTTTTAGATGGTGCTTCATTGCTAAAAGTCAAAGTGGGTTGATTGATGCACTGTTGTTGCCATAATCCACGTTGAAAGTAATAAATCATAGTACGAAAATTCTTACGAATGAATTCCATTTTTTGATAAAATTTTCAAGTCACTAAACAACACCAATATCGTCTGTATGATAAAACGAATGTATACGAATGTATATGTTGACTGTATACGAATGTATACAGTCAACAATGTCAAACTTTATGATGTCAGATGCCGCCTAGCAACAGCATTGTTGCCGATTCCAGATACAAAAATAGCAACCCTGATATTTGGTGTTCATTTGGTGGGTGTACAGCCATACTTGAATGTATTGAATTGAACAAAACATTGATAGATAAGTGTATGTATCTAAAATTAGAGCAGATAGAGAAGAACTGATTTCATACGATATTTAGATTTAGCGCTCCCAATATAGCTAAAATCAGTTCTAAAATTCTAGGCACCAAAAAAAATCTCTTAAATTTATGCATTAAAAGTACTATTGGCATTTAACGATCAAACAATAATGTATAATATGTTCAATATGATAAACAAATTATATAAATTTGTCATGATGACACAAACACCCAACCCTGCAAATTTATTTAAACAATTAACGCACAAAATTGTTGTTTACTTCCTATTATTAGTGAAAATATTGAGTCAGCATCATTTTTCGCTAGCGTGGTCTTGAAAATTCTTGATTAATGAACGAACCCGTCGAGTTTTTGGCTCTTATCTCAAATTAATTAGAGGGTCCAAAGCGCCCGTGACAAAATTCAGGCCAATTATCGTTATTCATTTATTTTTTTCTATCGATCGAAAATTGCGTAAACGTTACACACTTTGGACGGTACAATATTTCATTGGTCGGTAACGCAAATACATTTCTAGGCGTTTTTAATTGGAAACTATTCGGTTCTATTTATGCCGTGTGGTTATTTTTCAATCGAAATATTTGTGTTGGCATTTTTTTTTGTTTTATTTTACAGCGAAAATTGTGTGTGGTACACACGCAACATTATTTTTAAACTAAAAATTAGCGCCAGTTTCAGTTTGTTTTAAAAATGGGCGATTTTTAATACTGCTAAAACCGAACCGATAAAACTGCTATAATATCCTTATAAGGATTTACGGCAATATAACGTTATCAATGAGTAATAAACGTATCAAAAAACTTTACTTCTGTTTTTGACACTTAACTCAGTACTATGATTATATTGGCCTCAATATGATTTTTTTTTCAAATATTACGTTTCAGAATTACGGAACAGAACTTCTTATCGTTGTTTCCAATCGACTTCCAACCGTCTCCAAATCTATTGAAATAATCTCATTTTTTTTCTGGCGAAGTCCAAAAATACAAAACCGAATGAAACATGTACTGGATAAGTACAATAGTATATACTTATAGATAAGTATAGTATATCATATTAAATGTGAGGTCCTTAACTATCTCCCTAGTCCTTATATTTTATTTGGTTTTCCGGTACCGGTTGATGTCTCGCCCGAATTAAGTAGTAGAGAATCCACTTTTCACAGGTCACAATCTTATGCAGGAAGTTCATTTTCTTGAATCTGGAAATTGCAAGTGCTATACGAAACAGCATTATCTCTCAAAGCTGCACAAATCATGTCCTGAGTTTCCACAGCATTTTTTTTTCAGTTGAAAGGCGAAAAGAAGGCATTTCCCCCATTTTTTTTTTGTTTTTTCAAACGACATCCCGTCTACAACTCATTTTTCAAGTTATATTCACTGTAGGCTCGTATATTCATATTTTCTCATATTTTGAAGCTGAAAGGTGGGGCTCTAAAATAACATTACGGCTGGAAAATATTGTGATTCGAATAGGTTCTGAAGTCGATGAAACCTAGATGCTGAGAATAAAATTGAGGACCTAATCAATCAGTATGTTTAAAAGCAACATTTTTTCTAATTGGCATACAAGTACTACTATTAAAATTATGCTTCTGATTGAGAAAATATCATAAAAATTTAAGAACATGAAAGAAGTTTTTTCAATCAGAAACACCTCTAATTATGCCTCATCTGTTAAACGAAAAGCTACCTTTTAACACTGATTTTAAAATACTATATGTACAAAACAAAAGCTAAAAACTAAACAATCTAGAGAGTTAAAAGTAAACCTTCTCAAAGATACGAAAACCCTTGATTAAATGAATGACCAGATGGGTCTGAACAAATCGCCTTTATTGAATTTGTACTGACAAGAAATAGTATCAGTGTGAATTTTAAAAAAAATATATATATATTTTATTGTACAAACTTTTTGTATTATACCCATTTTAACATCGAAAATAGTCAGTTCTGAAGAAGCTACAGTGTTAGCGAAACGCGTCAAACAGTAATAATAAAATTGAAATTTATTACAAAAAAGTGTTCTATTAAACATTTAAACAATCTGTGTAGTGAATATTGGTGCAATATGGTATTGAATATTGGTACAATCTGAAACTGGTAGAATTTGCTACCGAATGCAAAAAAATGTCAGAGCAATCTTATTTATTAATATCTCACTTTGATAACGTTTGATTTTTTAGCCTTAAATTGATTGTTACTGGCACACGACAGATGTTTCTACTTGATGCTACAATTATTAGTTTACAAATAAATGTTTAATTTTTCGTTGAAAACATATGTTTCTGACAAATTTTATTTGGTAAACTAAAATTATAAATTGTATATGACAGTATTTATTTTTAAATAAAAGGTTTCCCAACACGGTGGCGACTTTATACATTGCATAGTTTATTACCCTTCAAATTATTTAATTATATATAATAGATTTTTATCAGTATTATGCTAGAAGGTATATTTTGTACAGAAACACTGGAAATGTTAATTCAAATATCGAAAGTAAAAAATATTCGAAGCGAAAGAATATGTTGAGAATAAGGAATATTTTGGAAGTTTTTCACCTTACTCTTCTTCTTCTTCTTCGTATTCTTTGTAGAAGAGACCAAATCTATGGAAACTCATTCCGTTCGCGTACTAGCCGGACTACTCTTCGCCAGCGTTCTCCATTTCTAGCTTTCCTGGATGCACATTGGAGAGATGTACCAGTTAGATCTTTAATTTAGTCTGTCCATCTTGTTGGAGGCCTATTGCGTGATCTCGAACCGTCCCTGTACTACCAGTCCTTCCAGATTATTGGCGTTCCTGCGTTCAATGTGGCCAAAAAATTTTAATATTCGTTCATAAATAATTTAATCAACAATTCATCAATTTCTTGAATAGCGGATGCGTTTGTTTATCTGGCAATCCACGGAATTCGAAGAACCCGTCTCCAGTACCACGTTCAAAAGAATCAATGGGCTTGAGGCCTTGTTTTTTAACGGTCCAGGTTTTAACGGGATATAGCAATACTGAAAAAGCTAAGGTTTTTACTATGTGCTTATTTGTGTTCTGTGTTATCTCCCCTTCTCTACATATCATCTGCAAATTCCGCATTTTATTTCTTGCCATTTCGCATCTTCTTCTGTTTTCATGAGTATTACTGCCTTCGTTCGATTTTTTTATACAATCTCGTTAGACGGGTCGAGAACTCGTACGCATTTTTGGTCGATGATAATTCTTCTGTTTACTGCTGTTTTTATTTTATATTTTTGTTTATTTCATACTATTTTGCAAGCTCCAAATATACCCGATATTGTATCATTTTTTTGACTAAACTGGACATTATTTGCAATCGATAAATGCAACAAACTAAAAAATTATTCAAATAAAAAATTTGATATATGAGTATTGCAGTGGACTAAGTTATTATTATTTTGAAAGAGATCTATAAATTGATAGTTAAAATTTTATTTGGCTAAACCGTTGGAAAATATTTAGGTTTATAACAATATAAATAGCAGTTGATTAAAGCTTTAATTAACAAAAGTATTTGAATGTAAATTTTGTAATCATTTTATAAGACATTTAATTTTAGAATCACAATTGGTAATCTAATGTAAGTTGTTTCAAATTTCTAGGATATTAAAATTAAGTTTTAATTAGCTTAACCATAGCTTATAAAGTATTAATAAATTATTGGTCTAATCCAGAAAAAAGAAAAAAATACATATTTTCGAAGTAATGATATTCCATTCGATATAATATCGATTCAGATCTATCCATTTAATGAATCGATAAAAAATAATCATTTTAAAATTAAATTTATCTCATTCAGCAAACCACAATTCCTCAGCGTCGGCTACCATCTCAATCCTTTCAATAATTTCGAAATTAAAATGATGATTGATCAAATCGAATCATATTAAAAGCAGTGGATGGTTACATCATCATATTAAACCAAGATACTTTTGGAAAGTTTTTTTCATTGTGTATTTACAATTTTAAGTAGAAATCTGATTGATAAACAGTATCAATATTTTCTTGTATCAATATCTTTCTTTAAGGTGACATAAAAATCGACCTGTCAGGTCTCTTCTGGCAAAATGATTTTTTTTCGGGCATTTTCGGTAATTAAATAGAGTAGATAATGATCTAATGTAGTTGAGATGCCACATGTTACTCGATTTTGTTAGAGTTCCAATTTTCACATGACAGTTTACATTTTTAGTCACAATAAAAAAATCACAATCTTTTCTCTAACACACTGCTAAAGGTAATACTTCCATCCAAAGCAATATGATTTATTTTTGTTTACTAAAATATTTCATGTCAGCTATTTATCAATACCCTACGTATTTATTTTGATGTGAACCTATATATCATAGTGCCTTTGTTACTGCAAGTTGCTGACACATGATTACTGTGCTTAAAAAACTTTCGAGAAGTTGTTTTTTAACCTTGAAAAGTTCTGGTCTGAGAAAAACGGAATTGGAATAGTATAGGAGTGCTAAAGAATTTGAAACTGAATGCGCAAAACACAGACATTTTGACACAAATATTTCCAAAAAGTAGTGCCTTTATTATTAGTTTATGCAATTAGAGCCTTTATTTTTGCATATATTCAGTCTCCTGTGGATTATTGCGTGTTGAACTTTATCATATGCTTTACAATTTGCTTGATATATTTTGTGTTTTTTATTATTTTTCCAAACTTCTCCAATTAGATTGACAGATGATTCAGAATAAAAGGCGGAGCAAGTGTCATGCAATCATTCTCTTTTGACCTCATTTTTTTGTTATATTTGTGTCAGTTCTGGTTTGATGGTTGTATAGTGCAGAAGTTTTATTGTGGATGCATACGTGCTAAAAGAACGCAGTGAAATTGTTGAAATTTGTATTTAAAAATTCAATTATTGACAACACGACGCGAGTTCCAGCTAAAATGTTCTAACCTAATTTATCGTTTATTCAAGCAATTTTCAGAATTCGGAACAGTTACGAATATAATTTGGTGAATTGGAAATTTTTCCACGTAGTTTACGACGAATTTTGATAACTGACTTACACATGTTTTCCTATAAGATTCAAATTGTTCAAGACTTGTTGTCTACAGACAATAATAAGCGATTAGAATACTGTATTGCCATCATAAACCAGTTCCATCTAATTGTGAATTTTCACGGAAGTTTGATTTGACGGCTCCGGATTATTTATTTATGAGGGTTTTTGATGGAAAACGTTTACATAAATAATCCCCAAACTATACACCAACTCAAGGACAGCATCGTTGCTGAAATCGATGCATTTACACCAGATATGTTGACAAAAGTTATGGAAAATGTGTTAAAAAGGGCACAAAGTTGCATTGGCGCTAATAGCTCATATTTTATTGACGTAATTTTCAAAAATCAATCACAATCAATGTGATCAATCAAACACAAAATTTTAAGACGAGTTAAAAATATTGTACAAAATTATAATCTTGTTTCTTTTAAAAGTTATAAATAATTAAAATGGTAGCGTAAAACTTGCCCAATTTTTATTTACAATGTCAGCTCTCAAATGCGCTCAGCCGGATTGGATTATGGTAAACACAAAAGTATTTTGCAGATTCGGGCTAGCCACTAAGAACTTTGCATCACTGCATCACTCAAATCCATTAGATTTTTTTTGAGAAATTTTAATGTGATTAAACAGCATTATATCTTGCTCCACTAAACTCATTTGTTTTTTAATATTTGTCAACACGTGTTTCCATGTGTCAGGATATAAAAACATATGAGCTGTCTCGAATATAAATTGCTCCTTTTAAACGATACTAATGGCTAAAAAAAATGTTATGACGTAATTTTTATAGTGTTTCTCAACGGATATCAGTATGTGTCACTGTCTAACATCTGTAAATGTTTTAGTTGTTTAGTTATTTGTCATCTTTTTGGTTTAATTGAAGTAAATATGATTTTGACTCTATTTTTTTGAAAATATACATATATTTTGAATACTCGATGGTGTAAAGTCGAAAACGACGGTGTAAAGTGAAAAATCGAAGTGTTTATTTATCCTACGCGTAGGGTGTATACGTTTAAGGCATTAATGTTTTCAGTTTAATCCAACTGTCATTCCTTTAGAGAAAAATATCAAAAGACACGGCATTTTTTCTACTGTACCGACACTGTAACTACTACTAGTCAGGAGGTTAGGAGTGGCGTTATTTTTTTGTAAGAAAAAAAATGGCTTCCCTTTTGAAGGCAGACCCATATCTCATGCATCTTCTATAAGAGTCTGAACTCCCTAGAGTCATTGTAAGTCTTTTCGTTAACCAGATTTTCCTAGTGCGTTCTGAAAATGAGTGACAACAATTTCGAGCAACGGTGCGTTATGAAACTTTGTTTCAGACTTGGACACAATGCGATTTTTGTCAAAACTTGTTGAACAATGTTTTGTCAAGGGACCTGGTTTTTAGGTGGTTTAAGGCATTGTCAAAAAGTTGAGACTCGATTAGAGATGAACCTTGCAGCGGAAGACCTTCCACTGCAAAAAGTGATAAAAATATCCACAGAATTCGAGATCCTGATCATTCTGATCGGCGGTTGCCGGTCGAAATGACCGATTAAAAGTTGCAATTTGATTCACACAACCGTTTTTGAGAATAACATGAGATTTTGACCAATGAATTTGAGATGAAGAAAATCTGCTCGAAAAAAAATAGTTCTGAAAAATCTTTCGCTGGATCGAAAGGACAATAGGAAGGAAATATGTCTTTATTTTCGGAACTGATTGAAATGGAATTTCAATATTTTCTGGAACGTGCGATTTTTGGTAATGAGCCTCGGATTTTTTAATTCAATCCGAAAACACAGCGCTAGAGCCAGGAATCGATGATCGAATGATCTATAAGGAACTTGTGATTCAAAGCCAAATGTTAAACCGGCATTTTTACAGCAAATTTTACAACAATACGCCTTGGGATATAACGATTTCAGTTAAGGATTTTTTGGCAAGTAAAATAAGGGGGTTGCAAACCTACCACTGTAGGTTTGCAACCCCCTTATTAACCAGGCTGGAATCCTTGTGACTTTTCTTTTTTTCAAGATTGAAAATTCACCCCAAAGGATAACATTATAACTGATCAGAAAAATCCGGTTCACGAAAAGAATTACTACGGACCACCAATGTTGGAAGGGAGTTGAAACTCCTACTAAAGAAGCATCTTTACAATTTTTTTACCAACAGTTTTGCAAGCTCGATTGCTACACCCCCAGTATCGTTAGTTTATTTACACACCTCGTAGCTATTATAAAAGCCTATATTTTTCTTATTTATTTACTAACTTGGTAATTTATAACAAACAGCTCTGTCGATTAGTTGCTAAGCGGATTCAAATCATTAGGGATCTATCCAGATTTAGGAAAATCCATACTAATTTCAGCTCTGCAATATCGACACAAATTAACGCTTAATGATGAAAACTCTGCCTGAAACTATATAAATCACACATTTTCAAAAAGCAAACGAGGCTGAAAATGTCTGCTATTTATTATGGATAGATTCCAGTGACGTATATACTGGCAATTTATTTTCATTAAATTCATCGTACGACATTAATTACCAGCAGTAAGCAATAAATGAAATAATTAGAAATGTATTGTTTTAATTCATGTTTTTTCTTGACAATATTCAGAGATATTATTTTTTTCCTGCAATTAAATTGACATGAAATAAAATATAACAGCTCCAAATATATTTTCAGGTAGCATTTAATTATCCCTCTTTTACGATGTGATATTGTATTGCGTCCACTTTGTTTAATACAAATTAATCTAAAGGTTTCAAATCAGGCAGACTGATCTGTAATATTTGGGAGATTTGTAATATACGTTTTGAAATTTCATTTGCGTCTAAGATCTAAACTATAAACAAAGAAACACGTAAGTTAGGATCTATAAAACACTCATTCGACCAGTAGTCACTTATGGCTGCGAAACGTGGACCCTCGTGGATAGTTGCGGACATAAGATCCCAATTGCTTGAAAGAATAGCTGGAAATTCGACTAACAGAATGCGCTTTTTTAGAAGTAGCAGCGACGGGCATTTGTCCGTTTGACGAAATTGTTTTATTTGATCTTAAAGTTCGGACACACTAAATAAGTCACTCGAATAAGTCACGAATTTGTTACAAAATTATTATAATATTATTAACGTTGCGTAACGTGTCCTGATACAAAAAAATATTGATAAAATAAAACATTATCCTAGTGTTATAAAAGTTACTACAACTATCAAACAATATGTGCTTTTTTTCGGGTCAAAAAAATAAGAGTATATCACTTATAGCCTTAAATTGCGAAAACGAATGCTTCTTAACAACCTTAATAACCTTCTTAACAAATTTAATAAATATAAAATATTAGTATTTAGTAGAATATACTTTTTGTTTAACCACAGCTGAGTATCTCCTTGGAATAGAGTCTATTAACTTCTGACAAGTCTCAACCGGTATAGAATATCAAGTTTTCTTGACTTCTTCCCACAACATATTTTTGGTTTGATGTTTTTCTTAGCAATGCCTTTTTTTAAATGTTGCCAAAGATTTTTTATTGGATTTAAATCCGGAGGTTGCGACGGCCAGGGCAGCACTTCAATCTTATTTGCAAGAAACCATCGTTTCAATACTTTCGCGGTATGTTTCGGATCGTTATCCTGATGGTAGATCCAGTTTAGCGGCATATTCATTTCGGCATAAGGAAGCATAATTGTTTCTAATACTCCCATGTAGGTTTCTTTGGTCATGGTATATTTGATCCAATATAGTGGACCTACACAATTGCAGGAAAAGCCTCCTCCTCTATGCTTTCCCCACTCCACTGTTCCTAATGTATTTCACGGATTTAGTTCTTCATTTTTATATCGTCTAAAATACCGTTCAATCATGCAAAACAACAATTCACATACAATTCAATCTGGCAAAACTGAATCTATGCTGAATATTTTTTTCTTAAATGTGGTACCTTTCTTGCAACTATTCCATGAAGATCCATCTTTACCAATCGTCTACAAATTGTTCCTATACTGATTTGTAGACCCATTTTCCGTTTAATTTCAAACGAAGTGGAAAATGGGTGTTTCCGCGCCTCTCGTAGATTACATTTATCCAATCTTTTGCTTGTTTTTCTTGGGTGTCCTCTGGTTTCTAGCGATATCTTTATTAATTTTTGCTCCTTTAAAACTTTAGCAATAACGCATTCAGATCGCTTTAAATCCCGTTCTACAATGCAAGAATATACCAGGTATAAGCTATACTAGGAATAAACCCCCATAATGCCCGTTCTACAGAACGGTCGGGCTACGGGCGTTTCAAATTTTATTCCAAGTGTAGCTTATACCTGGTATATTCTTGCATTGTAGAATCGGCCCTTAGTAGATGAGAAATAAATTTATAAATTTTGTTCTTCTCTTCGGGAGTACAATGTTTTGCGCGACCCATAGTAACATTTGTATGGATGCATGGACAATGTATACCAAAGATATTAAAATATTTTCGATAACAATGAACGAACAGCAAAAAAATTAAAAGCCACTGTTATTTTTTGTCACCTAATCATCATCATCATCATCATCATCAGGCCATGTCGATCCACTGCAGGATGAAGGCCTCTTCAGCATGTTTCCAACTTTCACGGTCCTGGGCTTTCCTCTGCCACTCTGGTCCAATATATTTAACGATGTCATCAATCCATCGTGCTTTCGGTCTTCTTCGCGGACGTTTGCGATCAAGCGGTATCCACTCCAGAATTGCCTTGGTCCATCTATCATCCCATCGCCTCGCTATATGGCCTGCCCATCTCTATTTCAATCGCTTAACTCTTTCAACGATGTCACATACTTTCGTTTATTCCCTGATCCATGTTTTTGAATTGATTGAGATGTGAGTGTCCAAGTTTCACTTCCGTATGTCATAACGGGTAGAACGCACTGATCGAAGACTTTTCTTATTAGGCAAAGTGGGAGTCTGCTCTTAAACACAATGTTGAGCCTGCCAAATGCGTGCCAACCACATTTAACACGCCGTTCTACCTCCCGGGCGATATTTCCATCCATTGAAATCTTCTGCTCAAGATATATAAAACTGTCCACAATCTCCAAATCCCTTCCTAAAACTGAAATTCTTCTGTCCCGATCGAAGTTATTGAACATAACCTGACTCTTTTTCAGGTTTATTTTTATGCCAAAGGATTCGCCAGCCCTTTGCCGTTCTTGTATGCGTCTTTGCAGCTTCTCTGGGTCTTGTGAAAGGAGAACGAGATAATCTATAAATCTAAGATGGTTTAAGTTTGCACCAGTGATCTTTACACCATCCTGTTCCCAATCCAGTTTACGGAATACTTCTTCAAGGCCAGTCGAGAAAAGAATAGGTCCTATTGCGTCACCCTGCCGTACACCTCGTTCTACATTAATTCCCACTTCAAGATCATCAAGGTGAATTGTGGCTGTAGCTCCATCATATATCGATCCTAATAGGTTTACATGTGCTTTATCTACTCCTTGGCTAAGCAGTGCATCCATTATCGCATGCTTTGAGATGGAGTGAAATACTTTTTCCTAGTCGATAAAAGCCAAGCACAGTGGCATGGTGTATTCGTTGTGCCTTTCTATGGCCTGCTGTACAACTGTACAATTGGATGTAATCCAATGTACTGAATCCACTTCTGAATGGAGCTTGTTCTCTTGGTTGTGCGTCATTCAGTTTTTTTAATATTCTTTTAGAAATTATCTTAGTGAAAACTTTGTACATTACTGATCGAAGACTTATTGGACGGTAGTTCTTTAAATCTTCCTGTGCTCCCTTTTTATGTAAAAGCATTACTTCTGCATTTTTCCATAAGTCAGGTACTTTTTGTTCTTTAAGGCATTTGGAGTGTAATTTTGCCAGTGTTTTATGTAATGTCCGACCACCAGCTTTTAACATTTCGACAGTTACACTATCTTGTCCTGGAGCCTTGCCGTTTTTCATCGATTCTATAGCATTTGTTACTTCCTCCACTAGGGTATCTGGCATTTGTTCGTCCTTGGGTATTGTTGTCTTTGATTGGTTCTGATCTTCATATAACTGGGAATAAAATGTTCTGACAACCTCTTAACATTTGCGGACGCGCCCTGCATACTGTGCCATCTTCACGCCTTAAGGCATATATTTGCGTTCTTTTATTCCTCAGTTTCTGTTTAGCCTTGTTAATTATTTTGTTTTCTTCCAGGGTTTTTTGCACTAGCTACATGTTGAACCGACGCGTGTCCTCTCTGATGCGAGCTCAGTGTACTCGAGCCTGTCAAAAGGATTTCTCATTGTCCGCCGTTTCTTCATTAAATCAATGGTCTCACTGGAGATTTTTGTCTGTTTGAGACATTTTTCTTCTGGTGCTATTGAAGCAGTCGTTTGAAGCACATTGTTGGCGATTTCTTCATATTGAACTGATACTTCCACTTCTTCCGGATCTTGTAATATAGCAAACCGGTTTGACAAAACAATCTCAAAATTGCTTCCTCTCTACAGCAGTTTCCCAGAATCCACTTTGCCTTCTTTTATCATAATAAAATTCCTTAATTTCCTCATCCCTATGGCTTATAGTTGTTGCATAAGCTTGGACGATTTGAAGCCTAAACTTTTTATTCAGCTGAATGACGCATTGAGCTAGTCGGTCAGATGTACTTTCAAATTTTACTACACTGTCCTTCAGCTTTTGATTGATGAGGAATCCAATTCCGCCACATCGGCCATTTTCCGTACCTCGAGTGTGGAGTACGTGTCCAGTTGGTTCCAGTTTGATTAACTCTTCGCCCTTTCTTCGTGTTTCACAGAGCCCACTAATATCCCAATGTATGTTGTCAAGTTCGATTAACAGTTCTTGCAATCGGGCCTCCGTTTTTATTGTCCGTATATTTAGTACTAACCCGGTAATTCTTAACATCCTCAGCTTTGGGACAAGTCTTGCCGCAGCCGTAGGTAGTTGGTGCTTGGCCTTCGGGCAAAGAGGGTCGTGTTTGAGGGTGTACTGTCATATTGAAACATGTTTCTAAATCATTCCGGGTGTCGATCTGTTGATTCTGTGAAGAGTCACCACTTTTCGCCAAAATCTCATTTGGCATTTTCAAGTATTGTCCGCGTCCGTAAGAGTTGTTGAACGGATAACACTTGAAAATGCCAAGTGAGTATGTATTAAAATTACTAGGTACTCAGGTAGAATCGCGTAAATTTGTAAAATCTCGACGTTTCAGCTTCCATTTTGAAGGCATTATCAAGAGAATCTAGTTGATTTACTCCGAGGACTCAATCAGCCTACTCTCCAGAGTTCACAACTAGAAAAGGTCTCAACTAGAAACTCTCTCAGGAGTAGGTAGATTCCTCGGAGGAAATCAACTAGATTCTCTTGATAATGGCTTTAAAGTGTAAGCCGAAACGTGTAGATTTGACAAATCTAAAACGCGTTTCTACCCGAGAACTTAGTAATTCTAATATTACCGACCGCGGAAGCCTTTTCGAATATATATATATATATATATATATATATATATATATATATATATATATTGTCAATTATTAATTAATTTTAACAGATTGAGATTCAGCATTCTCATACCCTCATTAATGACACTGAACTTTTTCCACCATTTTTTTGCCTCTCCCTTCGTGAGTAAACAATGGCCTGACATCGGACATACGAGCATCTATTATAGAAACTTGTTCAAAAGTTGGTCCCCGATGTCGTAGTTTATTTAAAGATAATATCAACAAGTCGATTATAAAGTTTTATTATCTCTCGAAAATAAACCAATTTAAACTTTAAAATTTATATTAATTTTTGTTTTCTTTTCTTTTTCAGGTAAGTCGAGCAAAATCAACGTCGAAACTATGAATAGTTGGTAAAGTCCATTTAGAAATTATTTTCGGTCTTTTTTTCTTAAAATTAGCAAATGAAATTTACAAAAATTGACTTATAGCTTTTATCAAAAACTGAAGAACATTTTTATTGGTCATACTGATGTGGGATATGAATCAAATTAATCATATGTTTATTTGAAGAATGTTGGGTGACTCATTCTTATGTGGGTATCAAATATCATATTTCGCAAAACAATTTTGTTGCAATTGAATTTTAAAAATCTATTTATGTAAGTAAAGTCCTCGATAATTATCATGATTGGTAAGAGAACTTTAATATGGGGAAAAAATACACAGAATCTATATAAATAAAAATGTAAATGTTCGTTTGTTCAAAATCTTAAATCTTCGAAAGTTCTTCACCGATTGCTTTGAACTTTTGATTCAGCGTTGCATTCGAATACGCGCGTGTTTCTACATACTTATTATATAGATGTCACACCTGTGACAGACAAAAACAAGCTTTTTTTAAACAGCACTATCTGTTGGACGTAAAAGCAACACACGCTATACTAAATATTTTACGGCACTGGGAGCGCCATCTGTTAAACGTAACGGCAACACACGCAAAACTAAATATTGCTCTTGCCAGCCAGCGTTCTTCTTGACAGTTGCATTGTTAAATTTAATTTTCATAGATTTCGATTTATTTTCATTTTGATTTAATTATTTAACTAGACTGAGCCACAGCAACGCGTGGCCGGGTACAGCTAGTTATAAATAATGATAACAAGCAAACATTCAAAGAAAGTAGAATTAGAGATAAAAAATTTAATCTTGAAGGTAGTAAAGATTACTTAAATAATTAGGTCATATAATAAATGAGAAGGGGGAATTTCAGAAATGAATAACAGTGTACAAATAGCAAACCATTTTATTAGTTACATAAATGATAATGATATATTGCATATAGAAAAATACAATAGGAAAGTCAGGAGCTATAATGTAAAACAACTCGATAGTGAATCGCACGTCGAGTTAGTTCAATGTGATTTGGTGTGAGGTGGTGAAAAAAAGACAAGTTTTCCTAAAAGAAGAAATCCTTTTAAGTACAAAAGCAGACATTGTAAAAAGTAGTTAAGCCGACTTCGAGTTAGTCTTCCGAAACAAGATTTGACAAAAAAATAAATTAAAACTAGGTAAAACAAGACAAAATAACGAAACCCAATATGTATACAGAAAGCCTGCAGCAGATAGATTAACGTGACAAGTTACGAGTCGAGAGACATGAATAAAAAAAAATAGACCAAGGAGAACTTGGGATGTCAGGTGTAAAATTGACACGAAAAGGTAAAGTGTGTCGACAGTCAGGTGACTTAACTATGAAAAACCCATAGACATATATGGAAAATGACACCAACAATCCCAACTTCCATCCATTATCTTACACAGCAAGGTATCAGTGATTTTAGTTGTAAGTTGTATGTAAATAAACTATACTTTTGGATCTATATGATGAAGAAATGTATAAGTATTTTTTTTATAGATACTTATTATTTATTTAGAATCTCTTTTTGATGCAATACAACGTTCAAAATGAGTAATGAACTATTCAAAAATCATTTTCTGCTCCTGTTTTACGATCTCGTTCAGTACTGCGAATACGGCGAGCTCGTCGAGTCCCTTTGATCAGGATTTTAAATGTCGGAAACATATTAACGAATACTGTATAGAATACATAAATGGGTAAATGGCCAAGGATAACGATGCCTTTTTGAACTAAAATTGAGAACCGACAATGCTTTGGTGTGTTGGGGTGAATTGTCATGTAGTAGGATTTGGTTTCTTTGAGCCCGGTGCACACAAAAGATTGTTTAGAACCCATTCAAACTGAAGGTTTAAATGTTAATCTAGGAATGTGCCAAACTAAAAATCAGCATATACCAGGTGTGGCGGTTAGTAATTTTTAAATTTTTCTTTAAAAAACACGCTTAATTTGGGAGAAAGGTACAAAATGATTTATTCAACGTATGCACCATCGCTAACGGCACAGATATTTCCGTAAATGTTGAAATGTTTCACGGAAAGTGCTTGAGACATTGATAAAAACAGGCGGTAGTCGCAGAGGGCTATGTCTGGTGAGTACGGCTGGTGGGGCAAGAGTTCGCAATCAAGTGCTGAAATGGTGTCTTCGACCGCTTTCGCTGTGTATGATAGGACGTTGTCGTGCTGCAAAATCACTTTTCCGTGTTTGATAGCCCATTCTTGTCGCTCAACCCATGATTTTCTGCGTTTTGACTTCTCGAAATATATCCATTTTTCGTCTCCAGTAATGATCCGGTACAAAAAAAGTATTTTTTTCATGCCGAGAAAGCAACACTTCGCAAATCGTTTTTCTCTTTTCCATCTATCTGTCATTTAGCTGACTATGGTACCCATTTTCCTGTCTTCTGTATCTTTTCCATGGCATGCAGACGATTATAAATGGTACGGCGACCAACATTTAATTTCTCTGCCATTTGTTGTTGAGTTTGGATCGCGTTTTCTTCCAACAATGCTTGCATCTTCAGCATCTTCAAATTTGTTTGGTTGGCCTGGGCGTTCCTCACAAGCGTCTTGCGTTGGAACATTGTCGTATTAGGTTTCCACAAGTATACGACGGCTTTCACTTGCATTTTTCTTTTTACTGAACTGGAAAAGCAGTACGTGCAGGAAATGCTCTTTTTTTGGTTCGAAACCCGATATATTTACCACATGAAAAAAATATGGCGCTAACTCGTAATCGTTTCGACATCAATGGTCTTTTGAAAAGCACTGTAGTAGCAACAAAATGACATAAGAGATTAGACTGTGAACCGGCCCTTGTTTCCTGCCCCATCTCCTAAAAAAAAATTAATAATTATTAACCGCGGCATCTAGTATGTGCACTAATATATTTAGATATTATTAAAATAAACAATATTATCTTGCTAATATTCTAAATGTGAAAGTATATTTGTTTTGATGTTTGTCCTTCAATCACTCTCAAACGGATGGAAGGATTCTAATGAAATTTGGCATAGAAGTCGATTATGCAGTGGAATAGGACATATGATACTTTTTATAACGCTATGAAGTTCCGGCAAGTGTTTACATCGATACGGATTTTGCAGATTTGAAATTTGGCAGGAATATTCTTCATAAAAATCAAGTCTCTAAGGGGGTTGCCGGGGCGCAAATGATAAATATACTCCGAAATTTGAAATTTGGGATTGTATCGTTGTGAATCTCTCGCATTTTTGTCTTCATTAAATTTATAGAATAAAATTGTCAAATATCAGGTAAAAACTATAGAATTCTAAAGTACCACTCACTTTTCGCGAATTCTCTAGAACCTACAAACTTAAAACTGGCAACTTAAAATTTGACAGGAATGTTTCTCATGCGTCGTAGATGTTCGCTAAGGACAATAATACGCTAGTATAATTATAAATTTGACTATATTAATAAAATGATCTAAAAAAAAGAAGAGAACAGTGTTGTGTTGTGTTGTGTTGTGAGAAAAAAAGAGTGAACAGTTGAGTAGTTTTTAATGAAAGACCTATGTAGTATTAGATGTGGAAAGGAAAATTTTATATAATTCCCAGAAAGCACAGCTTTTAAGTTTAGTAAAAGTAACAAAAAAATTGCAGAGCCACTCAAATTAAGTCGTAAGACAGTGGACTACAATGTATAGAAATATAAAAAACGTGGTAGTTTATAAAATAAATAACGATCTACACAGTTAATATTATCAACTCATGCAGAGGATCGTCTAATTGTATAGCTCACTAAGAGAAATAGAAGAAAAACGGCCCCAGAATTGCGTAATAGTAAAAAGGCGAATAGGCGAAGTTAGTTTCTACTGAAGAATTACAGTGCGAAAACCGTTGTTACGCAAAGAAAACAAAATTAAAACGATTAACTTGGGCAATAGAATTCCGATATTAGATGTTGGAACAGTGGAAAAAGGTGGTGCGGACTGACATATTAAGATCTTAGAGCAAAATCTTATGTACAATCGCTTGATTTGGTTTTTAACTTGACTTTAAAAGTTTTTCTGTACTATTAAAATCATTTTGTTGTTTAAAAAGTTTTTACTGCTACTAGAATATTACATAAATATAGTAGTCGTCCTATAGCTGGTTTTTTTAATGTTGATAATTTATATCCAATAACCAAAGCCTACTAATTAATTTGTGTACTAATGTTTTATATAGAAACACCGATTAGGCATTTTTTGTGTATAAAACTGCCAGCACCACCCCCTGTCTACGGCACTGCTTATTTTATTTTTTGATCATTTCCATCAAATTATATCTCATAAGATATATCTATTTCAAACAGTTTCAAAGTGATTAAGAATTTTTGTCTACAAAGTTCTACAATTTTTATTGTACTTTGAAGAACCATTTCTATGTAGTTAGGCACTGCACTACTGACCAAAAGCTAAATAGGAGGAAAATTTTTATCAATCTCAATGCTTGTTACTGTAGTAGGTTTTGACAATTACGGACCACACTATGCATATATTTATATATATATATATATATATATATATAAATCAACGTCAAGTCCAAAATGGGTGATAGGCCAGGTGGTGCCAGTTATCAGAAAAATTAAAAAATTGCGTTTTTTTTTTAAACGGTATGACATTTGCTAGATTATTTCTTAAATGAGGAAGAATTGTTTTTTTATAAAGAAATCCGATTTCAAACAAATTCTTTTTACTTAGTTAAAATGCTTCTAGTGCTTTCTCTAAATTCGTAACTTTAATGTGATTTTATTTCGTTTGGTTTAAGTTTGAAATAAAATTCAATAATTGCAATCAAAAGTTTTTTTGACTCTTTTGAACTCTTTTGAACTATTTTGAATAAATATTCAAATTGTTTGCCTTCAGTCACAATACAAGCCATCAATCAGTCAAGCGCATCTTCTTAAAAAGGATCGGTTTATTAGAAGGGCGTATCTTCCAGAATTGATGTATTCAACGGATTCACGATGTATTCAACGACTTCAAATTCCGCAATTTGAAGGCGTTGAATACATCAGCTCTGGAAGGTACGCTCGTGAAATAAACCGATCTTTTTTAAGAAGATGTATGGCTAAAGGCAAACAATTTGAACATTTGTAATGAATTAAATACACGTTTGATTCCAATTATTGAATTTTATTTAAAACTGAAACTACAATAAATAAAATCACTACAATAAAGTCATTACTTGATGACCTTAATTACTATCCGTCTCACTCACAATTGTTACCTTAAAGTTACAGACTAGTGAAAGCCTAGCATTCACTAGAACCGTTTTAACTAAGTAAAAAGAATTTGCTTGGAATCGGGTTTCTTTAAAAAAAAAACGTTTTTTAATTATTTTAGAAATAATCCATCAAGTGTCATACCATTTTGGAATCCGAACTAAATGGCCATGTTTAAAAGTCACTTACCAAAATATCGTAGTACATTTTTTTCCAGTATAGTTCGTTAAAGTTGCGTGATATAATGATTTTAAGTACGTAGTTGGGCAAAAAGGTGATATTTTCTTTAAAACCGAAGGAGTTGTATTTTAATTTTAGACTGTAATTTACAGAAGGGTTTTTAAAGGTTTCATCACCAAAAAAACAATGAAGAAAAATAAAGATTTGTAACCACAGTTCTTGAAAGATCGTCACAGGGTGTCAATTTTTTTGAATGCCTATAATTTTATAAGTACAAAGATTTTTTAAAATTTTTCCGATAACCGTCACCACCTGGCCTATCATCCGTTTCGGGCTTGACGTTGTTTTATGGGACACCCTATCTATATATATATATATATATATATATATATATATATATATATATATATATATATATATATATATATATATATGCATGGATTGGTTCAATAACTTCAAAATAATAAGAATGCAAACTTATATTCTGAATCGTCGAAAAGTCAAAAGAGTTTTTGCATGTCCCAAGATAATTTGCAGGCAACTAAATTGGGTGCCTGATAAATTCTTTCATGTTATTCGTCTCAGCACGCAAATTTTCTAATATAAACACGGAATATCCTCAAACGCCTGGATGGCGACAGATACTAATTTTTTCGTCTTTATATGGAGGGAAAATGAAACATGAAAGTATGTCATGTTTCTTTTTATGGTTTATTTTTAGAACGTTTTTATTTACTTTGCTGCTGATTTCCTCACACATTTTTTTTGTAGCGAATTATGAATTCGCCTTTGAAAAATTGAAATCCTCCACTATTTCAGTAGGCGTTTCTGTTTAATACTAAATGTAGTATGTCGTTAATGACAGTATAATAAAGGATTGTCCAATAAGAGAAAAATAAATATCAAAATCAATGTAAATAAAACAAAAAGCATGGTTAAATCAAGAGAAGAGAAAATACATAAATTTTAGATTTAAAAAACAAAAAAGACATCCAGTTAAAAATTATAAATATTTAGGAACGATAATTGAAAGTAATGGCAAAATAGAATAAAAAATAGATAAGAGAATGGGAAAAGGAGGACAAAAATTCAATATCATGAAAAACACATTTTTAAACAAGAGAGAAATACCAAAGAATATAAAAACACAAACAAAAAAATGATAAGAGTAGTAATATTTATTAAACATAAGACCCGAATTAATTCAATGGAAATATTATTCTTACATAAGATTGAGAATAAATTAAAGAAGAAACAGAATAAGAATTTAAATACACAGACAGAACCTACAAATAAAGTTAATAAATGAAAGATAAGCTCCCGAAGGCACTGTACGAAACGAAAGCAATTGGGAAAGATTATAAAGGAAGGCTGACGAAAAGGTGCATTGACGAAGGATCAAAAATTCGGAAATAGAGTGGAAAGATATTAAACAGATGACACAGGAGATTAAGGGATGGAGAAATAAATATAAGAAATAAAAAATAATGGATGTTTCCACAATAGTATTGGTATGGTTTTTTGATGTTTGTTTGCAGGTTAATATAATAATTAAATATTTGATAGAGATTTTGATTATTTTTGTACCTTTTTACTTATTTATTCATTTTCAGCTGTAACATCATAATTATGCATCAGAATTGAAATTGGATTATAAAATGATACATCATACAAATTCAATATATATTGTATTGCAAAAGTAATAAAACTTCAATTAATAAAACTTGTAAAATTTATTCACTGTCTGACTTGCGTAAAGCATCCACGCAGTATTAAAAATTTATTAGATTTTCGCCTACATCGTATTGTTTGAAATTTTATCGTAAACAATGAAGGTTATTATTCATGTATATTGTTTTTAATTGTATGGAGTAACCTACATTATAGTGACTTAACATTTTCTATTCCTAACAGAAAAGCTGTTGAAATATATTTACTAATTGATTATATCTTTGGCTGTTTTTTTCCTTCATTAACATAAAATGCCAACAGCACATTTTTTGTTTTATGGCGAATTTTGTGTGTGCGAAGGGGCAACAACTTCGTGATCCTGAATATACATACTAGACCAAAAGTATTTGAGCACTTGTAGAATAAAATTCTTTAAATTGAATACTTGTAATCCCTTATTTCGTATATTCTCAGCTCCATGACGTTCACATATATTTATTTAAAGATTTTTCAGTGATTATTAGGGGCTCTAAAATGAATCAGCTATTTTTTTTTACTTATTGAGTATCGTTTTAAAACACAATTAATTTGCTGCAAAAGTACCTTTAAAATCCCGAATTTAGTTTACACCAACTCTGGAAAATTCAATTTTTAATATCAAATCAATATATCAAAATTGTTAAGTATATAAGCTGGAAACGCCGGATAATACAATAATGGAAAAACAGCTCAATGAGAGATTTGCATTGAAAACTAAGAGCTTCCCTAAAAAATCAAATAAAAACTGTATCTGGGTTGTTCACTGCAGAATTGTCCTAATAATTTGTAGAGGGTTGTCCAATGAGAGAGTTAAGACTTTAAAGTGAGACACAATAATAACTATAAGTGAGTTATATAGCTATAAGTCGTTCAAAGTCGGGAATGAATCATTGGAGGTATATATGTGTAAATCAAAAATCTAACATAACTTCATAAAAATAATCCAAGGGCGTGAGATCGCATGATATTGGTGGTCAGTTGACATTACTATTTCGCGCAATAAGGCGTACAAGAAACTTTTTTTGCAATAAATCGATCTACGGCGAAATGTGAGACAATTCATATCAAAAGTCTTATTGAAAGAAAACATTGTTTATATCCACATTGATCAGTTCAGGCCAAAGATATTCTGTTAGCATATTCCTACAGCATTCACCATTAACAATACCCCGATTTTCATCATTGTCTTCGTAAAAACAAGGTCCTAAAATTTTTTCCACCCAAATACCGCTCGAAACAGTGAATTTTTTGAAGATGAAGAGGTAACTCGTAAACACTTGAGGATTTTCATCGGCTCAAATCCTGCAGTTATATTTGTTCACAAACCCATTAAGCCAGATGTATGCTTCTTCGGAAATGATTATTTTTTCCTAAATTCCTATTTCCAACGTCGTATTTCTGCGTGCTACTGAATCGTGTAAAATTCAACTGCTCTACTACTTTCGACTAATTATATATAGGGTGACTATTATGTATAGAAACGGTCCAATCTCGAGAACGCTTTGTACATCAGGAAATATTTGCCACTTTTTGGGTATATATTCATTTTTTTTTCGCATATTTGAAATCCAAGAGTAACTTGATTTGTTTAACGACAACAGTACTCGAATTTGAAATTGCTGTAAAAGCATTTTTTTCTGAATTCAGCGAACAAATAGATTTTTAAAAATGGCTAAAAGCTGTTCAATATCGATCTGTCAATATCAGATAAAACAAGACAATATCAAAATTATATTTTGTTTTATTAAAGATCTATTTACAAAAGATGTTCAAAATGTCTACCATTAACTTCCTGAGAATAATGGATACGTCGGACGAAGCGTTGAATTATGTTTTCCCACCAGATAAGAGGTATATCGTCAATTTCTTGTCGAATTCGTAATTTGAGATGTTCGAGATTCTCTGGCCTATTAACGTAAACCTGACTTTTTAAATAGCCACACAAAAAAAATTGGGTGGTGCCAAATCTGCTGACCTTGTCGGCCATTCGATAACTTGCAATAGTATGTTGGTGCACCATCTTGCAGTACCTATATTCTCTGGTTTTGGAAACAACAGACGCAAAAGTTGAGGGATGACATTTCTTTCAATAGATCTAAATACTTATCTGCTGTCAAATTACTATCAATGAAAAAGGATCTATAGTGTTCTTGTCACTAAACCCCATCCAAATATTTAACTTTTGGGGATACTGTGTATAAACCTGCTCCATCCAGGGCGGATTAGTATCAGCACAGTATCTGCAGTTGTGTTAACATGACTGTTAAAATGGCCATTTAAACAGAATGTTGCTTCATCCGTGAAAATAATATTTCAAACAAAATTTGGATTGGTAATTATTTTTTCCGTCATAAATTCGCAAAACTAAACTCTGATTAAAATCTTTCTCACTTCTTTTCTTATTCAATTCTTATGCAATTCTTATAGTAATTGTATTTTGTAAGCATAATTTTTTTCTTATTATTTTTTAGACTGAGCGTTTACACAAGCTAATTTTTGCGCGAAAACTGCTACTATATCAATTAAAACATTCAACGAATTTTCGTCATTAGTTTTTGTTTTTTGTATTCCTAATTTTGGGCGACTTTTAACACTGCCTGTATCATTGAATATTTTCAGAGTTTTTTGAAACTGTTAACTTAGTGATGTTTTTATTCGGATGTACTTCATTAAATACTCGACAAACTTGAGCATAAGTGCGTTTTATATCAGCGTATCTAATAATTGTTAGTATTTCAGTTCTTTCTCTTTCACTTAAATATATATAATTCCATATAAAAATTCAAATAAATTTGAAATTTATAAATTGGCGTTAACAGTTGTCAAGGGTGGTCAAATACTTCATCTGTCATCCATAGTTTCATAGCTTACTAAAGGAAAAATATATTTTCCCTAAAACAGACCGAAAAACCTTTATCCATTACTTACTTACCACCTTTAGCCATTTTTTAAAATCTATTTTGAAGACAAATACCAAATTTAAGTACTGTTGCTCTTACACAAATTAAGTTAGCTTTAGATTTCAAATATACGACAACAAAAATGATAATATACCCAAAAAGTGGCAAACATTTCCTGATGTTTGTGTGTAAAATTTTATTAAGAAATCTCAAAACATTCTCGAGAATTTCTGACCGTTTCCATATATAGTAGAGACCAAGTATAATTAGACTATATAATTTTTTTATAAATAATTAGGTAAATATGTTGTTTAAAAATAAAAAAAATATTGCAGCGTCCTGTACTACGTGAGAATAAAGTTTAAAAGATTTAATCATCTGTGGTTTCGCAAAACAGGATCAGGATTTTGCGAAATTAATTTTTATAGTTACGACCAGGGACATTGTGGTCGCCTCCCTCTCCGACCTTAAATTCGTTAGATTAGTTCAGCGAAATAAGATGAGAAATTTATTAAAGTGGAAAAAGTTTAATCACAAATTAATTAACATTAATTAAAACAAATTTAATAAGATTATTCGTTAAGCTCCACTACGTTCTATTTTACGATGATAATTTAGTGTTACACATCACAATGTATACTAACTACTATGATCAAAAAATAAGGTGACTTTTAAATATTCGCCCGCTTTGCGTTTCGATAAAACCATTTGATGTTTAAGTTGATATGACTGTATCTAACATCTGATAAAAGTTTCGTGTCATTTTATTTGTTAATTCTAAAATTGTATTATCTTTTGTAATGGTTAAAACATTTTTGCCTTAAATTTTGTTTAAAAAACAAATCAATTTCTTGTGAATGTTTGCTGAATGTTTACTAGTGATATAAGGATTTTTAGTTATGGTAAAGAAGCAGTTGAAAATGAACCTCGTTCAGGAAGACCTTCTACGCCAACCAATATAGAAAGCATTACCAAAATCAAGGATCTTCTCCTTGAGTAATCGCCTCGACACTTACTTGAGTTCATTAGAAAGAACGATGAGATTTGTGATAAAACTGTTCATAGATTTTGTATCACGATAACGCATCATCGCAAACCACAATAATTATTCGTCATTTTTTTCATTGAAAACTGAAACAATACCGTTCCACAAGCATTATATTTACTTGATATGGCACCGTATGATTTTTCTGTTGTCTCAATTGGAGAAGCCACTTCGTGGACGCCATTTTGAGTCCAGTATAAAAACGAGTACGAGGGTTGCTATTTATGTATCCGGAATAATAAATAATATAAATATTTAGCATTGAAAATGGTTTTATTCTTTTTCAAAATATTCTACACTTTTCTATACATTTGAACCAATTTCCATAGCACTTTTTCCATTCCGATGGAAGTATCTCCAAAACATGCATTTTGAACACATCAACCGCTTCTTCTAGCATCGAAAGTCGTTGACCACGTAGTTTATTCTTCACGGACGGGAACAAAAATAAATAATTGGGTGCCAAATCAGGACTGTACGGCGGATGACTCATTAATTTGAATGTTTTGACCTGATGATCCTGCATTATTGGTTGTTTTTTCTTATTCCTTCAAAGACTTTTGGCAAACAAATAGTTGTGTATCATCCAGATTTGACTCTTCTCCGATTCTCTAGTGGCACTGTATGCCCATTTATCCCAAAAAAACAGTCAACCATTTGCTTCGAAGTGCTTCTTGCGCTAACAACTTTTGTTTGGTTTGACTCATTTTGAAAGACCCATACAGTGGACTGCTGTTTACTTTCGGGCTCATACGCATAGATCCAAGATTCGTCACTTGTGTAGATGTTGTACAGGCCTTTTGACAGTATTTTTGGAGCACTTTTTTACACCAATCAATACGAGTTTTTTTGGGCGATTGTCAAAGTATGCGGAATCCAACCCACACAAATCTTTTTCACTGCAAAATTTTCATCTAAAATCTTGGGTATACCTGTCATACTAGTGTCCAAAGAAGCTTCAATCAATAGTTTTAGACGGTGCTTCATCGCCAAAAGTCGAATCGATGCACTGCTAACGATGCTAACGATGATCTACCCACGTCGATGACAAAACGTTCTGAGTACGTATACAGTCAACAATGTCAAACTTTATGATGTATACGTCAGATGGCGCCTACCAACACCATTGTTGCCAATTCCGGATACATAAATAGCAACCCTCGTATAAAAACTATTTGGAAGACTGAAAACCCGTTGGAATAAGTGTATTGTATATAAGTAAATAATTAGTGTTTTATTTAAAAAGCCATCTTACTATTTCATCATAGTAGTATACTGATGTTATTCGACACACAATAATTTTAAAACATTTCCACATCTATCATCTTCTGACAATAACCTGTCAGACCGGAGTAAAACAGATCGTATTATTGATATATTTTTCTCATTTGGCATTAATTTATCAATAAATAAATCAATTAAATCAGATCGAAGAAACATCAAAATATCTACGGTTTGAAATTGAATTCGATCCTATTCAATAATAAATCTTTTTATGGATTCTCGGAAAGAGAATCCACATTACGGCATCGGAGACACAATAGTGGAATTCAAATAGCTATAAATATGTTCCTTTTTCTTCGTGGAAATATATATTTTCAACATCATGTATCGATTTTAAATAAATTTAAATCGAATATTTTCGCTCTGTTTTTCCAATTTCTGAACGGAAATTCGCTATAAATATGATATTAATATATTTGGGTATGAAAGGTTAAATGTGTTCTAATATATTTAATCTAGCGTAAAATAATAAACTCTAAATGATATTTTTATTCTGGAGTTAGGAGCCGCCTTTTGCTAATCTTGAATGAAATGAATACTGAACATATTCATATTCATATTTTCATCAGTCATATTTTGTAAATAAATATGATTTTTTTTGGATATCTTTTTTATCTTGATCCTCTAAGTTTCTTCTTCTTCCAGCTTATAATATTAGACATATTGCTTGTTTTAGTTTTCAGTTTTCTCCCAGCTTATAAGTTAACGCATCATCTTTTTTTTGGGTGATAATTAAGCTTCGTTAATTATGCGACTTATTTCTTACTATCCTCATTACTCTGTTTGCCATCATTCCAATCTGTTGATCCCATTCCATTTGTTTTGCTTTTATTCATTACTTAATGCTATCTATATTACATGTGCGTCATATGTATACACTCTTTCTCCATCTCTTAGATTTTTGTTTGATACTCTTCTTAACATTCTACGCTTGTATTGAATCTTGTTTCAGATATGTACGTCATTACTTGCCGTCGTTCTACATAGATAAATTTATTTCTGCTATATGATATCATTGAGGCATCCTGATATTTAATTTCATTAAAATATAGCTTAAATACTTCTCTTTCTGTAACCCGCTATTCATCTCGCCGTGATTCCAGTTGATATTCGCATTTCAGGCTTTCTCGCCACATGCTCCACCCATCTCCCTGGACCTGGACTAGTATCGTTTCTGATATCTCCTGTGGTATTGTTTTCGTATCGTTTACTTCCCAGATACATAATAAATTCCTTCACAACTTCAATGTTGTTATCTTTTCCGTCACTTTTGTTTTTTGCAAGAAGACTTAAGAGGAACTGGCTAGCCGACCTAATAAATGGTTGAAGAGGACTTGTCTTTGGAGAAGATCTCATCACGCCAAACAAGGGCATAACCTGCTCTCAAGCCAATACATTAGCTTATAGAACTAAGTTTGTTTTGATTGCTAATAAATAAAAAAAATAAATAAATAAAAAAAACTTTTGTTTTGTCGGTATTTATTTCTAGAGCGGCTTTTTTGTCTTTCTCTTCTATCATAGATAATTATCTTCTAAGTCACGTTAATATGTTATCTGAATATCCTAGTTTTTTCTCTCTTGTGTCTCTTGATGGCTATTCAAAATATATTATTTGAGCAAGAAAGTTTTATAAGGAACCAATATATATATATATATATATATATATATATATATATATATATATATATATATATATATATATATATATATATATATATATATAGGATAATTGGATATACATACTAAAAATGTTATATTGTGCGCAGTGTTTTAATGGCAATACAAACATGATAAACGGGCGTATATACTTGTTTGTCTGTCGAATTTCGGTTGAAATCTGGTAAACTGCAAAGGACTCACTTAGCATATTTATATATACATATATATATATATATATATATATATATATATATATATATATATATATATATATATATATATATATATATATATATATACATATATATATATACATATATATATATATATATATATATATATATATATATATATATATATATATATATATATATATATATATATATATACATATATATCAGATGGTGGCATTTAAAGATTCTTTATTTTTTTAAGAGATGGCGCTGGAATAAGGGTCGGTTCCCCTTTGTTTGTTGCTAAGACAGTACCTTTCAAAACGCCATTGATGTTTAAACGGTTTCGAATTAGCGTTATATTTTTTTCGTGTGGTAAACATATTGAGTTTCGAGCCAAATAAAGAGCATTTGCGGCTCGTACTGCTTGTCCTGTTCAGTCAAAAGAACAACGCGAATGAAATCTGTCGTGTGCTTGTGCAAACTTATGGTGACAATGTCCCATGTCCCACATATGTGGGCGTTGATTTAGGCGTTTTAAAAGTGGTGATTTCGATTTGAAAAACAAGTAACGTCCATGTCAACCGAAAAAAATTAAAGATGTCGAATTGCAAGCATTGCCGGAAGAAGACAATATGCAAACTCAACAACAAATGGCAGAGGTTAAATATCGCCGAACCTTTGGGATCGTCTGCCTGCCATGGAAAAGATCCAGAAGGCAGGGAAATTAATACCACATCAGCTGAACGGCAGACAGATGGAAAAGCGAAAAACGTTGCGCGGATGTCTGCTTTCTCGGCATAAAAGAAAAACTTTTTTGCATCGGATCGTGACTGGAGACGAAATATGGATATATTTCGAGAACCCAAAACGCAGAAAATCATGAGTTGATCCTGGATTACCTTCAACATCGACCGCAAGACCGAATCGCTTTGGAAAGAAAACAGTGCTGTATATTTGCCATCATAAGCTTCTGTAACTAAGTGAAATATCAATAAATTATTAATAATCAATAAATTATTAATTTGTATCACGCATTGATCGAAAAGCGACCAGAATGGATTACAAAACACGGAAAAGTGATTTTGTAGCACGACAACTCCCCTTCACACACAGCGAAAGCGGTCAGAGACCATTTCTGCACTTGCCTCGGAACTTTTGGCACTTTCAATGAAACACTTCAACAATTACGGAAATATTGAAAAATGTCTTGATGGCTGGGCCACCTCAAAAGTACGGTTTTTTGGAAAGACAGGCATATATTGAGAGATAGAAAATATGTGCAGTTAGCGATGGCGCATACTTTGAATAAACCAATTTTTACGTTTCTTACAAATTAAGTATTAAGAATCATTAACCGCCTGGTAATCAATTACACCTGGTATATAGTTTCAGACATCTACTAAATCTTCCATATAATTAAAATGCCAACTCTTTCTAGGTCCTCCCTTCCTTCTTCTACCGATAGGTCCAATTATCACAGGGCTAATTTAGCATCCTCTCTTCCTTAGTCTTCTTAGTCTTCCTCAATACATTTTACAATATGATCCTCATATTGCAAAATTTTTGGTTCAATTTACTATTCTGGTTTTCAGTTCTAATTATTTTTTACCTGTCTCATCTATTATTACTCCCAGATTATCCTATCTATTGTCTTGTATTTTATTTTATTTTTTTGTTTATATATAAACCTGCAAAGGCCAAACATTGATATTTGTTAAAAATAGTCTGGTCTGTTATTATTCTGCTATTTCGTATCTTTTCCAATACACAGTTCCGTACGCGACTCTGTTATAAAAATTTCATTAAGTGGCAAATATTAACCATCTACAATCTTTTGTTGTAGTGACCATAACTGTTGTAATAAATTACTGAAATTTTTCATTTTACATTTTAGATGAAGCCATTTAAGACGCTATTAAATAATTATATTATAAAATTTATTATAACCGGATTCGAAAACGTCCGTTATATAAGCAGTGTTCACTTTTGATAATCTTCGCGTGACGAGGCTCGCGACAAGCGTAGCATGTGCCGTTAAAATGTCAAATAACTGGTTATATACATCTTATGATCATAACCGAATGAACGGTAATTTTACCACATTACTAATTTTAAAAACCGTTCACCGAATAATCACGGGGTATTTACTGCTTCTTGCGACGTTCAGTGCATTGTTATCTCATGCAGTATAGGATTATGCAATATAATTCCGGCTTCTCATTTTTTATAGTTAAATAAAACTCAACATATATTTTGCGATATAAAAATGTGAACAAATAACAACCATTACTTAATAATTATTTTTAAATAGTAATAAATCTGCCATTCTGATTCTTGAAAGAAATGCGCAATATTATACACTGTTTGTCAAAATGTTAGACGCACCATAAAAATTTCAAAAAATGTAAATATAATTAAGTCATGTTTTCTTTTTTAGAGTTTTTTTATTTGTTTGAAACACAAGTTGAAATATTGGAAAAGGGAAAAAATTTAATTGATCTAATTAAAGGTTTTAATATACGGAACTCATCGTTCAACTAGGAAGTCACTTTCTCTATCCAGAAGACAAAAAGTTTCCCGTTCTGGCAATTGCAACGAATTCCTGTAAGACTACAAGAGCAATTACTGAGAAACTAAATTGCAAACAAGAATTAGAAATGCCAACAGATTATTTAAAAAGTCTGAAAATATTGTAACAAAAAAATTGAAAAGAAAATCAGCATTAAATTCACGTCACAAATTAGCTTGAAGGACTATCACTGAAAAGGTCATCTCATGGACTGAGCAGTGGAAGAAAAGCATTTTTCTGACGAAAAAAAAATCAATTTTGATGGGCTTGATAGTTTTTCCTTTTATTTTCATAATCTCAGAGGGGAGAAAAAATTATTGAGACTGGAAATGGGAGGACGAAGTATTATGGTTTGGCGAGTATTGACTACAAAAAAGCATACATGAAAAAACACAGTGGGCTAGTGGGGAATATTAAAACTATTCAAAAACAAGGATTTTTTTCCCGTGCTCCACGTAAAAATTCTCAATCCTTCAGTCGCCGTCAAACGCCAACAAGCATCTCCCGAGATCTTAAGCCGACCCAGTCGGGCTCAAGTTGAACGTTTGAAACTAATTAAAGGATTCACTGGGGTTCTGATCATATTGATCGGCCAAATTTTTGCCAGTATTTTAACAAGATAACACTCCCATTCATTCGGCTTACCAGATATGTAAATATAAAAGAGGAATTTTTGTATAGAAAATACACGTTTATTGTATGAAAATGATAAAAAAAATATTCGAAGTATTGCCCATCGCCAGCTGTACATTTTTCCCAGCTGTTTGATAATTTGTGGATGATGGCTACAAAAAAATGTTGCTCTTTTGAGGCAAACCAATTATCGAGACATTTTCGTAAGAAGTGAAACGCTGCTCAGCAAGTGCCTGTCCCATCGATGCAAATAAGCAGTAATCGGACGAACCCAAGCCTGGTGAGTAAGCCGCATGGGAAAGTATTTTCCAATTAAACGCCTCAATCGTTTCTTTGACCAGTTTTATTGTATATGATGGTGTATTATTATGAGCAAAATCACTTTGTGTTCCCTTTTTTAATATTCTGGTCGTTTTTCACGCAAGGCTTGATTCATATCGATCATTGATTGTCGGTAGCTTTCAGTATTAACGGTTTCGCCAGGTTTTAGCAGCTAATAATAGATCACACTCTTCTGATCGTACCAAACACGGAGCATCGTCTTCCGCCCATAACGATTTAGCCTTGAAGTCGATGTCGGTGGTTCGCCTGGAGTTACCCATGATCTTTTATACTTTAGGATTCCCAAAATATATTCAGTCATATAGTCACAATTCGATGGAGAATTGACTTTCTTTTGTACCTGGCGAGCAGCATTTGGCAAGTAGTTTTTCGGTTTTCCTATTGCCTTTCATTCAGTTAAGGTGGAATTCATTTTCCCATCTTCTGGATTTTTTCCATGGCTTTCAAACGTATAGAGACCGCTTCTCGTGTCAGATTTAATTGATCCTCCGCGAGTTGTTGTTGCGTTGAAGCATCATCCTCATCCAACAATGTTTGCAGTTCCCTGTCTTCAAACTTTTTCGGTGGTCTATGATTTACCAAGGGCATGCTCACTGTAAGCTTCGACAAGCATTCGATATGATTCTGCAATAGATTTCTTCAAATAATAACCGAAAATCAGTGCTGTCCGCAAATTGTAATTTTCAGGCACAACATTCGACAAGATCAACGCCACTACAGACTATGTTGTTGTATGAAACTTGTGTTGTTGTGAGTTGAAAATCTTTGTCAGATGTCAACAAGGAAATGGCACCAATGACGCGGTTTTACGGTAACTACATTGATAGCTATTGCCATCTGTGGGTAAATTTCAGTTTCATATTTACAGACTTGGTTTTTGGATAAAGCTTCACCATTTTTACATATCGTTAATTGACAATCACTAATAATTATAACCTTGAATTTATCTACCTATCTACCTCTGTGACGACAAACCGTTCGAAAAAATTTCTATCTTTAAATAGTCGAGCATCTATAATTCAATTAGCAAAATCTTATATGAGAGAGCCTAACTGTTTCGTATGTACATGCAAAATAGCACTGAACTGAATATTTGCCATATTCTCCTAACTTAATTCTATCCGAATTATATATATATATATATATATATATATTCGTAATTCGTAATAGGTAGTCGTACGCTAAATTTCTTTCTAATCGATTCAAGATAATTTTTCATCGATGTATTAAATCTAGAGTTGGAAGGTCATTATAAATAAAACATTATTCCTTGGATAGCATGTGAATGTACCTGCCTTTTAGTTACAAAAACTTCTTTGGTTTACATTTATTATATTATAGATATACATTTCTACGCCATTCATATAATCTAGATATAATGGGATGAATGAGTGGACCTAATTAATCTTTTTGATTTCTGTCCATTTACAACAATGGAACAGAGAGGAACAGAAGTGTTTTTAAATTTATCCAGGCACATTTTATGTTTGCGCTTTCATTAATTTAAATTCCATCTTCATGTCTTATCGTTTCAACGGTTCAGGCAGATCTGCCATTGACATTTCTATTATTCTACGTCAAAAATTTATTTTGAAAAAAGACTTATATATTTTTCACGACAAATTGGAAAATGTCTTTTAAAGAGTTCCGAAGGAAACAGTGGAAACATATTGGATCTGCTATAGATACGAATCGGAGAAATGTGGTAATCCCTGCTTTTCTTTAGGGGAAAAACGGGCAATTTTTTAAAGCAAAATGCTTAAAACTGGTCGGGATTTTGCAGATCGTTTACTCTTTTACTTAATAAATCATTCAGCATATAATATTTCCAGAAAAAAACCTTTTGACATTATTTCGATCGATAAAATATACAATATTAATATTTTCAAGGATCAGCTTGAATTTTTTGACGTATGAAGAAATTATAAGCTGAACTGATAATACTTTATTGGTATTCAAAGTAATGTTAAAACAACATTGATGACGGATTTGAGAATTATACAGCTTCGAGATTAAAAAAAATAATAACCCGAAGCCACACATTATGAACTCGTACGAATGTTGTGGGTATTTGTTGGTGTGATAGTATGCTGTCCTTCTAACTTAATAGCGTTCACCAGTTTCAATATTCTAGACAAAAATACCTATAGTTGAACCGCCGAAAGATTACCCGTGCGTCATTAATTTTTATCCATATGAATCAACTCAAAAATTATTAATCAAATTAGTGCTAACTTTTATAAAGGACGTAGTTAGTGCCTCGAAAGACAGATATTTATGTTTATGATTTAAATCCACGATACATTTATTTGTATATATTTATAAAATGAAATTATTAAACGTCCTTTTATAAATTGATATTTTAACGTAAAATTTCGAGTATGTCGATGAAATTGTAAAGTTTTATGTCAGAGATAGAACGGATAATTTTGTAGGTTAAAATTGTACGGACAATTTCAACTTGTAGGGAAATAGCCAATGAATGAAATTGTTTTGTTATTGGTCAAAACAATGAATGTAGTTATTTTGGTTTTGGTTAAAATCATTTTATTTTATCTACTCTATAAACATTGTTGTTGAGACCCATTTTTATATCATGAAAATGTTACTAAGCTGTGGGAATATACGGGTCTTTAAACGGTTGCATTACACATTTATTACAAGTGTATCATGTAATTATATAAGCATATTGTACAAGCTATTTCAAACTTCCCTTTTACTTCCTTCGGGTAAGTCTGTTGTTTTGGTCTTTGCACGAGGTCTGCTTGTTCCAGGAGAAGAAATAACTGGAGTATTTTCTTTTCTTTTCTTAATAATATACACAGTTTTTCTTGATATTCTTAATGCTGCTGCTGATATTCTTAATGCTACTGCCAAAAATATTACGATATGATAATGCAATATAGGTAAAACGTAATCAAATTAAGTATTATTTACCTCTTGAATGGTTAAAAGATGCTCTAAAGGTCCCCCATTCCTTTTTTTCCATTTCGAAATACTCATAAACATTGAGCACAAATTGTTGGACTTGCGATTTCAGTGTTTTTCCTGACATTATCACACAAAATGCGTGATTTCAGATAATGTCGGGAAATATAGATACCTTAATGTCGGAAAATATAGATACCTTAATTAAATATAGATGCCTTAAAAATTCACACTTCTATATTTCCGTTATTATTTTGAAACGGTTATTTATCTTTCAGTATGTTTTTGGAATTAGCCAATATAAATTCTGTTTTTATTAAACATTTGTAATAAAATGTCTTCGGATAGGTTAGAATTATTGAAGTAAATAAAACCTTATGAATCTTTTCAAATATTTACCGATAACAAAATAATCAATTACAGTAGTTATTATAAGAACATATTTTTATCGCCTTCTCTCTCATCCTGCAAAGAAAAAGAACATATTGGGACAATGTTTATGATATAGGAAATCGATGACGTCATTTAATGACGCATTCAAGTAGTTGTCTTGGAAAGCCACACATCGCTGAAGACGATTTGTCCACTTTTCATAGCAGTATTGGAACTCAGATATTGGAATCTCTTCAGTTGGTCAGTTACGACCTTTTCAATATGTTCTAATATCCCTAAATGGTGTCATTTAAGGTTAATTTTCAATATTGGGAAAATGAAAAAGTCGCAAACACTCAAGTCTTGCGAAAAATTCCTTAATTGAAACCGCTATTTTCTTGATTCGGTCTCACACGAATGACACTTTTTTGACGTCTTTCGAGAACCTCTCTGTACAAATACACGTTTCCTTCAGGCTGTCCTTTTGAACCTGCGAGAAGTTTTTCGAAACCATTTTCGCGCAGATGATCTTCATCTCCAATTAATTGATAAAAATCAAAACGTTTTCTTCGCACTGTGTCCAAGTGTGAAACCCAACTTGATAGTACATCGTTGCTCGAAATTGTTGTTACTCATTTTAATAACGCTCTAGAAAATTCGGATTCACGAACATGTCATTATCATATGTTGTCCTGCCTCCCCTTCAAAGAGATAGCTAACAGTGTTGTTAGATCGAATACTATCCCACTAGTTTTATTACTTTTATCATTACATTTACTCATTACAATTATCTATTGATATTATGCATTGGAAGGAAAGAAGCGTATTACTGTCAGCGGAAGCAGCTAAGCAGCTCTCATTTTTGCCCTAAGGGAATAGTTTGTTCAATATATACTTGTTCAATATATACTCCATTTAGTGCATCCCTGTCAAAAATACACGCAATCAAGAAAAGAAATGAGTTTCATTTGTTCTATAAAATCTGTACGAGATAACCACCGCATGAACGGGATATTATATCTCCACGGGTTTCTCCGAGATTTACTGCATCCTATTTTTGCTGACAACGTTAGTTTCTGCTGAATAGAACTTTTCGTGCTTGCAGAGTTTATTTTAAATCACTCTGCTCTTTTCTAATCGTTCCAAAAAGATTATGTTATTTGGCAAATGAATAGAAACATTGTAATCAGATTATACTCAAGAATAAGCAAAGGGTTTGTTAAACCCCAAATTTTAAGCGCTTTAAACATTTTCCCCCAAAGAAAAATAAGAATTACCGCATTTTCCAATTTTCATCTTGACGAATTCCATTACGGTTCCAGATTTTAACCCGGAGGTGTTCGTTAAAAACTTTTTTCCCAATTTATTCTCAAAAATAAATAAATGCTACTTTCTATATAAACGTCTGTTGCTAAATAATTGAGATATCGAAGACAGATCTAAATTTGTAGCGACAATAAATTCGAAAGTGCAGTTTTAATGAGGATGTGCAAACCATTATAAAAACAATTTAAGTCAGTTAATTGTTCTTAACCAGAATTCAGGATTTTAAGTTAATTAAAGTTATTTTAAATGTATTTCTATCTGGGAAGGCATCCTATTTCGAGGAAATAAGTAGTTTTATAAAAATACATAAGGATTTATGGAATAAACTCTAAAATACATTTTTAGTTTGTTTTTATTTTACAAGTTGATTTACAATCTTTTCATTGTACAATATTGCAAGTAGGTTTAATTAAAATTTTTAATCCAAGAATTATCTACAATTATCTACAATTGTCTTTGATTAAGGCTATTATCAAACACAATCACTCACATATGTAAAAAGTAATATTTTCCTATGAAGCGCACTTCTGACTAAACGGCTTTATGAATGGTTATGGTGGTTTATGAATATAACTGCAGGATTTGGCAGGATAAACAATGCTTCCTTTTAACTAGACGGCGTGGCGTGTCTTGTCACACATCTCGCCCGACAATCGATTTATTGCAAGAAAAGTTTGCTGGACGCGTTATTTCGTGAAATGGTAATATATGCTGACCAACAAGATCATGCGATCTCACTACCTTGAACTTTTTTTGTGAACCTCGAACAATTCTTGACTATAACTGAAACATGCAGGCTAGCATTGAAAATGTACCACATGATATGTGTGAACGAGTAATTGAAAATTAGGTCTCCAGAATGCATTCTACCAGACGAAGCCGCGGGGGACAATTTAACGACATTATTTTCCGAACAAAATCTCATTATTTGTTTCTCAAGATTGAATTAAAAATTAGCGAATCACCTGTAGTTATCATTGTGCCTCATTTTAAAGTTATGACATTATTTTATTGAACAACCCTTTATAATTGCCTTTCAACATTGCAAGATTAAGTCTGAAGGTATTATTTTTTCTAAACATTTTATTTCATGTGTTTAAGTCTAGCCCCGATATTTACCACTGTAGTTTTTAATTGTTGCGTTACTCAAGGAAACTTTTGAATTGTGTTAAATTACATTACATGGAGCATACCAAGAAGCGTCAACTATAGTCAACTGTAGGATTTTCGCAGGTGTTAGTGTCGCAGGTATTTTCGCAAAATAATTCTTTGAAATTTGTGGAATTCTACTTTTTTTCTGCCAATGTAATTTTCATCTGATTAGAAGTTTTCGTGTTTGATTTTTCTTTCTTTTTATACAAGGTGTCAATATTGTTCTTCATTTTTGTAGGTATAATTAATAGGAGTCGATTTAAGGTATAATAATTTTATTATTATAACATTATAGCGCAGTACTTGGAAATTTATTTAGCAAAAATGATACTGTCGAGATGGCGGTCTTAGTGGCGCTAGTATTCTTGAAGGCATGATCGAAAATGTGTTATAACCCTGCCGCACATATGTCTGGATATCGAATGGATCTCATGAACAATATTCTCCTTTAGTTGCAATATGGTAGGTGGTTTATTTTCATAAACTTTGTTCGTGGCATAACCCCACAAGAAAAGTCAAGTTGAGTTAAATCTGGACTTCTTGGGAGTCAATTTATATCACCTCTATGGGATATCACTTTTCCTGGGAATAATTTCTGTAGTTTCTTTCATTTCTTGCACAATTTGAATTTTATAGGGATGAAGATGAAGGTCTTTTTTAAAATGACATGCACTGAAGGCTTCTTAATGTGTACTTAGCTACTTCGCTTCCGTACGGATTGGGATGGATTTTCTCTAACTGACTCATGCACACATTCAATGTTGTTGCACCTCCGCTTAACGTTGGACGACCCGTAGACGGTAAATTTAGAGTTGATCCTGTAATTTCAACGTTTTTTATCGATTTCTTTATTAAATTAACACTTGGTGCTTCGTTTCTGTCGTGTATTTATGCTCGGCCCTATGAAGATAAACACAGAAAGCTCGTTGTTATCCGGTGAAACGCTCCATGGCAACTAGTTTTTCTTGAACCAACCTTCGATGTAAAGTTAACACGATCAGCGCTTTCTGCGTCATCTAAGAGCAATCAAGTAATTAAATATGAACGACATTTCTAGACACCCGGTAGTTTCATTACTATAAGCTCAATTAAATGTAATATTTACCTTGTCGTTCATTTTAGTTTCCATCTTTAATTCAGATTTCACTTAATCTACAACAAACATATTATTATTATTGAAAATCTTATTGTTTGGTTTTTAACAATAAATAGAATGGAAATCGTTCGGAAAAAGCTGATTCGAGCCAAAAAACTGGAACGAGATCAGATCTTATTTTTGGATGCGGATGGGAAGATACAGTAATCCTTATATTTCTTTTGCGGAAAACGGTCATTTTTTAAAGCGAAACCGTTAAAATCGCGTGGGCTTTTACAGACCCTTCGCCTTTTTGGTTAATAAATCATAAGGGTACATAATCCATTGGGTATATGTATCCGTAGCAAACTACCGTTTTACTTTTATTAACGAAAACAAAAGAGACATCATATATTAGATAAAGAACTTCCGAATAATATAGAGGGTTTATGAAATTATCCGTCGTGTTCAAAATAATATAAAATATATTTGACTTTGCTCCCGCTGTTTTTTTTTTCAAAATTCTAAGCTTTATTTTAAAAAACTAACATTTTTAATCGCGAAAATATTTATGATTTGTGATTCAAAGTATTGTCCATCGTTGGCCACTACTTTCTTCCGTCTTTCAGGCAGTATTCGAATCCCGCGTTGAAAAAACTTTTCATCTTTTGATGCAATCCACGAATCCAATCGATCCAACTTTTTGGATCGATTTTACTTCTTCATAAGACCGGAACTGCTGGTCAGCTAGGCCGGGTGCCATCGATCGAAACAGGTAATAATCAGAGAGCAACGTCTGGAGAATACGGCGGGGGGGGTAGGACTTCCCATTTTAACGTTCCCAAGTATGTTTTGACCACTGATGAAAATGAAAATCACTGCTCTTAAACCGTTTAAACCACTCACGGCACGTTCTTTCACTCATAGCGGCTTCACCATAAGTGTCTGAGAGCATTCGGCGAGCCTCAGCCGCATATTTCTTTATATTAAAGAAATAAATTAAAAGCTTCCGCAAATGACGAGAATTTGAATCATAAACTGACATTTTAATCGCGAATAAATGTACGATGTAAACACAAATCAACTACTAATGCTATGGGGTTATGTTTACAAGATACTAAAAGGTATTGCATACCGTCTATGATGTATTTATTTCGACGACTACTAAACCGCTAACGCCATTTATAGGAAAACGGCGGGAGTAAAGTTGTATAACTTTTATAATTTACACCAGCAACGTTAACATACCAGTTATTTGAGATGAGAAAGTTTTGAAATGTTTTTAATATACACTACAGTCCAAAAGCTTAAGACCACCTTTAAAACTTCTCACAGCTTCTTTTAATTATCAAATTATTATTTTTTTCTAATTGTAATATTGATTATAGTTTATTCAAATTAATATACTATATTTATACCTTCAAAAATAGCTTTATTAGTGTTTAAAGACTATAAGAAGGAAAATAATAAATACGACCGAATTCTCGTGTTCACTTTACATATTCTATAATGTCAATTAATCCCGTTTTTACAAGTCCCCTTTTCGTTTTGTTATGTTATTTGCTTACGATACGAAACTATAGAGAATTCACGTTACTACTAAAAAAAAATCTTTCAAAATAATTGTAGTGGTCTTATATTTTTAGGCTGTGGTGTAGATACATTTACTTTTAAAATGTTTTTTTAGATTGGGAAGATGAAATTGATGAACATATAAAAATTTCATGCTAGATTCCATACTGCGACTCTACTAGTTATGTTAAAAGAAACAATTTTTGCTGGGAGATAAAAAAACTGCCATAAAATGTTTGTTAAAAATGTATGCCGACTCGAATAAGCTCACTCTATTGGAAAGGCAACGTTTAGAAAGCGTAATTACTGCGACTATATTAAGCGTACTGTAGTTGCGCTGGCTTCATTTTTGAGAATGTTTTTGTAAAAAGTTTCTTCCTTTGGCATTTTAAATTTGGGGGGCAGAAAATACTAACGAGGAGCCGGATCAATAAGTTTTCAAGCCAAAAGTTACCGAACGGTAGTGCTTTTATGGAGAAATGAGCAGCTTCCTTGGGCGCAATACCCTGGTTATATATACTTAATATTCGGTTATGTATCATAAAAAAACTTTAAACGATTTTCATTCCCTCAAGCATTGAATTTTTGTAAAGTAAACCGAACGATAGGTCAAAGGAATTTGTAACAATGTTTATGTTACAAAAATATTTACAACTGTATAAAATTCCGACTTAAAAAGTCTATTAAATCAATATTTTTGACGCTCTCTCTATATCGAAAGAAAGAACTATATTCAAATATAAATTCTTTGTATCCAGAAAAATATAAAGATGACTAAACTAAAGAGAGCTAGACAAATAAACAACGCCCAACCAATCAATAGTTCCTGGTTTATCGGCATTGACCAAAGTTTTAACATAACCCCAAAGAAAATAATCTAAAATCGTTCAATCGGATGATCTTTGTTGCCAATTAACAAGTCCGTTCCTCGAAATAATTTTCTCACCGAATTGTTTTCTCAATATATCGATTGTTGGAACCACATTTTCTCCAGATGAATACCATTCAAATTCATAATTAAATAATGATTGACCATCGCTCTGTAATGATTCCCATTAACGTTAATGTGTTTTCCAGTTTGATTTTTAAATAATTATGGCCCAATAATGCCTCCGGCGTACAGTCCGCACCATGCTGTGCATTTTTCTGGATACAACGGCAATTGTTGGATCCTTTGCGGATTATTTTCACTTCAAATGTGGCAATTTTTTTACTAACGTAGCTATTTAGCCAAAAATGAGGTTCGTCGGTGAAGAAAATTTTGCGGTAAAATTCTGGATGAAGTTGCAATTGATTTTGCACCGATGCATCAAACGTATGATGCAAACGATGGTCTTGTGACTTGAGTTCTTGGAGAAGCTGGATCCTGTAAGGCACCAGACCAAGATCTTTATACAACATTTTCCACATTTTCCAACATTTTCCACTTTTTCCAGTCGGACTAACGTAAGTCTACGTAATCGTGAAATGCTTTTGAAATTTGTCGATAATTCGGCAAATACATCGCTCAGTTCAGTGATTATGTGCATCATAAATTTGGCGCAAAGAACACTAATGTGAACTTTGATAAAACATTTCGATAATTTGCAAGCGTTGCTCTGATATTAAACGATCTATGATGCTTTGCCAGATTATACTGAATAATTTTGATACTAGAAACACGTAAGCTTGCAGTTCGTTTGACAGCGAAACCTATCTGAAGTTCGGAAACACTAAAAAAGATCTGCCGTGAATTAGAATAAGTTGATCATATCACAGAAGTAAACCTAAATATGGATTAATTTGCATTGGTATCTTGTGAAATACTACACTCCTATTATTCGTGAGGAATGGCGGAAAATATACAAAAAACGTAAACACTAGAACGGAAAGTTAGAAAGAAAGCAGATATCTCAAAATTAAAGATAACAGTTGGTAAGGAAAGTGTAGTGAAGCAGACAATACATTTTCTAAAATATAACACAATTTATAAATTTGAATTAAAATAAACTTATTGAATACTGTCTGACTCCGAACTAACAATTAAGATCCTTTTCGTAAATCAATCTTATAGGAAAAATGCATGAAAAAAGGATTCTAAATACTATTCAACGCAAAATGTACTTTGTGTAATAAAGAATATTATGTTTATAACAGGTGGGGCAAGTACCACACAACCATTTTAATTATGTATAACTTTTAAATTGATGTAATTATTTGTTTTGTGTTATATGTTAATTATTTTTTGACGATCACATGTGAACCATTATCAGCAATGACACTTTGTGTTCTTTTTAACACATTTTCCATAACTTTTCTCAACATATCTGGTATTAATGCAGTGATTTCTGCATGGATTTGGTCTATGAGTTGTTTTTTAGTTTGGGGCTTATTTGTGATACCTTTTTCCTTGAAAATTCCTCATAAAAATATTCTGGAGATCTGATGGCATTACAGTATTCTAATCGCTTAATTATTGTCTCTAGTCCACAGATCTTGAATTGAAACATATGCAAATTCTTTCTCAACATTTTTCGGCACTTTCTTCCACACGTGCAATATTTTTAGTGCTTCGCACTGTTTTTGGATCTCTATTGCGGGGCCTATCCCCAACTGTTCTGAATTCTTGAAATTGCTTGAATAAACGATTAGTTGTCGTTTTATGAGGCGCTAGCCGATTAGAATATTTTTTTTTTAATGTACAATGACTACAACAATTTCATTGCATTATTTTGTCGCGTATTTATTCATAATAAAAGTTGCACGTCTGCATTACATGACAGCCAAACCCAAGTAGTCAGAAATATCACGAAAAAAAATGGCGTCAAAACAAAATGGTAGCATGATACTTGTCCCACCCGATGAAATTTTCTTTATTGAAAATGATTATAACTTATTAATCTTTTGTTTTAAGATGGTTCTCATTACTCATCTGACGAATCATTAATCGATTCCGTCGATTGACTTTTCCAAAACACGAAGTCAAGGCTTGCAAGAGACAAACATTGTTTGCTCAAAAATATTTTTTTAACAGGTTTGTTAGTTAAATACAACTTTACGATGGCTATTATTAAGCTCAAATATAACATTAATAAGCAAACATTACCTGTACGATTTGTTTAAATTTAATGTTATGTTTGTTGCTTTGTGCATAAATCAATTTCGATGTATAAACATTGAATTTATATTAATAATGTGTCAATAGATCATTTATTAAATCAAACTGGAGAAAGATGTAAAAGTAAGGTCAGAATAAATTAACAATATTCTAGAATAAAAAAAAATCGAGACTGATAAATTTTGAATAGTTTTGTACGATTGGTACCGACAACTGGAATTTCACGTTATTAATTTTATTAATTGTGACAAACAAGCGCTCGATCTGTGGCTGAAAGCCAATATTGTTAACATGTTAAATCTTGTTCTGACAACATTTAACATTTAACATGTTGAAAATTGTCTCTACATCATACTTCTTGTACAGAAACAGTGGAAATGTTGAGAAAGTGTTTAGTCATAAGTTCGTGATAAAAATAAGAATTTTCGAATAACATCAAATGTTCAAAGAAAGTAGATTAGACGACTGAAAATCCTCTCACCTTTAGTGAAATGTGAATGTAGTTGATTTTTAGTACTCAGTGATCAACGAGGGATAATTACAGCACTATCTGATGGTGTTGATCTTATACATATATAGTCGACACTTGGTTATGTTTCAGTTTATTAAGTTAAGCAGTTTATTAAAATGTAAGTAATGTAAATGAAATTATAAAAATAAAATGTAATGTAAATTAAATTGTAAGCAGTTTATTAAAATATTGTGTGATTTGTTTTTGAACTTCTCTTTCTGCCAAACCTTTTCACAATACCAGTAAATCTTTAATATTAATAATATTTCTTTCCTCCCATATAACAGCATTATTAAATTGCAAATACAGCTTCTGATGACTGAATTTCTAGCATTTCGCGACTTTCTTTATCAGAGCCCCCATTCACTATATCACAATCGTCATCATCATCTTGCTCACTTAAAAATTATATTTTTGAACAGTACTGAACTTTGGTCTGCAAATATTTCTTCTTCGACCGATTCCTCTTCTTTACTTTTACGTTTTTCCTTCAAAATGCTCAGTGGAATATTTTTCTCCGGGCCTCATAATCATCATTATTTACAGCAATATTCATCATTATTTACATCAATTCTTTTGTGAACTAAATCACTTTTTAACTTATCGACGATAATCTCAATCTAATAGATTCAGTCATCTCAATTAGATTGAATCTAATTGAACTTCAATTATAAAAATCATTTTATTTAACTTCTGGACACACGTTTCGCTAACCATGTTAGTACGATCAGCAGATGATTTAATCTAATGATTGAATCTGACAGATTCAGTTAGATTGAATCATCTCCTGATGATGCTAACATGCGAAACACGCGTCCAGTAGTTAAATAAAATGATTTGGTGTTTAGTTGTTGATCTCTTCGAGTTTAGTAAACACAGCTTTAATAAGCAATTGTAGTTTTTTAGCAATTTTGTCAAATATTCGCTGCTTTGTAGATCATGTTCTCTCAATTTCCAATTATACTTTATACCAAAAATACTGTACAATTTAATAATACATCTAACATATATAAGTCTGTATTCAAGTAACTAACAAAAGTATTATAAAACTATTTTAATAATTTAATGCTTTAAATCATTTTGATATGAATAAAATGTTAGAAAGTTACGGTATACCTTCATATCTCGTTAATCATTCAGACATTGCATTCAGAAAGACATCATAGAAATCAGAACTTATATATTTCAGATATGAAATATAGTCAGATATTATTCAAACATATTCTTTCTTGCATGATCCTTTTGCAGCAGAGTGCTTACGTTCTGTCTGCCGAAGAGAACGTCCCATTTTTAAATTTCTCAATATAGAGAATCATAGATCTAAAGAATATTTATGGTCCATAATAAGAAATTGGTTTGAGACAGGATTTGAAAAGCATGGATTTGAAATGATTTTGAAAGGTTATAAAAGGAATGTTTTCCGGGTTTGTAAAATGAAATTACTTTCTTTTATCTTTATTCATTGAAAATGTTTCAAGATATTTTCTATTATAACAAACAATAAAAAATATTAATATTAAAAATATGTTTCTGCAACCCTGCGGTTCATTTTAAATTGCCCGCCATTTCTCTTCTGTCAAACTATTTGAACTTTCTCAGTCATCTGTAAACTTGTGAACTTAACCTACCACTCAATGTTATACAATTATAAAGCGTGTATACATTGATGAATTTTATTCAAGAAATTATTATATCAGGTGAATTATTTCAACATATTTTCTTAATTGGTCAAAATCTGAGTTCAACTCTTCATCATTTCTTGAAGTTGAATGCCTTGTGAGAATGCCTTAAACCACTCGAAAACATGGACAAACCACTGTTTCCCAACAACTTTCTGTAAAAATTTTGCAAAAGTTTCTGTCGCACTGTGTGACAAGTCGGCAATAAATGTTGATAACGCACCGTTGCTTGAAATTATTGTCACCCATTTTCAAAACACACTACAAAAAGAATCGGGTTCACGAAAGGAATTGCTGGGAACCATCAAGTGACTATAGGATGTTCAAACTCATAATCAAGGCTCATCAGATGTTAGCTTACGCCGTCTCCAAAGGGGAAGCCAAAAGGGTTGCCAGATCGACCACTACTCCGCTAATCTCATTATGTTATTTACACTCCTATGTTTGATGCTACTGCTGGTATTTTGTATTCTGCTAGTACTACTAAAACATCAGCAAACGTAGCAATAGTGGTGTTATCGTTACTGGATACGTCAGCGATATAAATCAGGTATAGTAATGATTCAAATACACTTCCCTTTCGGACACAAGATTTTACTGACAATATTATTCTTTGTCAGTCGTGGACCTTGTCAATAATCAAATAATGATTCATGCGGTCAAAACTGACATCTGAGCCAATATTGCCGAAGTAAAGCTGCAACATTGTGAAAAAGTAATGGAAGAATATATCTGTACAGGATGTAAGATAAATAACTTTCATAAATTTAACCGATTCTTTACGTCATTTTGAACAAAAAAAAATCCTTAAAATATTTTTCCTAAATGCAACTATTTTCGGGGAAAACAGGTCAGAACTTTTATAATTTTCTTAACAATTGGCAACGTCACATTGTGTTTATGCCAATCTAACGGAATTCACTTTTTTGTTTATATGGTTTCTTAAGGCATTGATTGAAAATAAAATGTAATATTTTTATAACCATTCATTCCATACGTTTCAGCATAAATTTGGTATATATGTTTTACAAAAAAATAAAACTTACTCATTATTGTCGTTTAATGTTAAAGTTGAAATTGCTAGCACTAATGTTTCATACCATAACACGTTTTAAACAATTCACCTCGCATTAAGAAACACGATTAATTGTTTTATTAAACTAAATGTTCAAAATGTTCACCATTTGAGTATATGCAAACCTGGCACCGTTTTAACCAACGCATTGAAAAAGCCCTGCATATTTAAAATCTGGTCGGCAACAGCAACATCAGTTCTTGACACGAACATCTCCATAAATAAGAAGCAATTCGTAATATTCGTGTACTGAATACATTTTTGATTTTAAATGCAGCTTAAACTCACTGAGACATTTCCATACATATATATGTATGGAAATGGTCAAATATCTCGAGAATGTTTTAAGATGTCTTAATGATATTTTGTATACAAATATCAGGAAATGTTTACTACTTTTTGGGTATATTTTCATTTTTTTCTTGTCGCATGTTTGAAATGTTTTAATTGATGTAGTAAACAATGGTAAGGTTTGAAATGTTTTAATTGATGTAATAAACAATGGTAAGGTTCCCGTGCATATTTTTTGTCATCATAACTACAAGCTCAACTGTTAAATCAAAATCATATTCACTTAATTCTTATAGCAGCTGTATTTTATAAGGATAAAATATTTTTTTATTATTTTTTGGACTGAGCTTTGCCCATGTTATGATTTAAAGCTAATTATTGCACGGAAATCTGATCTTTACCATTATCTACTACATCAATTAAAACATTCAACGATTTTCGTCATTAGTTTTTGTTTTCTTAAATTTGGACGACTTTTAATGCTGCCTGTATCATTGAATCTTTTCACCGTTTTTGAAACTATTGACTTAGTGATATTTTTGTTAGGATATACTACTTTAAATGCTCGACAAACATCAGCATAAGTGCGTTTTCTGTCAGCGTATCCAACAATTGTCCTTTCTCTTTTAGTTGAATACATATCAATTCCATATTAAAACTGAAAGACATTTGAAATTCACAAATTGACTGATCTGTCATCAATTGTTTCATAGCCTATTAAATTAAAAATATATTTACCCTAAAACAGACTGCAACACCTTTTAGCCATTTTTAAAATCTATTTTGAAAAAAAGCCATACAATATTTATATCGTTGAATTCAGAAAAAAGTTCCCTTTCCAACAATGACAAACTCAAATTCTGTTGTCATTTAAAACATTAACGAACGATTATTTTAGTTTTGATTTTCTCGCGGAAGTCCTTAGATTTTTGGCTCTGATTATAAGGAACTTTTTTAATTATATTTAGATACTCGTTTACAGGCCATTGCCAATAGTGAGTTAAAGTTTCTTAATCGCCTGTCACTATTTTCCTCCTCTCCCTTCTATCTCTCGTAAGTTCTTCGGCCCTTCACCAGTCCAGTCCCCATGTTGTTTTCTTTTTTCTTTTGTTACATTTCGTAATTATCGCGTCAATTGCTATTATAAACAGATATGGACTTAATGTTTCTCCCTATCATTCCACATGCAGTTGTGAACCGTTGATAGACTCTTTTTTTTGTTCGGACATAGTTTGTAGTTTTCGCGTATAGATTTGAGATACTTCTAATTATTTCCTTATTTACATTATATTTATCCAGTATTTTCCAAATCTGACTTCTATTTACTGAAGTCGAATGCTTTTCAAATATATATGAGACACATATGTGATTTCATGTGTCTCTATTGTTCTCTCAATTAATTACTGTAATACAAATATCGCATTGTTTACTCCTTTACCTGGCCTAAATCCGTTTTGTGCCGCATTCAAGTCCCTCGCGATCTTTGCTTTTAACCTTTTTGTACATATGCTTTCATATATCTTTTCGATTGTACTCAATAAGAATATGCCTCTATACTTTTAACAATACTTATGTCTCCCTCCTTGAATATTGGAAGAATTATCGCTAATTGCCAGTCCGCCGATATTTTATTATCTCTCGGTATTTTATTCACTATATTATTTACTATATATATATATATATATATATATATATATATATATATATATATATATATATATATATATATATATATATATATATATATATATATATATATATATATATATATATATATATATATATATATATATATATATGGGTTGTTGTTATACATGGGTTGTTGGCTGTGGATAGTGTCTCCTTATTCTTGATGGTATGGTATATGTCGGCGCCCTGAAGAGTCTGAACCCTTACATCCCTTACATTGGAGGGCCTATATTTCGTTTGTTGGTGATTAGACTCATCGGGGTACCGACTCTCTCGCCAAGAATAGGGAGTCCCTCTCCACAATCAAACATCCCATATTTTCTCATTTTCGCTACCCATATGTCACCAACAGACCAAACATGTGCCATGTAAGGGATGGGTGGGGCTTTCTCCCGGTCAAGCAACTAACCATTGCTCATTATGGCGGAGACGCAGGTTGTTGTGCGTTCCACATGAGATTGTGGAACCCAACGGTCGGGAAGTAAAAAAACTCCCCATATATATATATATATATATATATATATATATATATATATATATATATATATATATATATATATATATATATATATATATATATATATATACATATATATATATATATATATATATATATATATATATATATATATATATATATATATACATATATATACACACATATATATATATATATATATATATATATATATATATATATATATATATATATATATATATATATATATATATATATGGTTTAGGACTCAGTCCGTCGTCTTTAAAAAAAAAACAAATCATGCAGCGCTCATTGAAACACTCAGTATTCATAAAACTTGATTACTAAACAAACCACGAAGTCAAAACAAATTTTTGGAAAGGTTACTTAAACAGCTCTAAGGCAACAACTAAAACGGCAACATACCTTCCAAATTAATAAAATTAATTTAAATGAATAATAAACTATTTAAATTAATGTTTCGTCTATACTTTTCAATATAATTGTCATTTATTTATGATAATATCCACATTTTTTTTCTACTAATATTTTAGAAATTTACTTCCTGTTGACTATAATAATTGAATTTTCGCAATTTTTGATTGAAAACTCTTTTATTGTTTAAATTAAACAATTTTAGTAAAATATTTATTCCAATTCAATATTTAAATTTAATTAAAATACGTTATGTTGTTTCAATTTCGTCATTTATAAGCTACGAATCGTTGTTTTTCTGATGAATAGTGCGTGTTTTAAATAAATTATATTTGAAAAATAAACAAAATAAATTATTATAATCGTTAAAAAACGAAAACCGTTTGTTAGAAAATCCGTAACTTTAACAGGGATTTGGAAAATAAATATTTTTTTTACTGTGAAATGGAATTAGAATGTATTTTCTACAATTCAGCAAATTTGATATTTTATCTTTTACCACTACATGCTGTTATATAAATATTGATTTTTAATAATAATTATTATTTTTATATATATTGATAATAAGAGTAATAAATTGACTTTGTATTATTTGTTTATTTTTAGTCAGAAACGTGTCAACCACTACGACTTACAGACTATTTACCAACTGGCCTTACAGCTTGCGCTCGGAACCAAGATCATCAACTCTTGGTATGTGCTTAACCTTTGGTTTCTCGAAAAGTTTACCGGTTGGCGAGTCACCAAATCAGAAATCATTCAGTTTCACACAGTTTTGATTGCTGGCGTAACTGAGGAGCGAATTCTTGCCCGATTTAATAGTTTTACCTCGACAACATATAGATTCTTATAAACAATGCGCAAATATATAAACTTGCAAATATATATACTTACTATTTAGTACTAAAAACCATTAGTTTGATTGTCAATTCATGATGGTTCCATGAAACTAACGGTAAATGCCGAACATAAAGATGCATATAAAGAACCAAATAATATAAAGAACCAATAAAGTACATGAAGCATGTCCTTATATACGACTCCTAAACTTAGACATTCACATATGAGAGGATTAATAAAGTTACGAAAACACAAAGGTCAAGAAATACAAATGTTAAACGTCACACTGGCAGATAGAAAATAAGAATGAATGGATAGAAAATATAACAAAAGTGAGGGACGTCTGAACACAAGTAGTGAAACTTAAATTGAAATTTGCCGGCTATAAAATTTAAATACTGAAAGATGGAATAAAACGACTTTACATTGGGGATTTGGGAACACAAAAGAAAGGGAGGAAAACCTCAAATGAGATGGACGGCCGATTTTAAGAAACAAGATGTATTTTATGACTAATGGCAATGACTAATTTCTCAAGATAGAGATAGTTGAAAAAAGGAAGGAGTGGTCAATATTCAGGGGTAGAAGTTTGAGCTAATTAGATACATTAAAAACCAAGTAAAATTCTGTTTTTAGTCTAGTATCTTCATTTAGATACTAGATAAGATTACTATTGTGGTTGCAACAACACCCAGCTAAACTATTGTTCGATATATTGCAATATACATCATCTAGATATTTTTTAACTTACAAATAAAATTTACTTCATCGTCTTGTTATAGAAATCAGAGGAAATCGATACCGCCATAAGAGCTTTTTGACTTCATTCTGTATGTGTTCAGTACGTTTGGCTTAGTTTATAGTTTTGCGAAGTATTTTCGCTGATAATTTTCCAACATCCTCAAATTAGACGTTAGAAACTTCATAAGACCATCCCAAATGTTTGGGCCAAAAGCGATCCAAGACTCCGGTTTCCTTTCCGATTTATCGCAAATCACATAAAAGCATTAACACCAAAGGGAAATAAGGTCGGATGCCTTCCATCACCAAAAACGGCTTAAATATCTTCAATCCCTTTCAATTCTCTCAAAGACGAATTCCTTATCTCCTCTGTGATTTGAAACATAAACGTCAACGGACCGAAGGATTTCGCATGGAGAAAATTGGGATCCGGGAGAATTCGGGACCGGTTTTTCGGTCTCGTCGTCTTTGTTGTTGGGCATTATACGAACCAACGAGTTTCAAGAATAAAGCCTAAAACATGTTCCAAATATTGCATTTTCCGTTTTATTTCTTTAAATTTATATATCTAGATATGTGAATTTTTTGTTTTTATATTTTTCATTTATTAGACATCAGAATATTTCAAATTCATATCTGGTGCATATGGGGATTGTGGAACGGCATTTGTTGAATTTTTAGTGAGAAATTGATGAATAATTACTGCGGTGTGGAATGGTGCATTATGGTGATGCAAAAACTGTGAATTATTTTGTCACAAATCTACACTTTTTTTCTCCATCGCTTAAATAACTAGTAACGCTATAACGCTTTTTTAACTGGTTTTGGTTCATCTTTAACACGATGGTCGCTTGATTGTGTGTTTTTGGTTCATAAGCATATATCCATGTTTCATTACCAGTAGATATGCATTTCAGCATGTCATCATCGAAAGAAACCATCTCTTCAACACTTTGATGATTTTCAAAAATTCAGTGTCAACCCCCAATTGTTCTTCAAAAGTGATTGTGTTGATCCAAATAATATTCCAGTATTACATTGCCTCTAATACTTACTCGATTATTGTTCTTACAAGATCTTCGATTTTGGCAATGTTTTCTTTATAAGGTCTTCAATTTGTTTTCTTCCAAAATTTAATGCAAACTCTTTGCTCGATTAATTTATTAATTTAAAGAAAATGCCGACAAAATGCTTTAACAATTAGAAAAAACGCTATAGTTTTCTAATAACAAGCGAAATTATTTGAAACCTCTGTCAAATTTTAAAGACAATCATACCAACTTAAAAAACAAATGGCTGTTTCCATACGTATAACGCCCGAATTTTTAAAATAAGTGGTTTTTATTTTATTTCGTTTTTATATCATAGTAGTATGTATTTTACGATATTTCTTTTTATTATATATATTTTTAATTATGTGATATCTTTTTTATTGTATATATTTTATGATATTTCCTTTTAATTTTTTATAATGACTATATTATCTGCATAAGTTGTCATTAAATAAAGTTAGGTATAATTTCTACTTCCATTTCTAGAAGTTACCTTCTAATCATATTGCATCGGGATTTTGAACAATCTGAAGTTTTCTCGACTTACGAATTTTGGGGATTCGATGATTTTTTGATATTTAGAAACTTAATGGTTCAAAATATTTAAAGAAGGTGGACAAGAACATTACCGAAAAGATGTATTTTGGTTTGGTTCGCTATGTACTACGTAATTCATGATAAGGATGTTTGTACTTTTTAAATGAAAATATAAGACGCCGAAGGAATCGTTCCCCGGTCACGCCAGTACCCAGGCTAGGTTAGACCGGATACGTTCTGAGATGTATTGTACGCTCGTTCACTCGCGGTTGTTATGCTTCTCGAAAGACTAAAGATTAAGCACAAACTAACTGTAGATGCTGACGATGATTTGGAATCCACATTAAACTGTAGTTTAATGTGGTTTAATGTGGAATAAGTCCAGCCTATAACTAAAAACTCTACATTTATAAATTCATGCCTCAGTTTTTTTAATTGATCACGAGACCTATATAAAAACAAGAAACAATATCATCCAAGAACTGTGTGGTACAACCTTGGGGGTTCCGACGGAGATTTTGCGTACATCATGTCTCCCGCTGATTTTCTCAGTGTGGCTGAACAATTCTCATACCAATCTAATTGATGCGCAACTTAACAATACTATGTACATAATCACTGGAACAATCGGACCAACACTTACCTACTGGTTTCCCTTACTAAATAATATCTAGCCACTTCCGATTCGTAGAACCGAGGTCCTGCTCAGGGAATACCGCATTATACAACAGAACCTGGAACTACTCATTCATTGCGATATATCTATCCTGCGACAAAATAGACTTTGATCAAGAAACCTACCACTACTGTATGCTGAAGAGCTTGTCACAGGTAACACCAAAGTACGATCCATAAGGGCAACTGGAACGATTTTATGACGGACGCTACTGCAGCGATGGAATGGATTGGAAACCTAGATATTAATGTTTAGTTCATCTGCGTGTTTGTACATTGTTTATTTTCTTTTTTTTATATAGACTTATTGGACTATGTGTTTATAAGCGGCATGATGCCATATGAATAAATAAATAAATATGTGAGTAGTATTGTTCATAAATACAAATAATAAAACAATTTCGAATTCACCGACCAAATTTCCCAAGCCTCATGGCATGTTTTAAAGGATTCTGCTTACAAAATATAATCGTTTTAGAAGTTCTTCACTCAAATATGTTTTCGTTTGTTTTCATCTTAATGAACTGGGAGTTTATTCAACGCTGTCACCGGAATATGATAACGACGAGGCCGTGTGTAAGCTTGTACTCAGTAAATTGGTTGACGTTTATTTATTTTTGCACGTAGAAAGAGCGAGAAAAGGGAGCCAGGTAGGGAACGGGATGTGGAATCGACGGGCGGTCTAATGCGTTGGAGCGTCATACCGAAATGTCTTGGCTTCCCCTTTTGTAACGTCGAAAGTCGTCTAATGCGTCCCTTTCAGAAGGTAATTTATTTTCGACTTTGGAATATTAGTTTGGTGACATTTTCCGAAGTGTTTGATTTAATGCCGTGTTTTCGTACATTCGGAAATATATTGTTGAGTTTTTTAGTCTCTTTTACCGCTACATTGCTTGGAGAATAAATAAAATTTAATTTTTTATCGCTATTTTCTACTAGTAGTCGGATATGAAGGTAATATCAAGTTAACTTAACATTTCAAATTTGTCCATTCTTTCCGGTCCCGAATTCTTTCCTTCCCCCCTTTTTTTCCGTGTATTTTTAATAAAATTATAATTTGTCTTTTCTATTTTAGCCCCTTTTCGGATATTCCTCGTTCATGTTAGCACAATATTCGGTATTCTCTGTTTATAGATTCATAAAACTGGTCTCTGTTTTTCAAATTCTCTGATATTCCATCTGGTTAGTGTTACTAGATTTCTTAAATATCGCATATCTAAAAATTTTCCTCCAGAGAATCGGTTGATATATTGCCTTATATAGTTTCATTTTGATTTTTCTAGTCTTTCTTACTAGTAGAATGATCTCTTCGTCTAAGACAAAGTTTAAAGTTTATGGTCTATTGGATGTAAAACATGACTGGTATAATCTTAATGTAACCAGTATCGTAAAATGCATCTCGACATTTTAAATGTCAATCGAAAAAAATAAGTTTTGTTTCAAGTTGGTCAAGTGGTCAAAGTCAAAGTTGATCAAAGTGCGACAAAATCTACCAGTACGTTTCGAATTGAAGAAAACCCTCAAAAAGTCCAACAATTTGAAGCTCACTAGAATTTTTACTGAGCTTCATCCGCTCATCTCATTTGATGGAAAATTAGAATTGCTAAGAAAGAAGGAGAAATCATTAATCATCATTAGACTGAATATTTAACTAAATAATTTACAGAATTGCCAAATCGCAGTCGCCTGTCACCCCGACTACAATAAAGAATTCATACATAATTAATTAGCCGTTAAGTCTTGGCAAGATGAAATATAATCTTCCATATTGACTAGGCCCTTCAATTATCAGTTATTGGTAGGTCATTACAAATTGAATACCACTGAATATAAAATGAGGAGAAAAGAATAGGAAATTATACCATGACTGAATTTTCAAGACTTATCATCCTCTTGGATGTTTTCGGTTTCGGGTCGGGTATTTAAATTTAAAGTATTATAAAATATGTAATATTCAAATCCAAATATAAAAAAATTCAAAAAAAATCCATAATGCTTTTTTACCAAAAATTATGCCAAAAAAAATGTCAACAGGTTGTTTTGCGCCTCTTCTTTCGTTTAAAAAAAGTTTTCCCATTTTAAACAATTTTAGAAGAAGCGAGATGATAGTCCAAGGTGAGTAATGGTGAGTAAACATCCTCACGATTTCCTCATGATTTTGATCGTGCATTGCCATGATGAAACACGTCGCCTTTCCTATTTGCTAATTCTGATCGGTTTTCTGCAATTGCTACCTTCAGCCGATTTAATTGTAAAAAGTAGATATTGGTGTTGATGATTTGGTTGCGTGGAAGAAGCTCAACGTGTATGGGTCCTTTTTAATCTCACCAAATGCAAAGCATAATTTTCTTCGAATGAAGGCCATTTCTCGACGGGCTTAAAACCGCTAACCCTGGCAACCCACCATGATTTTTTCGCTGCACGTTATAATACACAATCCACTTTTCACCGTCAGTTATTATCCGCTTCAGAAATGAACCCTCACTTTTTTCAGAAAAAGATCGCCCGAAGAACTCGGTCCAGCAGATTTTGCCTACTAAATTCGGACGAACCAATTTTTTTCAGATGGTCATTTTCCCATTAATTAATTTATCTGCTATCTCACGGACAGTGGTGCCCAGATCTTTGGCTATTATGGAATTTATTTTATCTACATCGGTACCTAAAGGACAGCTAGAATCGACCAATCCAGTTTTACACCATGGTTTCTACAACAGAATCCTTTCCGACAACAGTACAACAAAAGCTATTACCCTTTGTGAATTAAAAATGGATAATATGGTGTAAATGGAAGTTATCGACAAACATTTTGAATTTGGATAAACTTTTCTAACTGAAAGCCATTAAAAGTGAGTCTGCACATAAACATTGTAAATACAACCGGAATTAATATGTAATCTAATGGTAAATCCATACGAACTTTCCGGTCAACCTAAAACAATGATGAAAAAACATAACTGATTAAAATATATTTCCTATATTAAATTATATTTCATCACATAAACTTATTTGTCAATTTAATAGAAAAGTCTTATTACAGACCTCTGGATTAGAGTCAGTAGTAAAGTACAATACTTTGTTAAACCTGAAACTTCTTCATTTAAAGCACAATAAAAGTCCTAGTCAGCAGTCTAGTTTTGCAGCATTTACAAAGCATTTTCCACGCCTCGAACATAGTTCATTAAACTGAAAACATCCCAATCAGCTCGGTTTTAGTTAGACCTCGCATCAAAAACCTCTTTTGATCTAACCGACAAACAAACAAACATTGATTCGAACACTAATTAAATTTTGTACCTGGACCCCGAATTCTATAGGGCCATAAATGCCAACACACTTACGGAGGGTTAGTTAGAGGAACCTGCAACGAACGAATTCAGTAATTAAGGGAGAGATAGCAGAGGCCCGCCTCATTAAGCAAGTTTCAAAGTTTCGAAAATAGTTACATTAGCCCAGTTGGTGTTTATGACCCAAACGGGTGACGCTTTTTTTGACAAATTTGTTAAGTTTTAGGTTATTAAAAACTCTACGAATTTATGGCGTCAAAATTTATTGTAGAATTGACCATTCTTTGTGTTCTGATAGAAATATTAGACAATTTTAATGAAACAGTCTCAAAATAAGGATAATACTAATGTCCTCTTTTAGTCTTTTATTTGAATTTATAGATAATTGGAATATATATATATATATATATATATATATATATATATATATATATATATATATATATATATATATATGTATATATATATATATATATATATATATATATATATATATATATATATATATATATATATATATATATATATATGTATATATATATATATATATATATATATATATATATATATATATATATATATATATATATATGTATATATATATATATATATATATATATATATATATATATGTATATATATATATATATATATATATATATATATATATATATATATATATATATATATATATATATATATATATATATATATATATATATATATATATGTGATATATATATATATATATATATATATGTGAATAAAATTGAAATAAAAATAGAAACCTAAGCAAAGAAGAAAAGGAAACAAAAAGCTAATTGAAAAGAAAACAACTGAGACTCGCATACGAGGTTAATACTCGTGGATCCACGATACATGTGGTGTGGATCGGATGATGCACACATATTCTTAATACTGCCCGGAAAGTGTACGGCGTGTTAAGTGTGTCTGGCAGGTATTTGGCAGGCTCAACATAGTGTTGTACAACATAGTGTACAGGCAGCATAATTGGCAAGCTCAACATAGTGTCCTGCTTTGTTTGAAGAGAAAAGTTTTTGATCAGTGCGTGATGTCTGTTATGACATACGGAAGTGAAGCATGGACACTCACATCACAATCTGTTCAAAACATTTGGGTAGCATAGAGGGAAATGGAAGGGTGTATGTTTGGCATTATAAAGCGGGACAAGAAGACCTGCACATGGATTAGAGAGCAGACGAAAGTATGTGACATCATAGGAAAGGTGAAAGAATTGAAATGGAGGTGAGCAGACCCTATAGTGAGGCGATGTGACGACAGATGGACCAAAGTAATCCTGGGATGGATACCGCTTGATCATAAGCGTCCACAAAAAATATCTAAAACACGATGGATCGATGACATCATCAAGTATAGTGGACGCGAATGACGCGAGGAAAGCGAGTTGGAAGTATGCGTGGGAAGCCTTCATCCTGCAGTGGATCGATAATGCCTGAATGATAATGATGATGGTGATGATATTCGTAATAAGAAACGCTTCTACATAGAACATAATATTTATTGGAGAAAAAAACTAGTAGGATAACTCATAACTGTACACAAAATCATTTAAAGTCTTAAGTTGATTAAATTAATGGTAGACGGGACAATTCTTCAAAAGTTCGATACATATTACACCATTCATATTCTATCGACAATAAATCTGTGGATTTCGCCGACCCTTGAGTGAGCTTGCAGATTATGTGATGGTTACTAGGAGTACTAATTCCACAATTTTTGGAGTGAAAGTTGTATGCTATTATAATGCGAAAGCTAAAATTAAACCTTCTTCATCATTACCACTACACCTGACTATCATTATTACCAAACAAAACTTAGATACATGACTAAAGCAAATAGAGTTCCATTCCAGATCTTATTAAATTTTAGATCGGCACTATTCTAACATAAGCGACACATCTTGTGAAGGTGGTATAAGAGAAACTACACGATAAGGATGATAAGCGCGCGTTCCCATCACAAGTAAATGTCAGTATTACCTGTAGCTGCAATAAAATTATCATGCATTTGCCGGAATTTCGATTCGACCAGAATCTCGTACACCGTATAATTTTGATCATCAAACCATCTTAGCAATGTGGTCATAATGGTAGACAATGTCCAATCGTCTCACTATTTCACAAAAACCTAAATCTGTTCATAGCGATAGCTCATTTCTTGTTAGGTGGGGATTTTTGCCTAACTGACGTGCTACACAGACTCTAGGCATTTTGGTACTTTTAACAGGACCACAATGAAACTTCGTAGCACAGAGCAGCATTCGAAAAATATCTCACATGATAAAAATAAATGTTTTAAAATCGTTTACTTTGCCCCATTGTTTGTAATTTCATATTGAAACATAATTGTAAACTATCTAGGAAATATATTGTCAGAATGATTTAAATGGGTGTTGCGTTTTTTTTTTGTTATTCAGTATATTTTATTAGCAGGACTTATAACGTTTTTAAGTATATATTTTTGTTAGAGCAAGTATATAATGCATCTAGTCCTTTATTTCTCCTGTCCCTGTGTGCTATAGTTCCGTCTTCGCTTCTTTTCACGATTTTAGTTAGAAACCCCGTTTTAGATCAAATTTAAAGTAGTCATTAAAATCACATAAGATAAAGTAGTTTTGGAGGTAAATATTTGATCAGATCTTAATTAGCGGATTTATGAATATTATAATTTATTAAAAAGGAATAAAACAATTTTATACTTTGTTATCAGTCACTTTTATAATTAATAAAAGTGATAGATAACAAAGTATAAAATTGTTTTATTCCTTTTTAAAAAATGAACTATCACAAAGTAACGGACAAATCAATCAATAATTTATAATTTATTAATATGATTTAGCTGGTGGTTATTTGATAGTCATTATTATAATCTGATAACTTTACGAAATGTTTATATGACAATTAACTGATTTTTTTTACTACTGTTGGTATTGTTAATATTTTAGATATTTTAAATTTGCTTTACCAATAAATCAGAATAGTATAGGCAAAATATTGTTGATGGTGCAATTCAAAACAATTTAATATATCAATGAATAAAATAATATCAATTTCAGATAACCGATATGCAATACCAATACCGATAGTTAAATTCTATTTAAGATGAAATATTTGAAATTTAATTCCATGTGCATTAAATATATATATATATATATATATATATATATATATATATATATATATATATATATATATATATATATATATATATATATATATATTAGAACTACTAGTTTAGAATTTTTTTTTCTAACTTGGTAATATTGTTTATAGTTTATTCAAGTTAATATACTGTATTTATATCTTCAAAAATAGCTTTATAATTGCGTAACGACGATAAGAAGGAAAATAATTAATGCAACCGAATCTCGAGTTCACTTTACCTATTATTCTATAACGTCCATTAATCTCGTTTTTACAAATTCCTTTTTCGTTTTGTTTAAAAAAAGTTTTTATGTATTTTTATTACAAAATAATTGCAATGGCCATAGACTTTTGGCGTCGGGTGTATTTGATGTAGGTCTCATAGGTATTTACAAATCTAGTTTTAAGAGGTGTTCTTAAATTTTCCATGTGTTTAAAAGGAGGACTAGAGTGATGACTGTTGCTTTTACAAACGTTTTTAACCTCATGTTAGAAATATTTATCAACGTCTAGCCACTGTTGTTTATTAATTTGATGTAAAATGAGGCTAATGTTACATTATTTTATATTGAATAATTTTTTGTTTGACATATTACATGAAAGTAAGAGTGTTACTTCGGTGTTTCAAAGTAATTGACTCAAACTCAATTACAATTGTGCTTTAATTTAGTAGAAAAGTAATTGAGCGCTATTTCGGAATTTATCGAGCGTGTTTCGTAATGTGATACGGAAAGAATCCTTCATTACAATTGCTTTTTTTTATATCAGGTACAAACATAAAAGTTAGAGGTAACAAACGGATCAGAAGCCTAACCGCCGACGTATATTCCACTTCTATTGTGGATCGGGAGCTTTTTGAAAAAGCACTCCGACTCGAGCCCAGCCCAGACCTTTTCGCTTCATTTTCGATTTAAACAGCTCAAAGGGAATTTAAACCAACAAAACCCGATAGAATACGGTGCGCCGAAAGTCGATTACCACCCCTGTTTGTTTTGCAGAATTATTTATTTGTTAGTTATCCTATTCGGTTCGGTTTCGTTTTTTTTTTGGGGTTTTTTGTTTTGGCATGCATCTTTTTTTAAGCCACAAAAACGACTAATTATTTCTCTTTAGTTTTTAAAAATGCTGGTGTCAAACCAAATTTATTATCATCGATTTCCAATTATCGACAAAAAAATAGAATAAATGGATCATAGAATTCGAAGGAGTTGCATTAGAATATGAAGTATTGATGTTATATATCTTCGGCTAGTTACTAAGGGTGTCCTGCATCTCAAGCATATAGCTCCCCATACCATAATTCCTGGAATGATAGCTGCATGATCTGCATCCCACTAGTGCCTGATCCTTCACGTTTCTCATGACCACCTTAACAATAGCTAGAGTCCTCACTAATGCAAACCAAGTTTAATTCTAGATCCCATTCAATTTTAAGTCGCCGCCGTTCTAAACGCGCTGTAAGAGGTAGCAGCCAAAAAAGAGGAGAGGATAAATATACATATATACACACAAGTGTACAAGTACAAGTACAAGTGTGCATAAGTATGCACACTCTGATCATTAAAACTATCTTAACCATGTCCTCATAACGATAGAAGCAACAATGTCCAGTAGTCTTGTTTATTTCACGAAAACTTAATTTGCTTCTTCATATTAACACTTCGTCTCTTTTCAAATTACAATAATTGTTTGAAACCACGTGGTGTAAGAAATCGTAGCATTTTTAATATTAAAATGTATATCGATCGTATATCATAAATAAAAAACGTAAATGTATACTTTACAGTTTTTTAAAAAATTACTCTTTGGTGCCTTTTTTTGTTGGTAGGAGTAAGATAGAGACATAATTATGAAAAAAAACTTGCCTGCAAATTTTAATAAAATGGCGGATTTTAATAAAAACGGATATATACACAGGTAAAGTACCGTCCCACCAAACGCAGATCATGGTCTTCTTGGGATGGAGACCCACTTAACTCTGAGCTTTGGCATGTTTCCTGCGGCCACCTACTTCTTCCTTTGTTTCCTATTGACGTAGCGACACCATTTCTCATCTCTTGTGACGATTATGTACAAGAATCTTGTGGCCGCGTGTTGCTCGGTTCCGGTCGAGATTTCGATCAACTTTGTTGCGACCCTTTTGTCCTTGTTGTCGTCGGTTAGTTTGTGTGGCACCCAAGGTCTGAATTGTTAGTAAATCTCACAGATTGAAGATGTTGAAAGATCGTCAGAAGTATGCAGTCTATCATCTCAGCCCAATCTCGGCATGTTTGACGGCCGTCCTCCTTCAAAAGCATTTTAAGATTGTTCTCGTCGAAGTCTTAAGGTCTACCGGAGCGGGGCGTGTCGTCCATGTCGGAAGTTGCCAAGCTCGAGGAGTGCGATCGGCCATAACGTCCTCTCCGGATACACTGCAAATGTCTCTGTTTCTGTAACTTTTTCACTTCGATGAAAGTCGAATATGAGCCGGATGAGTATATTAATTTAAAAATTAATTTAGTTTATTTTTTCCATTTCGTTGCAGAACTACACTTCCTTACTCGAGTGGAAAAAAGTCTTAAAAGTGCTAGCTTATTTTAAAAGCAAATTCAGCTTTCAAAAGAGCCAGAGAAAAATGTAAATTGCAAAATCCTATGTCGTTAAGTGTTCGCGTCGAGGCATGCAATATGCTATCAAACGATTTCAAGATACTGGATCACACCAATAATATTTAAAGAACGGTTTGAAAGAGAATTAAAATCAGAACGTATGAACAGAAAATTATTAAGAGAATCAGTGAACAATCGAAGGTGTATCTGCCAAAAAAAACTTAAGGGAAGACTTAAAATACAGAAATAAACCATAACGTTCTATAGCCAAAAAAATAATGTCGCTACGAACAGACAATAAACTTTCCTGTTTTATTTACAGTCTATGAATTAAATTACAAAGAGTAAGTTTTTTTCATCAGTTTACATTCCAGAAAAGAGTAGGGTTATCTAGGAAAACAACTTTAAAAAGCTTGGCAGATTGTATTGAATATGTCTCTGGAACCTTTGCCTAGTTGGTTGGTTCATCAGTTTCTTCATCAGACTGTTGAATTGTAATTTTAGTTTACTTTCGTAATTTTTTGCGTATTTTCTTTTGCTTGAAGGTAATAACGGAATGTAACAAGCATTTGTGTTATCTTTGCTCTGTTTATAAATAAAGGATTATACTTTGCTACTCAGACATTTAATCGGATTTCAACTTTTTGCTCCGAAAAGTAACCATTGCTTCTTCAATATTAAACTTATTCTATTGCTAAAATATTCAGTCAACGATTTTTAATAACAAAAACGTTAAAATGAGTGAAATCAGTTGCAAGATTAGGGAAATTTTAAGAAAGGCTTTAAAGTATAGTATCGAGAGATTTGCAAAGTAAAGGGGGTGTGTGAAGTATCAATCAGCACCGTTCAGCTCTGGTTCAAAAAGTTCTGGGGGGAGTCGTAGAGCAGTTGTGACTGCAGAGTCTAGAACAAGCTCTAGGAATTAGACGTATCTCATATTATCGTTAACTGGAATTTGATGACATAGAGATGGTAAAATTTTTGAAACGGTGAATAATTAAGTTCCTCACAAACGCAAATATTTTTATTACTGTTCTGGTTTGGCACTTAATTCTTACAGGAACCTACGGTGTATAATACTAAACTCGAAGAGATTTAGCACTAAACACCAAATCACTTTATTTAAGTTCTCGAAGCGCTTTTTGTTATCATCGCGATGGATCATCATCATCGCTAAATCATTTTCTGATGATGCTAACATGGTGAGTGAAACGCTTGTGGAGAAGGTAATTAAAGTGATTTGGTGTTTAGTGGTAAATCTTTTCGAGTTTAATAAAACCTTACTGCCCAGCAAGAATTTTGGCCTTCCTTCATCCAATTAGCCAAAAAAGTTTACTTTGTGTAGGACCTAGTTGTTTTGGCTTGGTGAAAATGCAAAAATGCTAAAAAAATGGATAAAGAGAGGATATAGAGATAATGCCGGGATTGTAAGTGGGCCGTTGTACCAATTTTTTATCTATTGACGATTGGTCACAAGTTGCATGTGTACTTATATATCATATACATATGAAATATATATATATATATATATATATATATATATATATATATATATATATATATGTATATATATATATATATATATATATATATATATATATATATATATATATATATATATATATATATATATATATATATATATATACATCAATATTACATTTAAATATACAGAGCAAAAATAATACCTCAATAACATATATGATGCATTTATACACAGTTATACAAGTTATTTAATTTTTTTAAATTAAAACATAATATTTATGAATGTATTTATTTAAGCCTAAAACAATTTCCTGGCCTCCATTTTACGGATGAATTTCAATTAAAAGCTGATATAATTGTGTCATGAAATCTGTTAAATTAGTTAGTGTTTGGAATGTTTTAAAAGATATTAAAAATTATGAGTTTTCACATTGTATCGCACTATAATGCCAGCATGGAAACTGTATCACCTCATTTCCATCGGTCGACCACATTAAAATCGTATTTGCAATTTCGTGTCAGCTATTATTATACGGGTATATTATTAGATGATAGTTGATTTCGGTATGGTTCAATTTCATAAAGTAATCCATTTTTGTAAACCCATGAATTCTGTTGATTTTTATCAAGTTGTCTTCAAAGTTTGCAATAAAAGAACTTTTGATAATTGATATAGAGAAATAATTCGTTAAGATTATTGGCTAAAAATCGCAGAAGCAAATATTATACGATAAAAATCATTATCAACTGCATCTCATATTATCCATCATCAGTCAATATATACACTAAATCCTTGTTTGACTTGACATTTTGTTGTTTATTCAACGTTCATCATTCTGGAATTTTGTGTTTCCTATGCAATTAGTTCCCTATAGATAATTTTTCCACTGTTTCCTGTCTATTTTTGATTTTCTAATTTCCTATATTTTTCTAACTTTTGCTTCATCTCAATCGGTAGTGTTTAAAATATGTAATCAATTTCTTATATAAACAAAAAAGTAAAAGTCTTGTAAAAGCAAAAATATAAATATATATATATATATATATATATATATATATATATATATATATATATATATATATATATATATTATTTTTTTATTATGCAACTTTAGTTTCTCTAGATCTTATTAATAACTTTTTAATTTTTTTTCAGGTAAGTCCATCACACGACGCAATAGACTAATTTACTTTGAAACGTGATATAAGAGTAAGTATAAATGCATGTTTGAGTGTAGAGTTTTGTGACACATAACACATTACAAGCTCAGATTAACGTACCTTTTACACCTGCCATACATACCCTCCATACGAATATGTTCCACAAAGTACAATTTCACTTAAATTTGGTGTAAAAGAAATTACGTATTCATAGAGCTTCGGTGCAACTCGAAGCGGACAACACTTGAAAATGCTAAATGAGATTTTGGATCAATCTTCAATTGTCCAGTGGGCATATTTTTTGGTCCATGCTAGACTGTTTTTCTTGTGGGTCTCCGTTAGATAAGGCTTTCGTCTGGTTACTCTACCTTGTAAATCAGGTTCTTTGAGCGTCTTCTTACTGCACTAGCAGAAAGTGAAACTCCCTGTTGAGTGAATAAAGCACTACTTAAATCCCGAGAAAATTTGTTTAGATCTTGTAAAGCGAGTCGTTCTAAATATCGATCGATTCTTCTACTTGTACACCGTTTTCTTCCTGCTTTCGCTTTATTTTCGTAGGACCCCGTCTCCTTATCTTTTAAGTTGGTTTGCACAGCACATCCCAAACATTTCATTTTTTTCGCAATTACAACTTGCGAAAGTCCTTGTTGGCTTAACAACACAACCTGGCTACGTTCCAGCACAGCCAATTTACGTATTTTAGGCATTCTTGCATCATTATGCACTCACTAATCAACAAAAAAAATATCTCGCACGAGACAAAACAGCTGGCGCACTGTTCTACTAAGTTTACTCTCGCAATGTCTATATAAAACTAAGACGCGATAGTATGAAATCGCAGACAGCCAGAGAGAAGTTGCTACAGCAAAAATAATAAATCAGTAGCACATGCACTATTATGTTTTTTTTAATAACAAAACTTATATTTATGAATGTATTTATTTATTGTATTATTTATAAATGTATTTATTTAAACATGAAAAATTTCATGACTGATGGATTTCAGCTCTAACACTAATGAATCCTTACCCTGCGAATGTCTTCCACAAAACAAAGCACAATATCTTTCCTATAAAATTTTCTGTGGAAGAAATTACTTTTTTAAGGACTTGTATTATTATTTCGTTCTCTTTCAACTCTTTTTAACTTAATTTAACCAATAGAGGTCTTTAAAATTCACACAGAACACGATTTTCCAGTGAGGATATATGAGACATATGATATTTTTTTCCGAGAGATAAACTGTTTCTCTCGAGCCTGTAACTTAAACACTGACGAGTGAGATCTTGTTGGAATATTGTGAAAACCTAAGTACTTTAGTTCCTAAGAAAGTTTTCAAAAAAAGAAACAAACCAACGACCTCTTTATGGTACAAAGAGGAATAATTTGAATTGCTTTATATTTTTCAGTTAATTGATAACAAAAAGCATAAAAAAATATTTAATGAATTTCATCGTACCTCTTGCATGATCACAAAAGTCTGCATATTACATATTACTTAGAAATGAATTAGGAATTTATTGCAGAAACATGTGTCGATTTATATCGATCGAAAAAATTCCAAAACGTAAGAACTGTAACCTACATAACAGTCTATGTATGAGTTCAAGCAACTGAAGGTACCGCTATACATACGAATGCCTGTTAAATAAAAAAACTAACTGTTCGATAAAGGATTTCGGACCGAGCAAGTCAATGACCCGCCGGGACTATCGCCTGTGGCATTACGTGTTCCTCGCAAAAGAGATGTACCGTTAGCATAGGCGTAACCATTCCGAATGCTAAATTAAATATTGACCGCCACCATGGATCCGAATTAACTTAATAAGGTGAAAAATTACGATTCGAGTCAACCCATCAAAACATCCTGTTATAAAAAGCATTTTTTTATCATTATTAAGCATTGGACTTCCACAATGATGCTCCATTCTGCTTTTATTGTACCATTGCGGTTCGTTGCCTCCAACATGTCTTAGTTCTTCCTTTATAACCGTCTTCTAAGTATTTTGAGAATGTTCTCTAATTCTTTTATATGCTGGGACCTACGTCTGAGAGTATATTTTTTTTTAAATCAATTTCAAAATGTATTAACAACTATAATATTCATTTAATATGCAAAATAATTTCCATTGTTTTTGATAATTTCAAATTATTCTTTTGTTGTTGAAAAAAAATGTTGAAATTTCTCAAATAGGTGGTTTTCTACCGAACCAAGATATCTTCAAATACTTATAGTGGTGTTAACTAATCCAAACTCTTCTTATTCTATGACTTTACAACCGGATTTATACGGATCTTGGCCTCTTCAAACTTGGTTGTCCAGCTATCCCTGTTTCGGGCAGCTCCTTTCCAGTTATTCACTCCGTCGTTACGAACATCATCCCTGACACGATCCTTCCAACGTGGCTTGGGTCTCCCTCGTTAAGGTCTGCCTACCGGCATTGCATTAAAGGTATTTTTGGTTTGGTTAGTATCATCCATTCTTATGAGGCGACCTGCCCATCTCAGATGTGTGCATTTTATGTATGAACGATGTCCTGATCTTTGTATAGCATGTAAAGTTTATGGTTATACACCATTCTACATGTTTTGATTGATTGCGCGGTTGGCTCTTGGTGAAACATAGTAACAATGATAATAATTAAAACACTTGGTATTTGTTTCACAATATATACTTTTTTGTACGTTTTCACAATATATACTATTTGTTTCACAATAATATATATTGTGAAACAAATACCAAGTGTTTTAATTATTATCATTCTACATGTGTTATTTTCGCAATTTTGCGAAAGGGGTCATGTTCAACTCCCCATATATCAATACATTTAGTTTTATAAATTTTCTTAAAGTGCGTTAAAATTTTCGATCTCGTCGTTTTTTGAACCCCATAGTAGCAACTGTTCGCTAGCAGTATGTACCTTTTAATTTTGCTAGACATGTCCGTATTTACGGGTGAACCCAAGTATTCGAATTCAACGTTCGTTCGCTCAATTTTTTGAAAGGTAGATGTTGTCAACATATATATATATATATATATATATATATATATATATATTTGTACCTTTGACGCCTTGATACCTTTGATTGAACTCTTGTTATAGACTTTACCTCAGATTCAGACACAACATACAATTATTTGGTAGTTAGTAAAAGTATTCAAAATGCTAATAACGCATGCAGTTGCATAATTCTTGGGAATCATCAAAGTGACGATGATTAAACCATTTCTATACCATCAGTTTCTTAGATAACCCTCGTATTATGTAAAATATATGGAATAAGATAAAATGCAGGTTGCAGCATTAGTTCAGAATACATAGTTGCACCATTATATGGAAGTCGGAGTTAATCTAATTTAAGATGCAAAGACGATGCCGGGTCATCTAGCTGCACCGGATCGATATACTACAAACCTAGATGGCCCGAATCTAAATGCTCTATAAATTAATTGCACAAATTTCAAAGGGAAACGCCAGCGACTACTAATTACATTTTCCTTCTCTCGAATTTAATAGTTTCGCAAAACCATTAACGACTACGTATCGATGGTGTAGCCGACGTAATCATTCGGCCCAGTGAACTTGATTCGAGGACGTTCACCAGGTTCACGCGAGATGACTGACTGGTCTCTCAGCTGCTAGTGCCATTGCTCAATTCGTTGATGATTTTGCAGTTGTCGAGCAGCGGCCATGGTCGTAGGACGGACCTGAAAAATTTACATAACTGGGTTTCTGTATTTGTGGGTATCAAATTGAGAGGTGAAGGAGCGTAGTGTGACAGGTTTTTGCCATTCTCGGAATGCGACACGATTTTATAAGCCGTTACGTTTGCAGAAAAACAGTTGTAGCATATTCTTGTTTATACATAATCTGATGTAACCATATACGATTATGGTAAAGGAAGACTGCTATGAATAAGTTCCTTTTATAAAAGTTAATTTCGTATAAAGATTCAACTTTTGCCTCTGCCTCAGTTGTTAGTAGTTTTTGTTTTTTGTAAACTTTTAACATATATATATATATATATATATATATATATATATATATATATATATATATATATATATCACAAAGTCCTACCGTTTTGTTATAATTTTTATCACCCAATTTAATATTAAAATCATTAGTATTTTAACTGTATTAGAATAATAAAAACTTATTTAACGTAACTCTTAAGAAGATTCAAATAGCAGGTTCCAAGCAGTTCCAAATAGCAGGATATTGGTGGCCAATCTAACTATGATTTATATTCAATTATTTCTGTACCTCTGGACAAAGTAGCTTCGTTTTCTGTATGCTTTTTCTTGTTGATATACTTCAATTACGGCCACAAAATTTAGTTAAAGTTATGTTGTTAATCTTATTTTCGAAAAAGTATTCATCAACTACCCCTCCGGTGGATAAACTACACAAAACGGTAATTTTTTGGGAATACAATGGTTCAGTAATCCTTTCATTGCCTTCAACTCATATACGATAATATTGAAAATGGATTTGACATTCCAAAAGATAATCTTGTACTAAAATCCAAAATTACGTCGGACGTCTTTAATTCTGGTATTAAAAAAACTTTTTATAGTTTCAGAACTAAATTTTTACATAAAATTCGGCCCATAGTGGTTCTGATAATGTTAAATTCTTGAAAGCTTCATAAAGTTTGTTTGGATCTTTTACAGCCCTAACCGCATTTATATTTCTCTTTTATATCTTATATTTAAACCCATAACATTAAACAGCATTTAAATCACCAAAAAAGTATAAATGTATCATTGTTCTTCATGATCTTAAGTTTACGACTGCTGTACTGAATTTAAAGAAGACTCTGACTTAACTGAAAGTGAGTCGAAAATATATGAACACTTTATTCACGTGATTTTTCTCCTTATTACTACTACTTACTGAAAAAGTGTTGTGAAATGTTCATTACCGGCTCGTAACATGAAATTGCTGCAAAGTAACGTTGTATTGCTTCTAATGTTGCATTAATGTAATGTAACTTGTTGCACTGTTTGTTTTCTGTCAGGTACTAAACGATCTTTAAATAGCCGTTAAAAAAATATTTTCCAACTGATACAAATCATCATATTTTTCTAAATAATATATCATTATATTTATAATTGATTTAGTATACTAATATGCTCATTACATCGTTTCTTTATTTGTTGTTTTCACTGATAATTAATCTTTATGAAATATTATTATCATTTCATTCAATTCATTATTAAATCATTCAACGTTTTATTTAAATAATGAGACTAATACAGTTCACCGATAAATTAGACGTGTATTAACATTTATAGCAGATATCAAATAAATCAACTTTTAGATTTGAAATTTGATAGTTTAAATACTCCAAGTATTGACTCTGACTAATTACAGCAATAAATCTTTTTTACGCCTTTTTTTTACTGTTCAAATTCTTCCAGGTTCAATCAATTCAATTCAACATTATCAGTTCTGTGCCATTTCAGTCGCATACTTCTAATTTACACGAAACTATGCACCTTCTTGTTTGTGTAAATTTAATTCAAGCAAATTAGAAAAGCGATTTGCATTGATACATCCTATAGAACACTCAATCTGAACTTGTTCGTATTGTAATTTGCAAATTAATCTAGCAGAATGACAACATTTTGTTTAGGTCATATGGATGCGTAACTTATTAATAATAATTTAATTCAAATAAAGTTGCAACAAATATACATTTACCTTTTAATAAAATAATATTTTAGACAAAACGAAAAGGGGATTTGTAAAAACGGGATTATTTGACATCATAGAATAATAAATAAAGTGATAATTGTATTTATTATTTTCCTTCTAATTTTCAGTAAACAATTATACAGTTGTAAATGTTTATTAAAATTTATATAAATTACAATTATATAAAGCTATTTTTAAAGGTAAAACACTGTACATTAATTTAAAAGAACTATGATCAATTGATCAATATCACCGAGTTAGAAAAATTTATAATTTCGTAATTAAAACTTTTGGAAAGTTATAAAGGTGGTCTTAAAATTTTGACCTGTATATATGAAATATGAATATATATATATATATATATATATATATATATATATATATATATATATATATATATATATATATATATATATATATATATATATAATGAAATCGATTTGCCGTGTTACAAGACCCGGAGGAGATGGAAATTACAGACCAATATGAAGAAATCGCCAACAATGTGCTTAAAACGTTGGCTTCAATAGCACCAGAAGATAAATGTTTCAAAGAGTCAAAAATTTCCAATGGGACCATTAATTTAATGAAAAAATGCCGGACAATGAAGAATGCAAGCAGTCGTTTTGGAAGGGTCGAGTACGTTGAGCTTTGCAAAACTATAAGGAAACGTATTCGAGAGAAAACGCGACGATTCAACATGCAGCTGGTACAAAAAACTCTGGAAGAAAGAAGGGGAATTAACAAAGCTAAGCAAGAAAACAAAAGGATACAAATGCTTTCCTTAATGCATGAGGATGATACAATGTGCAGGGAATGGACGGAAATGTTAAAAGTTGTCCGAATATTTTATTCAAAGTTATATGAGGACCAGAATTAAGCAAGAACAGCAATGCCCACTGAAGAACAAGGTGCCGGATATCCTGGTGGAGGAAGTGACAAAGGCCATAGAATCGATGAAAAATGGCAAGGCTCCCTGAAAGGATAATATAACTGTGGAGCTGTTAAAAGCTGATGGTCGGACATTACATAAAACACTAACAAAATTATACTCAAAATGTCTCAAACAACAAGAATTATCGATTATGAAAAAGCATTTGATTTAATCTCAAAGCGGGCCATAATGGATGCATTGCTTATTCAAGGTGTAGAGAAAGCCTATCTACTAGGACCGATATATGATGAAGCTACAGCGAGAGTCCACCTTGACGATCTTGAGGTTGGAATAAATGTTGAGCGGGACGTAAGGCAGTGTGACGCAATATCGCCTCTTCTTTTCTCAGCCTGCCTGGAAGTAGTGTTCCGTAATCTGGATTGGGAACAGGATGGAATAAGGATTAATGGTGTATACATAAATCATCTTAGATTCGCAGATAATATCGTTTTTCTTTCACAAGACCCAGGGGAACTGCAAAGACATGTACAAGAGCTGCAAAGGGCCGGGGGACCATTTGGCTTGAAAATAAACCAGAAGAAGAGTTAGGTCATGTTCAATAAATTTGCTGATGACAAAAGGATTTCTATTTTAGGAACGGATTTAGAAATTGTGGATCACTATATATATATATATATATATATATATATATATATATATATATATATATATATATATATATATATATATATATATATATATATATATATATATATATATATATAATATATATATATATATATATATATATATATATATATATATATATATATAATATATATATATATATATATATATATATATATATATATATATATATATATATATATATATAATATATAATATATATATATATATATATATATATATATATATATATATATATATATATATATATATATATATATATATATATATATAATATATATATATATATATATATATATATATATATATATATATATATATATATATATATATATATATATATATATATATATATATATATATATATATATATATATATATATTTTGGGCAGAGGGTTTGGCGGAAGTGAGACCTGGACACTCACATCATAGGTAATTTCAAAAACTTCGAGTAGCACAGAGAGGAATGGAAAGATGTATGTTTGGCATTACTAGACGGAATAGAAAGACCTCCACATGGATCAGAGAACAAACGAAAATGAGTGACATTATTGGAACAATAAAGCAATTTAAATGGAAGTTGGCAGGCCATGTAGCGAGGCGATGGGACGAAGGATGAACCAGGGTGGTCCTGGACTGGATACCGCTTGATCGCAAACGTCCACGGAAAAGACCGAAAACACGATGGACTAATGACATTATTAAGTATGTTGGACCAGAATGGCAGATAAAAGTACCGCGAGAGTTGGAACCATGCTGAAGAGGTCTTTATCCTGCAGTGGATTTATACGGGTTGATGGTGATTGATATATATATATATATATATATATATATATATATATATATATATATATATATATATATATATATATATATAAATATTATATATATATAATATTATATATAATATTATATATATATATAATATTATTATAAATATTATAATGATAATAAAGTGGTTTGGTTTATATATATATATATATATATATATATATATATATATATATATATATATATATATATATATATATATATATATATAAACCAAACCACTTTATTATCATTATAATATTTATTTTGTGTAAAAAGTCCACGCTGATATTAACTGAAGTCTAGTGGAAGTTTGTGTGGTTATAATGAAGTCTTAATCTTAATCCTTAGTATGTTCGTCATACACGACTGTAAAAATCCGACAAAACAATCGCTTGTCAGACTGAATAATGCCGGATATCTTCTACGGTGCCCAATCGCCCGTCAATAGGCTTGTCGAAATATTATAGGAGATGATAGTTCATAGGAGGTGCTAATTGATAGTTTGGAGCCAACGTTAAACTGTAAATGTAGTCTCCAGATTTAGTAGTTTCTATTGGCAACTGGTAATTGGATCTGCAATCCGCCAGTGCATTGGTGAATAACCAATGCACTGGCGGAAAATACAATAGAATTATTAAAAATATTAATTTCTGCTTGTGATTAGTAATCGCAAGCGTTTCCATTTATCCGCTTTAATAGTAAATTAAAAAATTTCAATAATGCACGTTTTTTCGTTTTTTTTTCAACTGTGTAAATATCATATATATATTCACATGAAGGTTACGTGAAACCTACCCTTTCAAATAGGGAATTGATTTACGTAATAACACCGACAAAAACAATAACAAATTGGAGAGAACCAACCAATTTCCAACCCAATATATTCTGTATTTATAATATTTGATTATTATTTAACAAACAACAACTGTTGGGTTTGTCGTGTAATCGGATTTTTCCAAAAAAAGATTTTGAATTTCTCCATTGTTTTATTTGGTTTCAATCACGGACAACGCGGCTTTAGCGTTATTTTATTGACGGAAATATCGGTTCGGTTTTCTGTTTGCTTTTTCCTTTCCCCGTGAGTTTTGCTGATGGAAAAGCTGAGTCCGGTCAAGCGAAATAGCTCTTTATTCCGAAAACAATAAGTTATTTGCACCCGCCGGTCGGATTTGATTAAATTTCTTTTATGCTAAAATAAATTCTAATTTTAGACCGTTATTGAACAGTCCTATAATTGATTGAGGAAGAAAAAAAAACAGAAGTGGAAGGAGCGAATTTAAACGAGATTGAATTGGCATTTTATCATCCCACTCATCTGTAATTATAATAAGAACTTGTTTGGTTTGGTTTGGTTTATACTTTTCTTTTTTTTTTTTAGAATTCATCTACTAATTTTTATGACCAATCATTCACACGCCAATAGCAGCGCTGTTGAACGAACTGTAATAGAAGTAATTATCGTTGAAAAATTTTAAGAAAACTCTTTTATAAGCTGCAAGCTTAAGTTCAAAAAACCAGTGACGCCTTTCGAAATAAATTATAAAATCTTATAACGATATCGATCCCTTCTGAATTTAAACATAGAGCACGTAAATGATCTTCGAGGTTAAAGTCTAGCCAAGCCACATACTTGTGATGAGTGATTAAGTGGGTATGCTCAATGTTCGATAATTTTAATATTAATTCCTTTTAAATGAAATGTTCCGTGAATTTATGAGTGTCACTGAGCTCTTCAATGTCCTAGCTAGTAAGCAACCATTATTTCGAAGAATTTCAGCCAATTTTTCAGCATTTTTTTCCATTCGAACTGATATCAATGAGCCTGGCTATGTATGTTCTACAGTGTACTCTCTTATAATGAATTCTTGCAAATTCCTTAACAGGAGGTTGGCATCTCCTGTAATCTAGTGTCTCGAAGGTCGAAATTCAGCAACGCTTGTTGCAGTTAGCACTTGAATGGGTAACCCTTTGAGGGGAGACCTGGCTTACGTACTGAATTTCAACAGGCAAGAGTATAAAATTCAACCAGGAATTTTGCCTCAGTCACGCCAGTTCGAGGCTGAATGCCTTCTAAAAGGTATTCTACGTTGGTCACTCGCTAATCGGTAGGTTTCTTGCGAGATTTAAGGTTAAGCATAAAAGGGTTAATAGCTGAATTGATAGATTGATAGATAGATCTATAAAATAGCTAAATAAAATTAGTAGTATAGCCGTAGCTGAATAACATTTCAATGCTATTATGGTTTTTTATTAGATCACGTGATCAAACATTTCGTTTTGGTTTTGGCTCAGTTTGGAAGATCTAAATAGTAGATTGTTATTTTGTTCCAGGTTCATACGAATATGTACAAGTTTTATCACTTGTGGTGATGTCGTGTACTATATTTGTAGCTCTTCTGTTATATCGTTAAATATTTGTTTGCAACAGTTGATGCTAGCTTTTTGACAGTCATATGTTCTTTCTGTGTTGTATGTATTTACCCCATGTCAATGCCTAGGAATGTCTTAATATCACTGTATATTATATGCCGATCAGTCTTTTTCACTTCTTTTACATTGATGTTTCTTACCCCGGCAGATGTGGATGCTTACCCAAACCAGCTACAAACACGTTTATTTTATGATGTTTTATTACGAAACGTCAAATGTGTTTTACTATTTACCATGCTAAGTATCATGTCCAAGATATATATAGGATGTAACTTGGGCAATCTCTTTTCATTGAAGTAACATATTTCGGCCAGAACCTAGATATGATGTCATAATTTGTTTTTTACTTATATTAATTTTGAGCCCAACTCTTTGCGAAGCAACTTTCAGTCTCGATAGCATTTCATTTGCCTTATTTAAGCAGCTTAATTGGCAGAGACTGAATCTATATTAGGATTGACCTGGACTGCATATGATTAGCTCAAACATATTTTTAAAACAGAAATCTCCATGTACTTCAAGCGCAGAACCTGAGCAATCCAGTTTACCAGTTCAGCGACTTTAACGTTGGCATAAAGATCATTAAACGAAGTGAGGGTTGCATAAAGAGTGATGGAAAGTTTTATGCTGGTAATCACATTAAAACATCGGATACCAAACGAACAAATCTGGCAAAAAACTGGAGTTATAGATGCAAAAAGCGAATGAATTATCTGAAATGGAATTGGCCTGGATACATCAAAATGTTTATAGATTGTTTATAGATTGTTTATAGATTGGATTAGAGAGGCAAAAGATCGAAATATATGGAAACTATTGAAAGAGATATATGTCCAACAGTGAAAAATGTCAAATTTTTCGATAACATCCAACTATCAGGACTGTCGGATTGCAAAATCTTTTACAGTCAGCTGTAATCTAAATGCCATTAAAACATGCGATAGAATTGTTTATGACAAAACTAAAAAATAACCAAACACGTCAGCCTGCTGTCTGTTTCGTTTTGTACGACTTGTCAAACACAAAATTATGTTTACTTAGAATTTGTATGGTATTTCCTATAAATAGTTTATATATAATCAAATGAATAGATAGTGCAAATAACATAATGGACATCTCAACAAAACAAGAAAACTAAAATAATCTAAAATGCGGATTTCAATGAGAATACCCACGCGGATTCTTGTCGTTCCGAGCATCAGACCAAATTCGTCCGATTCCACGCCTTAAAACGAACCAGAGCCAGCACATTGCTTCGATACTTATCGCCTATCTAACAATCCGACTCCAATTTGCTCGACAATGAACGTTCGTCTCATTTTAAGTAATACACATTTTCTTGGTCAGTCATGTTGTTGACCTTGACAATCCGGTCCTCGAGATTAAAAATAAGCGATTTGTTTCGGTCATGGCGTAACTTGTTACGCGTCTTTTTAAACTGAGAATTGTCTACGTTTCAATTTTAATGGTTTTGGCCGATAACAAAAAAAAATTAATGCTATAAGTTGGTATTGTTTATTGGCCAATTTTCATCAATTTTTTATTTCTACGTATTATGGAGGGTTTTTTTTTAATATTTTGAACAAGATTAATAAGATAGTAAAATTAAATACGGAAATTTCAAACTTTGTAGTTTTCTTTGTAAATACGATAATCGATAATTTTGAGTTATAATTCAGTTTGTTTGTGTATTAATTATTTTACTGAAATCTTTGGTAAAACACTGAACTCGAAGTATTCTGTGTTCTTGGAGATGTTTTTTTTCAAATATCTATGAATAAAGGGTCCATCAATAAGAATGATGGAACTTCAAAATTAAATAAAATGCACATTTTTGCTCAAAATCGGTTCCGATTGCTTTATTTAAAAGATTCAGACATGCAATTTATGATTTGAACAAGATTTCAGCCAAATGGCCACTACGGCTCTTTTTACAGGCACGGATCCATTCGCGGCAATTTTTGACCCTGGTGCAAATTTCGGGCTTTATGGGGACTATGGCTTGACGAACGTTAGTTTCCAAGTCACCAATAGTCGCGGGTTTATTGCTATAAGCCTGTGTTTTCACATATTCCCAGAGAAAATGATCTAAATGAGTTAAATCGCATGATCTCGGCAGTCAAGCGATGGGGCCATATCGTGAAATTAACGAGTTACCGAACTTGGCTCTTAATAAGCCCATGTTTACTCGGGAAATATGCGGTGGTGCGCTATCCTGTTGAAAATAAAGGTCATCCGTATCGATTCTATTAAATTTCTCATTGGAGAAGATGATTTTGTGATGAAATTCGTTGTTGGCTTCCATCATTTCGAGGGTCCAGTCGGCAAATCCACGATGAATGCGATGGTCGGTTGGCTTTAATTCTTGTGCCAGTAGACCTAACTCTTGCGAGCGGCAAGCAATCGAGGTGTCATTTTCGGCTACACTTGCTTGACTGCGGCAATATTCTTAACACTTCTGGCTTTTTTTGTCGTACAGGCACCATACTATCGTAGAGAGTAAAGTCACTTTCAAATTTTGTAATAACACTATCAACAACCTGTTCAGAAGACCCACCACAACGAATACCACGTAATAAAACTGGACAATTTCCAAACGTTTTTTTAACGTGAAACGAACCATGATTTAATTGCAAACCTTTCGGAAAACAACTGATAAGATATGTCAACAATCGGTAAACAAATATGGCCCCCATGAGCTGTCAAAGTTCCATCATTCCTAATGGTAGATCCTTTAGATAATATCTCTGAATTATTTTTTTTATGTTTTTCTTATAATTTTTTAAAAGTAATAGTTTATATTTTCATTCTTTAAAAAATTATATAATAGTTAGATCAAATTGTTTAATAACATGTTTAATAAAATGAAATTAGAGATCAGAAATCAGATCTGTACGAAAAAAACCGGAATAATTTTTATAAATGCTTTAATTTATTCGAATTAATCTTTTTAGCGCTTCGTCCAATACTGCGCCCACTGAGATTTTTTATATTTTATGTTAGAGTTCATAATCAGTTAGAAAGGGCCAGATCGAGACAATAAGGTAAATGTTTAAATGTAACATTACCAATATACGGAGCTAAAAATCGACAAACAGCGGTGCTTTTATTCCTGAGTATAATATCGTTCCGGAGCTTCCAGTCTCTTAAAGAGCGATACTTTGACCCTAATGCTTCAAATAAGCAGCCATAATATTTCACCCTTCAGTTTTAAGTTCTGCATTTTTATGATACAACCGTTTATTTACTGTTTTATTGTGGTTATTTCTCCAATCTTTGGTAGAATCTTGTAATAAACTCAATAAACTTATATTTAAATCTATTTGACAAGTGAAAAAGTTTACCATTAAAATTAGTAAGTATTTACTGAAGCCAAATCAATATAAAAAAACTATTTTTTCTATATGATGTAAAGATTACAAACTATTTTGCCATATATAGGCTGTATTAAATTAAATTATTTCTAAAATTCAATTCGGAAGGTATAAATCAATTATTTACGATAATACGAAATCCTTCAATACCAGCACTATCAGAACTTTCACGTCGACATAAAAGCCAAGTGTTCTCGTATTGAAACCGTTTGACTGCAGTTGCAATCGTCGCTAAAATCACAATTTCAAACATTTTACTACGTCCTACGTCTCTTTGCCCATCTCGTGATCCCAGCTTGTTCGTATGTCTTCCTATAACCAATAAATTTTATCGTTGCCCATTATTCTTCGGCAGGGCTACATAAGGCCATGTAAAAGCTCCGGCCGTACGATCCGATTCGACTCGGAATTTTCGCCTTTTTCCGGACGATTGGGAGCAAATGGGTCGACAAAAAAGAAAAAAAAAATTACGATAGACTACGAAGACGAGCGCAGAGAGTAAGCCTGCAGGGGCCGGTGTAAAGTGGATCAGCTAACGGGACCGTGTTCGGAAAGCTCCGTTACCGTGTCAGAACTCGAAACCCATTCTTCGGTCACTCACATCCAACTCGCGAGCCATTACATAAAACCAACTGTTTATTATACGATTAAATATTTGTTTCGTTTGACTGATGTTATAATCAGTCAGAATTTAACCATTAGCATCTCTTATATGAATATTGGGAGTATTATGTAAAATAACAGTATATGATTTTTTTACTCACGGTTGTATAATTTTTTAGAAATCTTATAAAATATAACAATTCTAATTAATGTTTACTAAATATCGCAATTGCAAAACTAGTAATGAAAGTCGTTCCTGTTAGTTCAGAATATCTCACAGAACTGTTCTAATAAAACTCGAATTTTTTGTTTATTCGAATTTATTACTTTTCAAAATAATTCTACAATATGTCCATGTCAACTCCCAAAGTTCACAGCGAATCTCTAATTGTCACTCGTCAATCTGTACTGAGTCCCAAATCTATGACTGCGAATTATTTTGAGCAGTTTGCGGTATTAAAAAATCCATTATCTTCTTATAGAATTACCACCAAAGGATTGGCGCAATAATTTAACTGTATTTGTTTGCGTATTATATATTCAATGTTCATGGGAAATGGATAATTAAGCAGATAACAGAATAGTAGTCCGGTGGGATATCATTCAGTGAGAGAAGGATATATAACTTGTTCTGTAAACCGTTATGCATATACAAGTTAGATATCGTTAGATATCCTTCACCACTTTGATAGCATCTTTCAAGGAGATCAGCATCTTTCAAGTATATCAAGTAAAACAAAAAAAATATTTTTGGGAGCTTGGGATCGTCGTATTCAACGCTGTTCAAATATGGTTATTTCTTTTCGTTTAAAGCAGACGTTAACATTAGGCGAATATGTCATATGTTGCCATACTAAAATATACAAAGCAAGGACACTTTTTCTTCAGTATCTGAAAAAGTATCTTTTTCTTCAATATCTGAAAAAGTATTGTTTCCCAATATCGCTCGGTTTAGAAAATGCTTTTACTTTGTACTGAATGAGTAATCCAGATTAGATATAAAGGGTGTCCCATAATTCACGCAAGATTTGAATTTGCGGCCATGTCTGCGGTAAAATGTTGGGAACCAAAAAAAGAAAACAGTTTGACACCTGGCAGTTTAAAGTTAGTAAAAATGGAGCACGAAAGAACAACGCGTTTTCATTGTTGAACAATATTTCAAAAATAATGAAAGTTTGGCTGCTACAGTTCGCAAATTTCGTACCAAATATGGTCGAAATATTGATTTAACTTCATCAGCTGTGAAGAGAATTACAAAAAAATTCAGGGAGACTGGATCAATTGGGGACGTTAAACATGCTGGCCGTCCAATAACAAGCCGTTTAAATGATAATATCGAAGCAGTGCGTGAGAGTGTTGGTGGAAGGGCAAGAACATCGATTCGGCGTCGTGGACCAGAATTGCTCTCTACAGCGTATACTCACTAAAGATCTGCGTCTCCTTGCTTACAAAGTTCAATTTACACAAGAACTGCAATCTAATAATCATGCACAGCGAAGAGAGTTTCTTGAATTGAATTATTGAACAAGAACAAGTGAATGCTGATTTTTGAAAATCATCCTAAGCGATGAAACTCATTTTCACCTTGATGGCTTCGTTAATCATCAAAATTGCCGCATTTGGGGTTCAGAGAACCTACATGTGATTGAATAACAAATGCATCCACAACGTGTCACTGTTTGGTGCGGATTTTGGGCTGGAGGCGTCATCGGACCATACTTTTTCGAAAATGAGGCTGATCAAGCAGTTGCTGTTACTGGTCCTCTATATCGCGACTTGATAACCGAGTTCTTTCTGCCTAAATTGGATGATATTGATGTGGACATGTGGTTTCCACAAAACGGTGCGACATGCCATACAGCCCGTGAAACAATCCAATTACTGCCTGAGATATTTCCTTGTCGAGTACAATCTCGTTTCTATGATTAACATTTGCCCCTTGATCATGTGACTTAACACCATTGGATTTCTTTCTATGGGGCTATTTGAAGTCAAAGTCTATGTCAACAAGCCTACATCATGCAGTGAAGGAGGAGATTCAACGCTGCATCAACGAAATTCAGCCATATTTATGCAAAATGATCATGAAAAATTTAGACCAAATGTGCCAGCAAAGCCGTGGAGGTCATTTGACCGATGAGCTATTCCATACATAACCCTATCCTATGTATTTTATGTTTTAATAAAAAAAAATACAATTGAAAAAGAACTGTGTTTTCTATTTAATTCAAATATTGTCGAAATTTTAGGACACCCTTTATTTACCTATGCAGCATTTCACGGTGGGAGTTGATACTTTGTTTTTGAATCTTGCCCCAGCTGACTACCATCAAACCAAATAGACAAATTTTACTTCACCACGAAAAATACAGCATTTTTTTCTAAAATCCAGTGAACGTGAGCTTTGATAAAATATATTCAGTCATTTATGATTCTTTTGGAGAACAGTGATTTGTTTAATCCCTTTCTATAACATATACCATTCTACTTGATTTTGTATATTATCTTACTAATTACTTTCACATTAAATTGATTCCATCTTCTTTCCCTTAACGATTTATCAAAACCTATTTGTAAAATTCTTGAATAAAATTTATTCGTGCCTTCTTATCCTTTAAGGAGACCTAACGATCTCTTTAATATTTCAAAGGCTGTTTAATTTTGTTAGTTTTTCTGATATGTAGATACCCAATTATCTTTCCATCTCTTAGGTGGTCTCGCCACCGCTTTGCGTTCTGCTGGTTCCTGCATCCATCCGTCCCACATGATCTTGTCAATATCACCATCTCATTCTACCACATATCACTATATACTCTACTCTGCATATTGCACTTATATCACTGTTTCTTACTCTAACCCTAGACGTCTGTCCTGCTCTCAAAGTTTTTATCTATGCTGTTCGAAGAATGCTTTTGGTTCTGTTTGTGTCAGCTCGGCGCTTAGTACCATATGTACATAGGTACCATAGGTCGGTCTTGTGCAAGTCTTGTAGGTATATATTTTACTTTCAATGCGCATATAACTATTTATCCAGATATTCTTCAAATGGTTTGTCATCTACCACCCGTTTGCATCTTCTCTGCTCCTTTGAATAGGTCATTCATTTTATTTTGTCTATGGAGATCAGCATGTTATATTTTTTACTAGTTTGATGGAATTTCTGCAGCTGTCTTTTTAAGTCGTTCTCTGTTTCTGTTAAAATCAACGCTTCGTCCACGTATAACCATAGCCATAAACAATATATTTCAAAATTAATTATTAAAATTTTAAAAATTCTTGATTATTTAACTTTTTGGCCAGCTTCAATGGGATTTAACATTTTTTAATCACTTTGAACAAAACACGAAACCTTTGATAAAGTCTGAATATTTGGCTTATCTCTTTCAAAAACTTTTTCTGTTCAAATTCTTTAAATCCCTTCTAATTTTTTTTTATTTCAAATGCGTCTTCAAATACGCAAATAAATATATTTTTTTTAAATATCACCAATCTATGTTCTGGAGTTCACTTTCTATATAATTCAACCGTAATCAATTGCGTTTTGATTGCATTGGAATAGCATAACATAAAACAAACAATTGTGCAAGAAAATGATCAATATACCAGAAAAAGTTTAATATCAAACAGAAGAACGTGCCTTTTCGTATGCAATTAATAAAATGCCATATGTTTTACGAAGAAGTTATTTATTAATTAGCTCATTCATACTTTGCAATTAATCAAATATGCTCGATCAATACATGAAGTAATGGAACGAATCTTGAGACTATTAAGCCTTCCCATGGCGTTTTTTGCTATTACGCCTCCCTTCCGCTCCCGCTTCATCTTTCAACCGCTGCAATTATCTTCGCTCTTCGTTACGCAATGAGCGCAACGGGGCGATCATCGACCGTTCTTCTTCAAGCTTCTTCGTTTCGATTCGAGGCCGCTAAGGCAAGTTCAATGGCAGCCAAGTTCAGGCGCGTCGTTGCCTCTTTCCGAAATCCAGTGCATCGACCGGCCATTGTTCTGTATATACGTCGTTTTTTTCTCTACTCGTCTCGCGCGTAGTTGCGGCTCGTTTGTTTCGTTTTCTTGCCAAAGAAAACAGTTGATTTCATTGACATAATTCGTCCTAATTATGCAGTATTGAAATGAAAGTTATATCGCTTTGAAAATTCCTGATTATTTGCCAAAAATAACACACTCATACATTTTCCTTTCATTGTCGGTGCAAAGAATATACTATTTTAATTGAAATAACTTTCATTATTAGCTATATCATTTCCCCATCTTTTTAGCACGTAATGGATTTTGAGATAATGGATGGCTTCATTTTTGAAGCAGTCCATTGTGCTTTTATCATCTTGTGATCTATTCTGCTTTTTTTTATTTTCAGAAATATTCAAATTGATTCGTTGTTGATAATGATTATTTTTTCACCCGGCCTCTCAACATACAATTCACAATGGCTTAGTATTTAAATTTTTTTTTAGTATTTGTATAGATTGGTAACATTTTCCTTTTATATAAGTAAAGCCAATTTTCAATACGTTTATCATCCAATTTATATGCAAACTAATTTCCTTTTTTATTATCATCTCTCCCAGACCGTAATCTCCGAAAAAACCCAACCTACGTGTGAGCGGAAATACGATGACATTTTTTCAATATTAATAATTAGGGAGCTATGTTTGATGAAAAATAATCACCTGCAATAAAAGTACGGGGGTTTTTTAGGAATTATTAGCGTAACATAACTTAATTAATGTAATATATAGAGGCCGTTTGAAATGTTCTCGATCTGATAAAGAAAACACTAGATTCTTGAGATTTTTATTATTTTTCAACATAATCACCTTGCAATTCAGTGCATTTAGACCAACTTTTTAATTTTCTCACTATAATACAATTTGTCCAACTCTGCAAAATAAGCGTTTGTCGCAACTTTTACTTCATCATATGAACTGAATCTTCGTCTATCGAACCATTTTTTCAAGTTTAGGAAGAGGAAGAGAAAAATGACTCATAGAGTTTTGAGGCGTGTATGCATGTGCATTATTATGGTGCAACAACACTTTCTTTTTGTCGAGATGTTGATTTCTAGCCTGAATAGCACCATTCAAGTCCAGTAATAAAGTGCAATATTTTCCAATGATCATTCTACCACTACGCGAATTCATGGAAACCATAGATGGTGATGATTGGGGTCAACCCGATATGAACATGACAACTATATCTGTTAGTTTCGCTGAGCTATTGTTGAACAATTATTATTTGTTTTATAGTGGCTCAGATAATCCAGCTGAGATCTAAATGTTCTTTCGTATGCCGGGCATTTAAGATATAGAATCAGTTCACGTTTGTTTGGCTTTTCGCGCTTGGAACTCTGTATGTTTTCTCACGTCATTTGGGTCTGTCGTTTGCCGTCTTTTCGCACTAGGATATGCCTGACATAGACTTCTTTAGAGACAATTTTATTACGTTTTTTATATCTTCGGCATCCTGTTGTCCTGCGTCTTTTGGCAATTACCTAACCATCTTAGCTGAGTTTTCATGATCTGGGATACTATGCTCAAACTGTTAGCTCGTTCAAGTACCTCCACATTGGTTTGATAGTCTTGCCATTTTATTCTCAAGATTTTTCGAAGACAGCCTTAATAAAATCTCTCGAGTTGTTTTATTTGCTTTCAATACAGGACCCATGATTCAGCTCCATACATAAGGGTGCGAATTATTATGGCATTGTAAATACTAATTTTAGTGTATTCACTTAAATCTACAACGGAACCGTTTTCCCATTATTTTGTCCTTTTCACCAGTTCCCTGCTATTTTATCTCTGGCGTGTAATGATGTGGCGTGTAATGTGTAATGAAAATCAATCCGCTTGAAAAAAAATTGTGTTTAAATAAGTCTAAACATTCTTGAGAAGTGTTCATTCGAATTCTGCTTTGGTTGTCTGCTTACCAACGCGACACCCACTGAGCGAAAAACTTTTTTCGTATTAAAAAATATTATTCGGTGTGTTTACAATGTCAGCAAACTTGCGTACTTTCAATCGGCGATCATTTAATATGACGTTGTGGATTGTCTGACAGTTTCATCATCCGAGTGGTTTTTGAGCATCCTGAGCGATCATCATATTTGAAAGAGCAAATATCAGAAATTGAAAGGAAAATAAAACCTTCCAGAGTGAAATTTTAATTTTTATTCAATATCCGTCGGAGTTAAACCAGTTAAAGCAAAGTACTTTATAACACCTTTTCAAATTTTAGAAAAAGTAATTCATGTCCACAAACAGGCAACTAAACGTACAACACCTGGAATTTCTGAACACACCATCTAACGAATCATACTTAATAAATGTCATAGTTATTCGGTCATACTGACGCCATCTCTGTGTCAATCCCAGAACTTTTCGAACAACCCTCATATTAACGTTTCACCGGCACATGAAAAAATTGTAGATTTGTTATTTATTGATTGCACATAACTTTTTTACTTTGTAATGTTTAATATTTTAATGTAGTATATTTATTCGAAAATGATAAACTTGAAGTATCAGTGACTTCCATCTAGGACACTGGCTTAGAAATATTTAAACAGCCTTTACTGATCTGACAGCTAGGGATTATATTTTCAAAACTATTTGGGTTAATTTTTCTGGACACAGAAATTCTACAAAAGAATCGTTCTGACAAGATAGACCAAAGTCATCCATCGTATTGGGTGTATCGGATTTACAAATAAGATATAAGTAACGTAAATAATCATGAGAAATTTGCTGAAAACCCAGTACTATTTTGCTGAAGTTAAAGAAATCTACAACAAATGTCCGGATTTTTTAAAATAAGAACTTAGCGTAACTACTCTGAGGCAATGTTTTTTTTATGAAGATTTTTTTTTGTTTTTATACTTCCCACGTTCACCGGATTTCACTTCCTGCGATTTTTACTTGATTGCGAAAATGACTAGAGTGTAACTCAAGTATTTGCGATTTTCTATGCCTATCCTTCCACTTCATTCCATTTTTATATACCTTGCAAATACCGGTTAACGGCATTAAAAGGTCGGCATCGAGAGACCATGAATGACCTGATCTTCCCCTATCTTTAAAACTCATGTCTCCCTTCCGAAACCTTTTGAACCATAGTTGAGCAGTGCGGATTGATTCTGTACTTCTTCTTCCCTCTCTAATTGGCAAATGTCACAAGCGGCGTCAGTTACTTTGAAGTCTTGTTTTAAAATAATGTCCAAAACTTGCCTTCTAAAATGTCTCGATTTATTTCACCGGTGTTAACATGTCTGTTAAAAACCAGTCAACTGAGTATTTATCAATGGAATCACCTTAATACTGAAGAAGAAATACTTATTTGTTGGAGTAAAAAGTATAAATCAGATTAAACATCCGAGTCTTTTTCTTTACGTGAAAATGGATATCTATTAGTCTGTCCAAACGTCGTAAATTAAATTAGCATTAAAGACAATGAAAGTACGAACTTACAGTTTAAGTAACTATTCATCATTGCCCCCTATTAGATTTCCGTTAAGAGTAACATTTTAGTAGTTTTTGAAATTCAATTCTGTTTTCTGACCAAAATATTTGCTTATTACATTTATTTATATATTTTTTATCTATTTTAAAATCACAGATCTTTTATTTCCTGTCTTGAATTGTATTCAAGAATACTATTTTTAAGCAGATGAATAATGCTTTAGCCACATTACTAGAAGTCAAATGTGAGTCACAACACAAGCATAACCTGAGGTTGTAAGGTTAAATTTGTCGTGCCGCATACAAGCAGCGGACGTGTTTAATTATTGCGACCAGCGTGAACCAACTGTAAACTTGAACTATTAGACGAAATTTAAACAGTGTAACTAATGTGTAGTTCATGTTTAAATGGCAGCTATTTTAGGAGCACTATGTGTCGATACATTTTTAGAAAAAACCTATTATTAAAATTTAACTTCTGATTATATTGGGTTTCTCTAAAATATCTATTTAGTCTTATGTAATTACCATATTATTTACAACTTTTTGCCAATGTAGTGGTGGGCCCATAATGCGTTTTTGCTAAAAATGTACATCTTAATTGTCAAAAAATATCAGGTTGTTTTTGCCGTTGTAGATGGTAACAAGAGAGTTGTAGATGTAGTACAAGTAACAATGTTGTAGATGGTAACAAGAGAGTATAATGTCCGGTGAATAAGATGGAAGGGGAAAATTGCCCAATTGAACGTCTAGAATTTTTGTTGGAACCTGATTGGAAAGTCTTATCATGAATTGTCATAATGAAACACGACACATGTTTCACTAACACACGAACACCTTTCCTGTTTGCTAATTCTGGCCGATTTTCTTCCATTGCTGCCTTCAGCCGACCAAATTGTGAACAAATGCGATGTATATGATCCCTGTCCCTCCAAATGCAAGATATGGATCCCTGTCCCTCCAAATGCAGAGTATAATTTTCGTCGGGTGAAGGCCGTCTTTGACCTTGACAAACCCATGATTTTTTTCGTTGCATGTTGTTGTATATAATACACTCTTCGTCACCAGTCACCATCCATTTCGCTCACTAAGTAATTTTGCATAGCTTGTACAAAATAAAAACCGATGCACGTCATTGAGCACGTGATCAACATTTTGACTGCCCTGTTCTCAGATTGTGTTTAAACATCATAACCTTACTTTAACGAATCATTTTTACAGTTTAAACTTTAATAACAATTTAAAAAAATCAAGTACAAATTAAATACAAATTACTAAGTAACTAAAAAAATTATAATAAATGTTGAAAGTCTTGCAAGTGCCGTCGATTAGATAGATTAGATAGATTCAGAACATTTCAAAATGCTTCATTCAAAACCATCGACATATTTTTTAATATTTGAATGGTTATTAAAATAAAAAAATATAATTATCAACGACATTTATTGGTATATAATATTCAAGTACAAAACAGAAAAAAAAATGAAATATCTGTATGCACTTATATTTTCGTAAATGAGAATCTGAAAAGTACTGGCTGGAATCACTGCCTGCTCTCATCTGCAGTATTTATAATTAACGGAAGAACTTTTTTTCGATCAAGTCATACCATTTCATTATTTCATTTTCTGTATGCTTGATCGTATTTTTGCGGAGTAACAGTTTGAAGCTGTATAAACACGCCACGTGTTTATACAGTCTTGTTGTGTATTACCATCTCTATTTGTGTGTTTATTAATAATGTGTATTATAATATTTTTTTATAATTCCCCATATAAGTTGAACTGGGTGGAAGTGATATGGGGGAATACGTAAAACTTTGCGCCCATATTGTTCTGCTAAGTTGTCTACTAAATATTTCCATGCTGGTTTATTTCTGAAAAGTATCCATTTAGGAAATATATCAACATCATAAATTTGCTTGTGGTACGTACTCTGCTACAATCCTTAGTAGCTCAGTTTTAAGCATTTCGATTGAAAATGCTATATTATTATTAGTCAACCAATCTTGAATGCTAGCTTTAGTCCATGAGCTATTTGGTATCTTGGTTATTAACATACTATGATAAGGAGCATTATCCATAAAAAATAAAGATGGCTAACTTAAGTTTTTTAATCATTGGTTTTCAAATCATTTCAAGAATTTGTTCTGATTCATTTCACCATGGTAATTAAGTAATTAACCAATAGTGGTAATAAATCAGTCATGGATCATCAGTTTTTCTCGTCTTGGATCATCTTTTTTCCATTTAAAACCTACTTCTTTCAATACGTCACACAATGACATACTGCATCTATTAAACAGTTGTTCCAGATTAAAGTCTCCTACGCCTGAACCGAGCAAACCACTTTTGCATCATAGTCTCCTCAACATAACCCTCTCCGTAAATGGCACAATTCTTCTTCTTGTTTTTTGAAATTATCGACCTACATTTTCAATTTCAATTTGAATATGAATGCAAACATTGTAAATACCACAGGAATTAATAATATGTAAATAAACATTATTAATCTAATACAAATGTATGTTTAAAAGCGTTAAAAAAGTAACTTATGGAAAATTTCTACAAACTTTCCGATCAAATCGGTACTAAATTGGTTACAATATAGTTTGTCCAATATAGAAGATAATTGAATGAGTCTTCATATAACCAGCAACATTACTGTATACGTATCAAAGATCAGATAAAGATTTTTTTAGAGCAGGACTTGAAAATCTATTTTTCTTTATATAAAAATTAAATTTTTTTATATTCAAATTGGTTTGTTAGTGTTCTACTTTTACACAGTTTCTATTAATTTTCTGTCAGATTTTACATAATTTACGGTTTGTTATGTTATACGTATACACAAAAAACCGCAAGCGTGAAAGTATGTCACTACACCGTTTTATATGATGACAACTGCATCGTTTTTTTTAGCTTTTTTTACATAATATTACGACTGTCACGATTTTTAAAGATAAAAGTTATTAAATAATAATTCACAACAAACTATCTATTCTATTTTTCATATTTAAATAAGAGTTTAAAAAAACAGTACTTTAGATATTAATGAATATCATTACAGCTTTAAATTTTTTCTTAAATTAATGACATTTGTATTGTTATGAAATGTTGTTTATAATAAAGCAATTGCATGTTGTGGGATGATTATTGAGAATGATATGTTGCAAATTATTAAGAAACGTTCGAAATATCAAGAGCTATAAAACGACTAAATAATGGGTTGTTCCATAACTTCCCTCCGTTTGTATAATTCGTTAGTTTTTACTTCATTTTTATTTTGTTTGGCCAACTTTGTATATGCATTCGAAAGCCCTTTTCTTACTCTACAAAACCATAATTTTTCTGAAAAACTTAATTTTAGTTAACTTTCAGGCTTTTGAAATGGAAATTCCAGACGGCAAAAACTTCATTTTCTACACTTGCTATATTTCGCTTTTCGTCGTGGTCAACAAGCTACAAAGTAGTTCGAGGCATTTGCGCCATATATAGAAAGGGCACTATAGCTGATAGCACTACTCGAGATTGGTTTTCCAAGTTCAAAAATCGCAACTTTCTCCTGGACGCACGTCGGCACCATAACCATCTTACAGAGCCTTTAACAAGGACGGTCATCAAATATGTCGAGAGTTGGCCAAGAATATGGACTACAGCCTTGCGACCATCTCCCGACATCTCCAATCTATGGGATTTACTTAAAAACTCGGAGCTTGGGTACCATGCAAGCTAACCGATGACAACAAGGAAAATAATCGCAGAAAAGCTGCTCAAAATCTCGCACAACACCGAGCAACATGCGTTCACAAGCAACTATTCTTGTACGGAATCATCACGGGAGATAAGAAATGGTGTCTTTATGCTAATATGAAGCATAGGAAGGAGTCGGTGGCCGCAGGAGACATGCCAAAAACGGGAATTAAAAAAGATCTCCATCCCAAGAAGACAATGATCTGCGTTTAGTGGGACTAGGAGAGTCTCGTGCACTGGGAAATGCAGGAGAACAACAAAATGGTCCACAAGGAATGACCCGCTCGTCAAAGTCAATTCATCTTGCCCCATGACAATGCACGACCTCACACAGCGAACACCATCAAGGAGGCCTGAATGATCTCGAATGGGAGGTTCTTCTGCATCCGCCGCACAGTTCAGATCTTGCGCCAACCAGAATTTAAAAAACTGGCTTAACAGTTTCTTCGAGGCCAGGCCCGGCGATTTCTGGTGAAACACCAATAAATTGATCCAGAGGTAGGAGCAGGTCGCGAACAATAACGAAGAATACATCATTGATTCATTTGTTGTTAGGATTATTGCTTTTTTTCAATATAGCTTTTTATAAAAAAAACAACTAAAAGAAGTCTTTTCCTATTCATCAATTTGGAATATTTTTAAATCGAGAAAAAATGTCGGTATGATTTGGTTTGGTGATAGTTTACGAGGTGTGTAAATAAAGTAATGAGACTGGTAGTGTAGTTTTCGATCTGGTAGTACTGTTGACTTTCGATAGAAAGCAGGCTAACCTCTGATACGTCTTCAATGCAAGTTTGAACTCTCTAGAATTACTTGTTGGCAATTATTTTTGTAAAGCGGATTTTTCTATTTCGTCACATGACTTAAGGCATTTTCAAAAGATCTGACCGGAGACCGGATTGAAAATGAACATCGCAGCGAAAGGCCTTCATAAGAATGTCAACATAATTCAGGTTCTTGTGTGTTCTGATTATCGGTTGACGGTCAGAATGATCGGGGAAGATTTGAATTCAACTCACCCAACCGTTCACCAGATTTTCGCCATTGAATTGAGGATGTAAAATGATTTCGAAAAACCTTTTGTAGGATCAACAGGACGGAAACATGTCTTTTGAATACGATTCGGAATTTTCAAAACGGACAAAAAAAGTTCAAGTTTACGAAAAGAATTGCAATGGACTATATATCCTTCAAAAGGAAAGCTAACAATATTGCCAAATCGAACACTACATCACCAGTCTTATTACATTATTAAGACACTTCGTATTAAAAATTAACGATGTTTTTCAGATGTGGTATATTGATTTCTTAGATTTTCTTTCTGAGATGTGATATATTGATATATTATATTCTTATGAATTTTTGATCATACCTCACCATATTTTCATCAAATATTCGTCTTCTATGGCATTACTCACTAATTTAGCTTTTATATTCGTTGATGTTTCGCACAATAAATATGAGGAGTATTATGATGGTAGAAATAAAAACCAATTACGTATAATTAAAGTAAGTCATTTAAAAAGAACTAATCTCGACATTTTATTACTTTTGTTATGGTTATAACTTTGCTGTCTTCGTTTTGTTCCTGCCTCGCTATTTATTATGCGACATTAAACAGTTTATTTTCGAAAATAATTTATATCCTTTGAAAATAAAATATTGTTCTTTATAACATGGCCAATTTTTTGAACCAGTGAAAGTAGTAGCACAGTCATTAACACAAATTAATTTCAAATCCTAGTAATAAATAACTAACATTAAAAAAGGAACAACCTTTTACTTCTCTTAAGATTGATATTTCGGTAATTCGCATAATAAACAACGTATTTAATGTCAGGCTATAATCAGCAACAACTTTCGTTCGACACTACCGCACTCTCAGTGGTGATTTTAGAGAATGACCACTATTATTACAAACACGTTTTTAATTAAATTAATTGGCTTCTTGCACAATACTTTCCAATCAGTTTCAACGACGAACAATGTGGCAAAGTACCTAAGTTAATGGAATAGGTTACAATTCGGTCAGTTTATGACAGCAAATCTTGAAGAAAATTAAAAATAAACTGGCTTCTTTCATTACTATAAATTTTCGAGTAAAATTTTAACTGCCAGGGTGGGTTATTAGCGACAGAGTTTAATTTGGATTAATTAAAGTGAACCTTAGCGCATATTAAGATATTTTTCAGGTCACGTAAGGCAAGGAAGAGTTATTCATGCATATAAATTTCATACTGTTCATTTTACCCTGATACCCATATTTAAATAGAAATGTGAAAATTTTTAGGTCGTTCAGGAAGTTCCGTTTATTAATATGTTTTTAAGAGAATCATTGCAGTCAAAATAGAATTTGTTTTTCTAATAATATATTAATAGACATTGAAAATTAAGAAATTGCACAGACTATGAAAATGCTCTGAGAGGAACGAGCTATAAGAAATACTAGGGGGTGTAACAATAGTATTTGCGTTTTTGAGATACTTTTATTAACTGTTTAATATATTTTACCATTGTTATGCCTCGCAAATGCCAGTTAACGGTAGTGTGGGATACTCTTATTTCCCCTGAAAATCTAGTGCTTGTTCTAGAATCTACAGCCACAGCTACAGTTAAAATGTAGCAACTACTCAGCAGCGAGAGACCGCAGACGACCTGATCGTCCCTTATCTTCAAAATTCATATCCCCCTCCCCGGACTTTTCTGACCCAGAGCTAAGCAATGCGGATTGATACGGCAGCTTCTTTCTCTATTTCGAAAGTTTTACGATTGGCCTCCGTTGCTTTGAAGCGTTTTTTAAAATGTTATTGTAACATTTTTGCTAAAAAGCGTCAACTGAATATTTTGCAGTGGAATAATTTTATACCGAAGAAGGAATGTTTATTTGTCGGAGTAAAAAAGTTGAAATCAATAAACATTTGAGAAGTTAAGTATAATCTATATTATAATTTATTTATTAAGAAAGGAAAAAACGCAAATGCTTTTGTTACACCGTAATATTTTTATTACGGAAGTACGAGCGATACCTATGAGTCAAAATAATAACATTTTTTTGTTTTCCTAAAACGTAAAATAGGTGCAGAAATTCACTATTTTTATTTATAATACTAAAACAAACCTTATATTTATTAATAAATTATTATTTACTTATAAAAAGTAACGATTTGACGTTATTATTAATAGACGCGACTCGAGGAAATTAGATGTGGCAACATCGCATATATATATATATATATATATATATATATATATATATATATATATATATATATATATATATATATATATATATATATATATATATATATATATATATGAGAATTTACGGTCCAAGACAGAAAATATATATTTAAAAAATGTGCATTCTAGATACAATGGTAAATTCTGTAAGAAAAATAACTTTTAACTTCAATTGAGAATTAATTAATTGAGAAATGTCATACATAGTAATATCTCTTTTTATCTATAACACTCTTTTTTTTCTCAGCTGATTGTGCGACGTTGTTGGTTGTGGTCGAATGTTTCATTTTTAGTAATCGAAAGTTGAAAAAAAATGTCTGAAATAATTATTTTAATAATTAACCCAATATTATTCATATATAATAACATTCTGTAAATATTAAACTTTATGATAAAAAAATAATAGTGAAAAAATAGAAAAATCCGTGGCAGAAATCATTCTACCATAAGAGACTATATATGGGAACGCCTTGAAAATATAATTTTTCTAAAAAACTTGACGGTGAATAATTCAAATTTTGAGCATAGTTCAATTACATATCTTTTGTCACAATTACCTTTGAAACTTTGCAATATGTGGAGATAATGAGGATTTCAAAATAGGTTTTAAGTTTCTGTTTTCTCGCCTGGCTTAGTATTGCGGTTACTGCAATGTATTCTAATGCATTTGTGACTAATGCATTTGCATTTGTGACTCTAATGTCACAAAACTCTTTATAGCGAGTCTCTTTTATATGTATTTTAAGATTCAGGAAGAGAAAGAAGGGGTCATAGGGTGTAAAAAATACTATGGTATGTTACTACACCATGGTATGAAATAAGCTTTCTTCCATTTCCTCATCTAAAATTAACACCTTGAGAACTTGTTATGTTTATTTTTTGTTTTAAGGTTTTAAGTAATTTGTTAAACAGTATGGTTTGGTTTATCAAAATATACCATTTTGATAATTTACACAAAAACATTAGGAAGTATAAATAATAATTTAAAGTATTTTTGGTAATATTTTAAATTGTATTTTTATAATAATAATAATAATAATAATATTAAATCAATGATATACATTTTAAACGTTAACGGTATTATTATTTATTATTAATGCAAAACTTATGATTGAGAAAGGATATCTATATTATAAACAAAGTCGAGATGTTTTCCATTTGGCTCAACTTCCTCAATAACGGGTGTTTCACTTAAAATCAGGTCTTGTCTCAAATCAGAATCGTTGCTGCTCGATGAAGCAAAGCAACCGCTTATTACTTAATTCTGTTAGCAATAACCCCCCGCTCTCTTTTAATAAATAATAACCGTCGGAACGGTACTTTGATTTCCATTCTACATCGTTTAATAGTGGTTTCAGCAATAATATCCTGGAAGGAATTCGATTCAAATTGTGTTAACGAGGGCTTTCTAAATAGTTATTGGTGCTTTTGATTATCTGATCATTTGACATTTTGTAGAACAACAAATGTTTATAAAAATTCCTTTTTAAAGGTAATAGTAATGCGGTGGAAATTTATCTGTGATAATTGATGTGATAAATAAGATTTCTTATTTAAACAATTTTGGAAGAGCGGAATAGATGGTAGTCCGAGAGTGTAATATCCGATGAGTAAAGTGGATTTAGCAAAACATCCCAATTGAAGCTCACCAATTTTTGCCGGGTCGTAATTGAAACGTGTGGTCATGCATTGTCATAATGAAACACGATGCCTTTTCTGTTTGCTAATTCTGTCCGAATTTTCTTCAACAGTAGAGATCGGTGTTGATGATTTAGCTGCGTGGAAGAAGCTCAAAACGCATGGCTCCCTTTTAATTCCCCAAATGCAAACATACTTTTCTTCCGATGCAGACCGTCTTTCGCCGTACCTAAAACCGTTGACCCTGGCAATTTGCCTGATTTATTTTTGTTGCAAGTTGTTGTGCACAATCCACTATTCATCACCAGTTATTATCCACTTCAGAAATGGAGTGGAGAAAATGTTTTTCAGCAAAAGATATTCGGCCAGCAGATTTCACTCACTAAATTCGTGAAGGACACACATCGTATCGGCAGACGTAGCTGTTTTCTTCAGATGGTTAAAAACGGTCAATTTGTCAATATCTAATTTAATCTGCTAGGTCAAGGACCGTGCTGCGTGGTTCTTTGGCTATTATAAGGTTTATTTCCCTAACAGCAGTGCTTTAAGAACAGTCAGAGCGATGCCGGTCATCCAAGTCAAAATATTCGCCCCTGAACTGACCAAATCACTTTTACACCGTGGTCTCCCCTACAAAACCCTCTCCGTAAATGTGGCGTAAAGACAAGTTATCGGCCGATATTTTCAGTTTGAATCTACTTAACTAACTGAAGGTAGATCAAATCGAATCTGAGCGTAAACATTGTTAAACATTGTTACTCATCCAATACATATTTTTTACAAGCGTTAAAAGATCACCTAATGGAATAACCCTACAAACTTTCGGGATAACTGGATATATCGAGAAAAACCACATTCTATACAAAGAAAATTCGAAGGTTTAGGATTATTCGTATTACTCCGGTATATCTATAAGCTTATATTATTATTAGTGTGGCTTACAATATAAATATCGTATAATGTGCAGTTATGCACATACGTAAATGGTTATATTGTTGATATTGACAGATCAGTTGCAACTGCTGCGTATGTCTGATTACGCAGTCGTTGCAAAATCTGCAATACATTGAGTACAGATTCGTTGGGTTAACTCAATTAATGAAATCCAATAAATATAAACAGATTTATATTTGTACGTATTCATCGCGTGTATCAGATTTTGATAGATTTCCATTCCTATCAAATTTATATTTAATTAATGTATATTCGAATATCAATTATTCTAAAATTTTTCTTTAAATATATGCTGATAAGGCCATATGACATGTTATGACATATCAAGAACAAAGAAACAAGGCGTTCTCTACGATCTTGCTACACGTTTATATGCTGACTTGTGACATTACTTCTGGAGTAGCTTAAAATTGATCTATTGCTTGATATATATCTCCTCGCCTAACAAAACTTATTTAATTTACGAGTATAGAATGGATAGATAGAACCCTAGAAGACCAAGAAACGTGTACTTTCATAAAAACACAAAGAATTCTTAACAGTCAATGAAGACGAAAATGTGGAAATAATTATAGGGATGCACAAACAGACATGAATAGGACACGCATGAAGAAAACTCAATTAGTATAGTTACACGACATTCAAGGCATTTAGACCAACGATTTCCCAACTTTTTTTTAGCTTCGGTATAATGACATTTGTCAAACTCCGTGTAATAAACGTTTTTTTCACATTTGACCTCAACGTTGAAAGTAAAACTTCATCCAACATACCATTTTTTCGAGTTTGAGAAGAGAAAGATTCGCTAGGAGTCAACGCATAGAAGCCAACGCAACTTTTGGAAGTATTTGAAAGCGTAGAGTTTAGGACATAGAGCTTGGCAGCAACATTCCGAGATGTGTGAATTATATACATCACCTTCAATGGATGTAGGACCATTATTAAATTCAGCAGACCACTTTTTTACAATGGAAAACGAAGAGGAAGTATAGCTAGTAGTCAAATGCGACTCATACGCTGCTTTTGGAAGCTCTTGAAAGAAGAGAGTTTCAGGCATAGAGTTTGGCAGCAATATTCCATGATGTGTGGATTATATACATTATCTTCAATGGATGTAGGACCAGGATGTTTAAATTCAGCAGACCACTTTTTATAACGAAAAACGAAGAGGGTAAATCATTTAAAATGTTACCTAGCTCTTTTTATATGCCCGTCGGTGTAAAACCCTTTAAAATAAAGTATTTTATAACAGTTCGAACTTTTTAAGTTTAATCCATTTTTCAGAAAATGTCAAAACTTATTTGTTTCACTCGGTCGCCGCAAACAAACAACTAAGCACACGCATTTAGAACATCGCATTACACTGTCTAACTAATCATACCTAATAAATATTAGTTCGGAACGAGACTCTGAGGTGATCGGACGTGTTTGTCTGGTCACCATGGGGACAGATAGCAGTGTCCGTTGGTAGTCTCGGTCGCCGACGTACAGATCTGGCCAAGGGAGCGGACAACCCCGAAGTGTCGTCTCCGCCAGTCGGCACTTCAAACCTAACCCAGAGAATAAGTCTTAGCCCCGAAGTTGGTGAAGAACGAAGCACCGGGACCGGCAGCAACACCAAATCCTTCTTGCCCGGACTCGCTAACATGGAATAAACAGTGTAATACTGTAAGCAGAGGATGGACTCTGTGATGGTCGGATGCGTTGCGAGCGCGCTGGCCATCGTGGGGGCAGACGTCCATGGCTGTTGACCGTTCCAGCAGCGGGAGTCCGAACTGGATTAGGGAGCGGGCACCCCCCGAGGTTCGTCACGCAGGACGCGTGGCGACCTCAAACCTAACCAAGAGAATAAGCCTTAGCCCCGAAGACGGTGAAGATGAAACGCACTGGGACCGACAACAACATCTAGTCCGTCCATTCTGTGCTATCAACAACATCGAAATAAAACCACTAACACCGGTATAACGTCAAGAAAACAAAAAAGAGAACATCAAGAAAACAAAAAAGAGAACATCAAGAAAACAAAAAAGAGAATAACAAAACAAAATAGAACAGAATAACATCAAGAAAACAAAAAAGAGAACATCAAGAAAACAAAAAAGAGAATAATAAAACAAAATAGAACAGAATAACACCAAGAAAACAAAAAAGAATAGGCCAAAACACCACAGACACGAAGAAGAACCGAACAGCACATCAGTTCATTCAAAAAATCCAGCGACAACGACCAGCGTACCAACCAATCGATCTACGAATAAACTTCCACTGGACTCGACCCTCGCGGGTCGCTTCCGGAGCAGTAATCACTTCACTTCGGTCGATTAATCTCGACCAGTACCGTATGGTATTAACCGCGCCAAAAGGACGGCGCATAAAATCCAGATTGCGACTGTCGCGAAACAGTCGTAATCGTAACAAGAGAACAAAAGTAAGGGCCTCAGGGTCAACTTGACACACAGGATATGAAGAAGAAGAAGAATAAATATTATAGTTATTTGGACAAATTTGTGCTCTCTATGTCAGGCCAAGAACTTTTCGAAAAACTTTCGTAGAAGATGTATTGCTACAAATATAAAAATATAAAAATATAAAAAAACTGTAAAAAATAGGAATAGAATACTAGGTAGATATTAGCTGAAAACGAATAAACGACAGAATTAGATATTAATTGAGGAGTGACGAGCTTCACTGCAGAATGTTGAGATTAGTTATTTTACCCGTCATCAAATCTTTAAAATTAATGAAACAACACCAGGATGCCTTTGTTCCACCCAGGAACCATATGATTATGATGATGAATAATCTATTACAGGATTAAACGTTTATTGAGTTATCAAACGATAAATGATAATGATTAATTAATAAATAAAGTAAATAATTAAACAAGTTAATGTTTGATTACTATCTGAATTAATATGATCGATGAGTCAGCTATTTAGCGGAAGCCTTTCGATTTTCATCGGTTACCATTTTCGCTTATAATTACATTCCATGACGGTAACAAACAAATCAAAGACGAATTTTCATACGCTGGGTTATTGGAAAGCAGGGCGTAGTTATGAGATTCCATTAGGACCGTTCAACTTTTCAGTCGTCAGTATTCCGTTTCGTGCGATTGGCGATCAGCAGAGATACGCGCTGAACAATGGCCTCTTTTGTATCCTAATCAGATTATTGAAAGCACAAGGGCGATCGCAGTACGGTTTTTAATGACTGAGGGAAAAATACAAAGTCGTGACAAAACGAATTGAAAAAAATAAAAGGAAAAAGAATGGACAAATGGTGGATTTAGCAGTTGAGCTTTGTCTGACAGTGTCGGCGCATTGTGAGTCTTCGAACAATCGAGTCAGGAGAGAATTAACAGGAATAATATCTGATTCATTTTGACAGGGAGATAGTAACTGAACTTAACATTTGATGAAAGATCAAAATTTGAATGTCATTGTTCGTTTCAATTAAAAAAACTGTATAATTAATTATAGTCCAGTACCAGAGTGATAGAAGTGTTCAATGACTTTTTGGGAATCTAGATGATCGGTTAATAGTTGATTTGTTGATCAGGATTATTCATCTTAGGCACTGACGAGAGTATATTATAAAAATGTTAATTAAATAAATGTATTCATAAATAACACAGTTAATTTTTTTAATACCTAATCAAATACTATCGAAATGGATTACAATGCGCGAAGGTATTCATTTAATGTATTTATTTCGTAACGGAAATAACTTTACTAAACTCTTCAGGATCGTATTCCTTAACTTACGAGGGTAGTACCAGAAGTACCCGACCTGACGTATAGATGGCAGTTATTGTTTGAAAATAATGACTATGATAGAAAGTACCAACCTTATAAAGCTTAAGTTTGAAGTTTGACGACGCTACGTTATTTAATATTTGTTTGGCAGCCATTAATAGTGAACGCTCTTATTGAATTTGTAAACATTGAAAAAATTGGTCATCGTTTTGTGATACAATACTTTCATTTGAAAGGTCTCAGTTCAACCAATATCAAGACGGAGCTAAATTCTACTCTGGGGAAGTCTGCTCTGCTCCTACAGTAACAGTATTAACGATAACACTAAAATATTAGGCGGCAGAGTTTAAAAGAGACCGTATGAACTGCCAAGACGAGCATCGCAGTGGGCGACCAAATGATGTAACTACGCTAAAAATGGTGAAAAAAATCTACAAAATTGTATTGGAGGACCGTCGACTGAAAGTGCGCGAGGTAGCAGACATGGTAAGCGTTTCAATAAGTGCTGTACATCGCATATTGACTGAAAATTTGGATATAAAAAGGCTATTCGCAAGATGGGTGCCGCGATTACTCACAATGGAACAAAAACAGCGTCGTGAGGATATTTCAATCGAGTGTTGAAAATGAGATTCTGATTTCAATGAGAAGTTTCACAGGAATAAAGTTAAGTTTTTGCATCGATTTATAACCATGGATAAAACATGGGTCTATTAGTTCACATCTGAGACGAGAAAACAGTCAAAATAATGGACTAAAAGGGGAGAATCAGCTCCAAAGAAGACAAAGGTAGTTTTGTCAGCAGGCAAAGTCATGGCGTCAGTTATTTGGGATGTGCGTGGGATAAATTTAATTGATTATCTTCTGAAAGGAAAAACAATCAACGGCGAGTATTATGTGAACTTATTGCAGCGTTTGAGTGATGAATTCAAGAAAAAAATGCTGCATTTGGCAAAAAAGAAAGTTTTGTTTCATCAAGACAATGCATCAGTTCATAGATCCGTTATCGTGATGGCCAAAATCAATGAGTTAAAGTTCGACTTGCTTCCTTACGCACCTTATTCGCCAGTTGTAGCCCTCTCGGATTATTTTGTTTTGTTTGTTTCCAAACTTGAAAAAATGGCTCGGTGGTAAAAAATTTGTCAACAGTGAAGAGCTGGGGTCTACAGTTGATGGCTATTTTAAGGAGCTCGACGATTCTCACTATATACAGGAAATCGATGCTATTGAAAAGCATTGGGAAAAGTGCATCGTGCTAAAACGAGACTATGGTAGAGAAATACAGATATTTTCTTCCTAATTTATTGTGTTTTTTTTGTGAGGTCGGGTACTTCTGGAACTACTCTCGTAATACTGCAAAGAACAAAAAGTAGAGTAAAAATATTATAGCTTAGAAATCAGAAATATAGAGAGAGATGCGAATATTACTAGAATTGGTCTTGTTTATCGCAAAATACACCAGTGTCTGGTTTATGTAAATGGCATTGTCATTTAAGGAGGATTTAGGATGAATTAAGAAATATTACGAAGAAATTGGAGGAAATTGCAAGAACCAAGGGATTCTACATGACCAAGATGAGACTAAATATATCGAAAACTAGAAATTATTTAAAGTAATAAGGGAAGAGGGGATATAGTATCAATTTGAGGAGGTGGACAGTTTTGAGTATATGGGGATTGTATTTATAAGGAAATTAGATACCTAGATTCGTCAGCGGCAGATGTGTTGATGACCGGGATTATTTATAATTATGAAATATGAATATTAAATAACACAGAGAAAATACGGTTTATGGTATTTGATACATAAGTAAGATAACACATAGTGAGGAAATAAGGTTGACGATATAAGGATCAGAAGAACTAATAAGCAAGGACTGCACAAGGAAACAGGCTATATCTGGCGTTATAAGAACTCGAAATATTGCGATCATTTAAATCCATAGAAAGGACATCTGAAACAAAAGTACCTAAATTATTAACAATTAGCTCAAAAACTGAAAAAAGGGAGGAGAGGGCGGCCGAAAACAAATATACAAGTAGAAAGAGATATTGTCACGATACAAATGATAAATGGAGATTGCTACGAAAACATTATTATTTAAAGAAGCCATTGCAGAGGTCGGAAGTTACGGTTACGGAACTTTTAGGGCTTTGCGATGTCAGCAAGTGTCTTCCGAGGGAGCAAGTCTGCTGATGTTGGATGGCGACTGAAGGAATGGGCAAATTTTAGCGTGGAGCATGGAGGAAATGGTCTTGTTTTTGGAATATTTTTAATATTTTCCACGAGCACTATGCTACTTTTCATTAATATAAATTATATTAGATTTTATTTTGTTGTGCGATATTAGAAATTTAATTCATTAGATGCTTATTGCCCACATTATACTGATTTATTAATATATTTTTCGACGACCAAATAAAGAATTATATGGAGTCATATAACCGTAAATATTTTAATATTTGATATTGAACATTTCTGTTACGACCATTATATAGGCGCAATGCTTAAATAAAAAGAAATTCTCCGAAATTGGAGATAACGAAAAGACACTATATAAATAAGGTTTATTAGTGAAGGTAGCAATAATGTGCTTGTTGTCTTTGAAGTTATCTGAAATTATGTTTGGTAACCTGGTCGAGCAATGTCGAGTTCTACAATTAAGAGCATCTCTTTTATCGTTTCTACGGAATGCGAAGAGGAGGGAGAACGAGAAAAGAATCGGAGTGGAATTTTCGTCGAAATTACATCAATTTGCCTTTTAAATATGTGGCATTAAAAACGAATTTTTGATATCAGCGCTGTTCGGTTGCATTAGTCGTAATGAAATTTCCTAGAGTTTCTTTTTTAATTCGATATCTGTTCAAATCAAACAAACGAACGTAGCCGTAATGGTAAATTGATGTTAGAGTTGAGAGAAAATAAGTGGATGACTATTTTTTCCTCTTCAAAAATATGGTTATTATGATATTAAAAAAAAATATATTTTTTTAATATATTTATATTTTAAATTGAATTCAAAAATAGTTGTTTTTTGTTATTTATTGTAATGCCGTGCTGGTCACCCTCTTATTGAATTTAGTTACGCTTTGCCTTGATTGTGCCTTTATATCATGATGGTTTAAGACCCGAAATCGGTCTTTAGTGACACTTGCTGCCTTTTTTACGCGAGCTGTAGTAATGGGCAATTTTTGAGTGAGGCGTGGATGAATTTTCTTCGTTTTTGAGTATTTTTAACATTCTTCATGCCCCCACTGTTGCAACCTTTCATCAATCATTATCATTGGATTTTTTTCGATCCATATACAGCAATATTGTTTGTTAGGAGTTTATGTATGTGATTAAATAACAAGAATTTAGTTTTAACGTCGGTCCAATTACTAGTTTCTAACAAAAATATTTGTGTTTTTACCTTTGTTTATAAATAAATGATTATATTTCACTTCCCAGGGGTTTAATCTAATTTCAACTTTTTACTCCGACAAATAAACATTGTTAAAAAATCACTTCTCAAACGTTAAAATGAGTAAAATTAGTCGCGAAATTTGACCAATTTTAAGTACTCAAGAGGCTAACTCAAAGAGGCTAACGTTCCGGGACAGAGTCATGAGTCTTGAAGATGGGTTAAGATCAGATCGTCCATGGTCTGTCGATGGGGATATTTTAAGAGCAGCTATGGCTGCGGATCCTAAACAAAGATGGGTCCAGGCCATCGAAAACAATGGAATATATTTCAAGGAATATCCTCATGGAATAATCTCCAGAGGAATAACCTCTCACCTTTTAAACACTGAATAACTAACTACTTCAAAAACGCAGATACATTTGTTACAACCTTATAGTTATTTTTAAATTAATAATAACAAAGTAAAAACATAAATAGTATTTTTCATATGCTACTAAGCTAAGCATTATTCTTGTGGTTCTGTTAAAAGCGCTAAAACAATACCATATCGTGCACCACTTTATTCCAGGCAATTTTCCGAATTTAAAAAAGGTTGTTTTACTGTTATGAAAGAAACAGCTTTATGTTTTCGTGAAACAGCTAGACGATTGAACGTTGCTGCTTCTGTTGTTGAGGACGTGGTCATGATGGTTTGAGGATCAGTACTCTAGTAGATCTATAATTATCGAAGAACATGACGAACGGCATCTTAGATTTCTTGCTCTACGAAATCGACATGAACATATCCGGCTCTTATCACAGCTATTACCCCAGGAATTATGGCGTGGCGAACTATATGCTTAGGAACAAGACACTCCTGGTAAAAATCAGAGGATGTTTAATTGTTGCCAGTTATCAGTCGAAATATTGCAACCAGTTATAAGGCCATATGTGTAAACCAATATTTCAGCAATATCCAGACTCCAGATTCCTGCTCATATAGCTCGTAAATATATTGCAGTTTTTTAAATAATCTTCCAAAGCGGTAGTAGGCTGGTCGATGAGGTCCTAAGATAGAATCCTCTCCTCCAATAGAATATTTAATTATTTTTCTGGATCATGGACAATGATTAAAAATATTTTAATATAAATATGTTATAGCCACTTGTAATATAATCATATCGTTGAGTATTATTTATTCAGAAATGTTTTTTTTTGATAATTTTGATAACCTTTTGGTAATAATTTATAATATATACTTTTGATAACTTTTACTAATGAAAACTTTTATACAGAGTTTTTCACTCACATCAAATCTGAAAATGATGATTAATAAAACTGAACAGCTTATTAATTATATCCTGACGATGCGAACTTGGTTAACGAGACGTGAATGTAAGAATATAAGCACAACTTGATATCATTGCTATCGATAATTAACATTTCTGGTAGCATCTAGCTAGAACAACATGATTATTGTTCTCTTTTTAGCTAATGATCATTTTACTATCGTTTCAGCATCACCTTGCTTTGGGTAAGCTTGATTTTATTATGTTTATGTCGAAAACGTTCACTATTATTCCGGTAATTCAATAATAGTTTGTTCACCTCCCGCGAAACAAACCTGAAGTAAACAGTTTCATATATTTTTTTTCTAATATTCTGTTATACCTAACCGCTAATTGTTTTATTGCTAATTGTTGTCTCGTATGTGTTTTCCTTTGAGGTTTATTGCTTTTAAAGGTTCCATTTAGATATGATATGAGGGTCATCCAGAGGTACTTTAGGAAAAACTCTCATATTTGACCCAATTGAATCCTTTACAATTTTGTTCTATTAAGTTTTTTTTCAAAATGTGCTTTTAGAAACTCTAACCGATATCGTTCCATGTTTGTAGGTTAACTTACACAACATTGAGTGAACATAAAAAGTGAACCAACACTGACATGTTTCAATAAAAGTCACTTTACTTTTTTGTGGAAAAATATTTGATGTAAAGTTGAATAGATAAAAGCAATAAGAACCATTTAGATAAAAGTTGTTGTAGCTTGATGTCAATATTTGAATATCTAATACATATTGACAGTATGTCCTTATGGTTGAAAATAGATAAGATATAATTGATTGGATTTATCTTTAGGGTATGAATTATTCAAATCCGCACCACTGCAATTTCTTACACGTTATTATTATAAGAACCAGTTTAAACATATCTCAATAATTAATATTGATATTCATATGCAATTACCTTTCAATATTACAAATCTTTCACCATTCGTGATTTCGCAGAATATTTTTATGTTGAAAACATTTGCCCAAATATTTAAGTAAGAGCTCTTTCACTGCACTGGAAACATAAAAGCATTTCAAATCATCTTTTACCTACAAGATCAATAAAAAATCGAAATTGAATAAAACAAAGTTTTATTTTGTTATCTATCACTTCTTTTAACAAAGAAAAATGTATTTTATTCAATTTATAATGAACTAAAACAAATCAATGGACAAATCAATCAGTTATATAAAAAATAGTAAATACAACTCTTGATTTTAGATTTACGAGTATTAATGAGTCATTTTTTAACCTTATTTTTAAAATTAATTGCTTTAAAAACATCATTTGAAATGGTATTATGGCAATTTTTTACATTTTAAGTGCATTATTAACGAGGCTATTAACGACTGAACCTACAACTTAAGCTAGGCTCCGACTTACGGTCAGCTTCTACTGAATAACCCCGGTCAAGGGGTTACGAAAAGCCTACGGCAAGTGACTAACGTCCTTATCCGGCCTCTAGGTGGCGCAACTGAGGGGCAATTCTTTATCGAATTTTATACTCTTGCCTAATAAAGTATAATACACAAGCCTGGTCTCGGACAACCAAGCATCCAAGTCGTAACAGTAACAAGCGATACTGCATTTTGCAGTCTTTTTTTGCCCCTAGTCGCCGAATTAAAGCCGGTTTAAAGCGGGTACTATATTAACGAGTTATTCCGTACTTTAATAAAAACTATTATATTTTGCTAAAACGATCTATTAGCTATTATGACCCTTTATGATTAACATTACAACAATCAAGTATTAATGAATGCAAGATTCAATTACTATAAACATTTGTACCCGAAAAGTCTTGAGTATATCATATCATGTATTCAAGTGTAATTAAATATCATAAAAATTCCTTTTAAATGGTTTTGAAATTAAGAAAATGTTCTATAGATCTCTAAAAGTGGTAATCTGGCGGTGCAGCTTCATGAAAATAAGGTGGGTGAAGAAATACTTCACAGCCTAACTCTTTAATCCTTTCTTGGGTGATTCTGGTACCACAACGTCTTGCATTGTGATGCTGCATACTAACACCTTTTCAATTTATCAGTCTTGCACGTTTTTGTATCAAAACCATGATTAGTTTATCAAGCTGGGCATATTAATATCCAGCACTTATGGTTTAGAAACTCATAGTGAATAATTCTGGTAAAATCCCATTGATAAAAATATAAAATATAATTACAGAAATAAAAAGAATTTCTTTGTTTTTAATTTTCAGGTATAGTCAACCGTTAAATGGTAGCCTTTGTGTTTTTCATTTAGTTTAAGGTTAATTACTTATAAAAGACTCATTTAAAATTTATATAACAGAGTCAGCCAGAGGAACTTTAGTAAAATCATTTTCATATCTCGCCAAACCGAGATATTGACAATTAGGTTTTCTTTAGGTTTTACAAAGATACGCCCGTGTGTTAATTACGAAAAAATATGATTTGTTTTCAAATTTGTTGATGGATAGCCCTAAGCAATACCATCTCAAGATTAAACAAATAATTTAGAGTTTATTTTGCTGTCTTTTGTTTTATTCGTTAAATTTTTATTTAGCATCCTCAATTTACACAAAATATTTGAAATACAATTTTACCCATTCCGGTTCGTATTATGTAAGTTGAATCAATACTGATATATTTGAATAAATGTCACTTTGCGTGTTAGAAACGTATTTGATATAAAGTGGAGTAGATAGGAATAATAAGACCCATTTAGATAAAAGTTATTGTAGCTTGATGTCAGTATTTGAATATTTAATAGAATTGGGTAAAAGTCTTTAGGATTGAACATATACTGATTATAGTGATAAAATTTAACTTTAAAATTGTGTGCTTTATCATGTTGCCATTAATATTCGTGTAATATTAAAACTTAGAGACAGACATACAAACAGTATTGTATATATATATATATATATATATATATATATATATATATATATATATATATATATATATATATATATATATATATATGTTTTTTGTTGGTTGATTGACCGGGAAGGAGCCCCACCTATCCCTTCAACTGGATGACATATGTTTCGTCTCTCGAGGTTCAGACTCTTCAGGGCGCCGACATATACCATAAATTCAACCAACAAAAGTGTTCATTTAGGCGGAGACGCAGAAACGTATTTGATATAAAGTGGAGTAGATAGGAATAATAAGACCCATTTAGATAAAAGTTATTGTAGCTTGATGTCAGTATTTGAATATTTAATAGAATTGGGTAAAAGTCTTTAGGATTGAACATATACTGATTATAATGATAAAATTTAACTTTAAAATTGTATATGCATATATATGTATATATGCATATATATATATATATATATATATATATATATATATATATATATATATATATATATATATATATATACCTATATCTATATATATATATATATGTATATATATATATATATATATATATATATATATATATATATATATATATATATATATATATATATATATATATACCTATATCTATATATATATATATGTATATATATATATATATATATATATATATATATATATATATATATATATATATATATATATATATATATATATATATATATATATATATATATATATAGTACAGAAATAGAGCAATAGAGCACACAATTTTAAAGTTAAATTTTATCTATCTATATATATATATATATATATATATATATATATATATATATATATATATATATATATATATATATATATATATATATATATATACAGTACAGAAATAGAGCATTTACAATAAAATACACTGTTTGGCAAATAAAGTTGTAATAGCATCGTCTGTAATTAGTACAAATAAGGGAAAACAATATCAAACTATCAAAAGTTTAAAAAAAATACTGTAATCATAATATTTAACAAAAAATTAGAAAAAAGAATATGAAAATGTTGTCATATAAATAGAGCCAACCAAGAAACAAGCACAATACCAGTTAACAGTTAACAGTTAATAGTTAATAAAAGTATTAATTAACACATAAACATTTTTTGAACATTTTATACTTAATTTATTTTATCTTGGGTGTTTTATTATTTCAATCTTGGTTCTCGTTTTATGTTTACCCGTGCCATTCTTGATGTAAGTTCACTAGTTCTCAATGGAATTGAGGTCCGACGATTGGGAAGACCACGGCAATACATCTATTTTATTGCCAGTAAGAAATTGTTTCGTTTTCCTAGCATTTCCTAGTATTTTTAGCATTTCGACAGCGGCACATTTTCTTTTGCAAAAGGCAGTATAGCTCCCTGAAGGATGTGGATGTACTCATTTTGGTCCATGTTTTTTAATCCAGTAAGTTGGTTCTACATCATACGATGAAATAGCTGCCCACAACTTTATACTACTGCCTCTATACTTTACAGTTTTAATAGTATGTTTTGGTAATAATTGTTTTTACCAAATTTTAATAATGGTTGCTTTCTATTCTTGGCGAATAAATGCCTAGTACTCTTCCATAGCTCTGTCCTCAACCTCTTATCTATGTTTTCATAACTAAAGAAGCAACAACGTCTAGTAGTCTCGCCATTTCATGAAAACTTAAACATTCCTTTTTCTTACCAATAACTCGTCTCTTCAAATTCAGATAATTGCCTGCGCGAACTCGTGGCATGTTAGCACTTTCAGCAAAACCACATGCTTCATTCAAATATGTATACTGAGTGTCGCACTTTTTTTGTTCCCCAATATAGTTACCAGTGGCGCCTCGTAGATTTTTAAAGTGGGAGGACGTAGAAGAAAATAGTGCTGCTGAAGATTTTTTTTGCTTTTCCCTTCCTCCTTTTTACTTTTCGTGTTATTGAAACCCTATACAAGAGTTGAATCAGGAAAATCAGTTAAGGGAAATAAACTGAACGGAAATAAAATATGGTGTTTTGCTCTGAAAAATTGTTTACTATGATAAATGCTGGAGGGGCGGGGCCCCAACGCCCTGCCCTCCCTTACGAGCCGCCACTGATAGTTACATTAAAAAAATACAGAATGTAAGAGAAATAACTTTCATAAATTTAACTAACGATTAATTACATTGTTTTAAACATAAAGTTTCCTTAAAACATGTATCCAAAATACAACCATTATTTTCATTCTTTTATTTTCTTAACATTCTTCTAACAATTGGCCTAACAATATAATATCGTTCAATTATTTTTGTTTTATTGCCCTTTTAAGGTATTATTTGTAAATAAAATGTAATATTTTTATTGCCATTTATTCTATATGTAGCGTTCTAGCATAAATTTGGTTTGTTTTTTTACAAAAAAAATTACACATTCATGTTGTTAGTAATAATTTTTCACACCATAACACGTTTTAAACGATTTACGTCACATTGTGAAACACATTATTAATTGTTTTATTAAATTAAATGTTCAAAATGTCCACCATTTGAGTTTATGCGAGTCCATCACCATTCTAACCTGTTTTCCCGAAAACGTTGAAAAAGTTCGGGTATTTTTAATCTAGTTGGTAGAAGCTTCTCCGTAAATCAGAATCATATCGTGATATTCGTACTGAAATAATTTTTGTCGCCAACAGTCTTTGTCGTGAGGAGCATCTCAGTTAGTCAATACGACGTTGCCTCTTTCAATTTTTAGCTGATGTATGGCCAATTCTTAAAAACTTGTTTTAACAATGTTCATTAGTTTATTTATAGATTATTCTTTAAATAATAACCAACTATTATTTGCCAAGTAGGCTTTTACATATATTTGCATAAAATGATGATTCTTATTATAGCTTTTCGATTAGCGATTGTGGAACTTTGCAATTTTTTTTTCGCGTAAACCGATATATTTTTGCGCCCATGTTATAAGGCACTTTATAATTTCAAATTATGTGCAGAATCGTTGGTTAAATTTACGTTTAATTAAGTTATTTCTCTGAACACAATACGCACATTTTATTTTTGGTAATGAACCTTTTCTATTAGATAATAGTATTGGGATACGAAATATTATAATTTTACAATAGTTGTATCAAAATCCAGAGATCATTTTTAACTCAATTGTCGCATCAAACATCATCATCAACATTAATGCGTGCAATTTGATATCTGAACTATGAGTTAATGACAATATTTCGCTTCCAACACGAACCTGTATTGACTCATTTAAATTTTAAATGAACACATATTTTCAGACGTATTGTATTCTGTTTTGACGCGTGGTTAACACAGACATACACTGTAAAACTGACGTGTTTCGAGTTATTATTGGAAGGCGTTACCGTTGCTCCCTACTAAAAACTTTACTTCGCTTGGTAACAACGTTGTTTGTTTTACATCGAAGGATGATTGGCAGGATAATGGACCTCGTGATACCGACCGTATCCCGTTCCAAACTCTGGACAAACAATACTTGGTAGTCGTTCGCTAGGCAGACCCGGACTGGTAATTAAAACTAAACCACCTTTAATGGATTCTTCTTATTCGGTTCCGACTATCGTGTCGTTTGCATAACACAGGAGGTGACAGTATTAAACGACCATAAAGAAAAAGAATGTTTGCACTTTAATTGTTTCTGCCAATTTACTGTTTCTTACAATTTACTTAATTTAATGTTTGCTGTATTAGAAAATATTTATTTTCAATGAAGATATCATAATATTTATGATACTATTAGAACTCGATACAAACTAAAACAAAAAAATGTTTATGCCCTTTCTTACTATAATATTATATCCTCAACTTAAGTCTCGCCCCTATGTTTCAATTACTTCATAACCTATTCTAAATAGAATTTCTGCCGGCGTATAATTATTTTATAGCGCCATATTTAAGCTTTAAAACGAGATATAATATTGTGAGTATAATCTGAAAAATCAATTGTAGACGCGATGTCGTTCGAAAAGCAAGATTTGGGACATTGTCTTCTTTTTTCGCCTTTCAACTAAAAAAAAAATGAAAACTCAGAACATGATTTGCTCGGTTTTAGGAGATAATGTTGTTTTGAACAGTATCTAAACGGAAATTTTGTATTAAATTATGGAATACTGGGAAAATTAAAAATGGCCGAAGATGAAGAAGATTTTATCGCATCCAGCATATTTTCTAAACTTGCCCCCTTCGGATTTTCATCTCTTTCCATCCCTGCAACATCACCTGGTTAATGGCCGCTTCACATCTCTTGTGGACGTCGAAAAAAGCTTCTATGACTTTTATCACATCAAAATTGTTAAGAGGTTTTCAATCTGGTATTCCACAGATAGCGAAGGCTTTCATTTGATTCTTATTCAATCTCACAATTTTTATTAAATTTTGTTCCATTTCTAATATTTACTCAAGTGTTTTTTTCATTCTTTCTGGAGATGAATACAATTATATGTTAAATATAGGACATTGAAGATATAAGTACTGATCTTACTAATATCACTATAATGTAACCTGCAATGGAATCTGATTACTAGCTAGCAATAACTTTTAAAGCAAATGTAGGGTTAATGAATCTTGTAAAATACAGAACAACCGTTTGCAAAATTTCGAGGAATCAACATATTTGTGATTCCTTGCCGACCCTCTTCTGTATCTCACAAAAGCCACTATATGACCCTTCCCTCAAAAATGTAGGCCAAATTTCTAGAGCTAAATCCAAAGTACGATTGATGCATTTTCGTATACATATACACTTTACAACTGAAAAAAAATATGCTGCAGAAAATCTGGACATAATTTGTGCGGCTTGAGAGATAATGCTGTTAATGATTTGTCATTATCAATTTTTGTAGCTAATTTAAGTATATCAGACTGGAAACTAAAATAGCTATCGAATTAGCTCAATTCATTTTAGTCGTTAGTTCAAAAACATTTAAAGCAGATTGGTTAAGTCTACAGAGCAGGTGTGTGGGTTCCATACAGTCTAACGGACGAAAAAAGGCTCAGTTACCTCTGATTTGTTGTTTCTGAAGGCTATTAAGAAGTAAGTATACGGTCCTAAATAACTTTTCACAAATTAGCGACACCCGTGATCGTTTGTTGAAAGATGACAACGATATTAGTTATAGATGGAAAGAACACTCCCTTATTATGAGCTTGGACTCGCAAGTGGATGTAGAAGCCACTAACATGGTGCAACAATAGAACACATGTTGATATAAGCAACTTCATGATGTGGGATGAAATAGCATATTTATATATATAGTTCAATAGCATAACGTAAAACCATTTCTTGATTATGTAGTGACTTTAAATGAGAAATGGATACTTATGGTATTCCCAAAAACGAAAGAAAATGGCTCTCCAACACAAATCCCAGTATCTACTTCAAATTATGTATTGTGTTTAGTAGAATTTAAGGCATAATTTAAAACCTCAATTCTGAACAATTAGAACGAGTGCAAAGTGGTTTACGCGAAGAAATGCGTAAATCACTTTTATTGACAGCGTAACAGTTCGATACCTTATTTTGTAAAAAAAGCCTCGGAATAAAATGAGAGACTGAGAAAGATGAGAGGTGTTATTTCATCGACCCTATTTTTTCCGATGTTGCAACGTCGAATTACCATGTGTTCGGGTATTTACAGGATTTTTTGAGCGAAGAGATATTCTAAAATGTAGAATAGGTTAAAAATGGACCCTAAAACTATTCTCGGGAGATCAGAGTCCTTTGAGAAGTAAAAATTAAACTGAACCGGTGTTTCATATTTTGAAAAAGAAATTGGGCTTGAGAAAGCTACGTGCTAAGATGGGTGCCGTATTTGTTAAATTCTGATCAAAAACGACTTTGAGTAAAACATTCTAACTAACATTTGGATCCTTTTCGAAAGAATAAAATTTTAAACATCGTTTTGTAACTATGGATGAAACTTGGGTTTACCACTATGATCCTGAACTGCGATAATCAACCGCAGAGCCCATTTGTTCAGCTCCGAAGCATCAGGTTATGGCATCAATTTTTTGGGATTCAAAAGACAGTTTGTTAACGGATTACCTTCATACCGACAAAACAATAACAGGACAGTATTACTCAAACCTTTTGGATTAATTAGATGCAAAAATTCGTGAGAAGAGACCTGGTTTAGCAATGAAAAAAATCATTTTTTACGACAATGCACCGGCTAACATAGGTGTTTTGCAATGGCCAAATTGAAGGAGCTACACTACGAATTGTTGGAGCATCTACCATATTCACCAGATCTGGCCCCCTCTGACTTTCATCTGTTCCCAAACGTCAACAAATTCCTACGTGGCAAGCTTTTTTCATCAACTGAAGAAGTTCTAGCAGCCGCGGATGAGTATTTTGAAGTGCTTCCAGTAAATCACTTCGGAGACGGAGTAAATAAATTGCATAACCGCTAGAAAAAATGATTTTAAGGAGGCTTAAGGTAGAATAAACGGAATAATAAAGTTATTTTTTCAATTATAAACTTTCCGCCTCGCGAACTTTTCAATTAGCCTATTCAGTAGGATGATTAAAATTCGAAAAAAATTTAGTGTATACATTACATTAACATTAAAGTGTATACGTAATATTTTGTTTATTTGTAGAAACATATATTTTCTTAAATCGGCATTCTATGTGATCAGTTGACGTCTTTTCTAATTTGCTTTAAAAAATTAATGCTTTCGTTAACAACATCTTTACAGATTTGAAATTAGAGCAAATTTAATACCAACTTAATGAATAATTTATTTTGGACCAATAAAATTCAATAAATGATTCGTTATTATTATATGTTTTGAAATAAGATATGACGTACTTAACACAGGAAATGGATGGTAGAACAAAATATGCATTAAGAAAATATTTACAGTTTTAATTAACAGGACAGATGAAGTCAGTGGGAACGGTTTGGTATTTCTGTAATGAACCCGCTTATAGACGGATCTTATTGGAAAACATTCGAAGTATTTTAGTGTGAAACCTCTGACACAGCTTAACTAAATTTACACTTTGTTCCGGTTAAATATATTTAGGTTGTGGTTGTTTCTTTGTTAAGAGGTATTGTTCACCAAGTTTTCCCAAGAATGTGAAAATTTAAATTTGTGTGAAAGTTTTTTTTAGGTTATATTAAATGTAGTTCTTTAAAATGTATACATATTAATAATATATTTAATATTACATAATTTTTCTTCAATAAATTTGCGTTATTGTAATTTTTGATTTCTTTTTCAGGTAAGTTTACAACGTGTTAAAGCAAACGTTAGACGAGTGAGTATGAATTAGAACATTGATATTTTTTAAGATACAATTTGTCATTTACAATAATGTTAAACAAAAATAATGTGGCTAAAAAATGCATACTCCTATTTGAAATATGCATTTTTTATATGCATTACTAGTTGTAAAGTGAGGAAAACATATTTGAACAAACTGATTTTTCTCAATTTCCTATTGTAACATTCTTTAATTTTTTAGTTAATTAGAACTTTAATTAATTAGAACAGAATATACAATTCAATATATATTAGTACACGTTTGAGCAAAAGAAAAGTATTTTCAACACACATTTATTTTGACAATAAATATTTTCTAAAAATTGTTATAAAACTTTAATTATTTTTCAGTAAGTCTTATTATACAGGGTTTCCCGAAACTCAACGTCAAGCGGGTGCAAGGCAAAAGGCCTGGTTATACCAGTTCTGGCAAAATAAGGAAAAGAATCCATGTTACAGTGTTAAGTGATAATAGACAAATTTTTGAAAATATTGAAAACGACACCCTAGGCTATATCTTTAGGTACTGTGATCACAAATTTCCTAATTTTTCAGTTTTATTTTTTATAACGTTATCCTAAATAACCATGCTATTAATCGCAGTCACAAATCAAACAATGAAAGTCGTTAATTTAGTTAAAAAAATTTTCTTGAGTCGTGCTTTAAAAAAATATATCAGCTAATTTTGACACTTCATCTTTAATAAAAAATGTATTACACTACTCTAGGCAAGTTATTACAACAGATGGCCCATTAAGTCAAGATTTCAAAATGGTACAATTAGCACTTTTCTTTCCACAAAAAAAATATTATTGCCTATTTTTTTACAAAAGAACCACATTTCAAAAAACTCATACAATGATAAAAAAATACTTTTGTGTGCTCAAAAATGGACTGCACCAGTGTAAATGAGCTGGACAGATGTGATAGAGTGAGATTGATAGTGACGCTGTTCGACTACAAATTAGAGAAAGACAGATTGACATTCACCTTTAAGATGGCCCATAGTGAAGATTTCAAAATGATACAATTGACATTTTTCTTTCCACAAAAAAATTATTGCCTTTTTTTGCAAAATAACCTTATTTCAAAAAACTCAACCCAAAGGCAATGTGTGTGAGCCAAATTAATAACTGGTCTATTATTTTATTGAGATTAAACTTCAAATCGAAATGAAATGAAAGGAATTATTGTAATACTTTTATTTATCACAATATTTTTCTTTAAAACTAAAGCAAATGCTCGAAATTGTTTGCCTTCGGCACGAATACATGCTCTGCATCACCTCAGAAAAGCTCTCTTCACCAGTCGTGCGAATTTCCTTGCATTTATTTCTTCTGCTGTGTCAACAATTCTGTGATGCATTTCGGCTAAATTTTGTATTGGTTTTGAATACACTTTTTTTCTTTTTGCAGCCCTTTCTTTTACCTGAAATCAAGGGAGTTCGGTTCGGAGATTCAGGAGACCACTCAGTTGAATCAGGAGCATAATGCACTGGGCAACCATCTTGTTGAAAACCACCTTTTTCTGTAGATATTGAGTGGAACATCTTCTAACAATGTCTGCAAATCGTTTTGGAGAAAATCCAAATAGTTGGCGCCATTGAAAGTTTCAGGCACCTCAAATGTTCCAATTGTTTGTACGGTTAAAATTCCGGTCCACATGATAACTATAAATTGATACTGGAATCGGTCTTCATGCCTTAAATGCGGGTTTTTCGTGTGCTAACTATGTACGTTATGGAAGTTTAAGTGACCGTCTTTTTTAAACGTCGATTTATTAGTCAATGACATTTTGTGTAGAAATTGCGGATCTTCATGTTTTCTCGTCAATATTGTTTCATCAACATTGTGTTGCAAACTTTGTACACGTTGCACATGATACGAGTGATATTCGTATCGTTTTAAAATTCGATGAGCAATACTTTTAGGTATTTCAGTGTTTCTTTTAATCGCACTTACTGAAGTGCTGGGGTCATTTTTGATTTCGTTTAAAACTGCGTCGTCGTGATGTCTTCGAAGTCTCCTACCGGCCGTACGAGCACTAAGCGATCGTCCTTGCGAGTATGACATGTGTATATTGATGATCACGCGGTGAACTGGATGATGCATTGGAACCGCATTGGGGTAGCTTGGGCGAAACAATCTGGTTGCGGCAGAGACATTACAACGCATGTAATAATAAGATGCAGTTCTTCCGCTGTGTACAGATACGGCATGTCGCAAAACGTGTTAGTATTGCTAATATTAACTAACACAGTATGCACGAATTAAGTTCAGGGAAACAAAGCCAAAGTCAGCACAAATGCAATATCAAGTTTAGGATAACACAGCCAGAGTCGTTAGCACAAATTCAATATCAACTTCAGGGTAACACAAGCCAAAATCGTCAGTACGAAAGTTACACAATTACGAGAAGATGGTAAAAAAAAAAGCAACTGCCTGCATCCAGTTTGTTTTGATACGTTTTGGGTCATCAGGGCATCTGGGGGGGGAGGGGGTTCGTCTTCTGTTTCTAAAGGCTTCCGATCTTGGTCTCCATTCGAAGATTTATTTTGTCCACCTGTCATCAACATAACCTACCCAGTTCCACCTCAACATCTTTATTCTTTCTACATCAATCACTTTCGTTCGGTTGCGTATTTCTGTATTTGGTATTCGGTTGAAGTCTCTGCACCATATGTGGGAACTTGAAGGACACACTAGTTGAAAATTTTTCTCCTCAAACAAACTGGCAACTCGAATATAATGTACTGTATATAAATTAAACTAGAATTATTTGGCAATTTGTAGCAATTGATAACCATTATTCCCATTCAGTCTTCAAATTATAATTGGTTAACATGAATTTATTTTTTTTTTGTACAATAAAGTGCATTGAAGTGCTCTAAAGCGGATTAAATCAGCAAAACCAACTGTTAAATAACTTTTTTCGCTTGAATTGGGTAATTTATTACTACTTTTTAAAAAACTTTATATTCTGCTTCAATTATAGTATAGTATATTATAGTATAGTGTAGTATAGCTTAGCATAGTATAGCATAGCTTAGCATAGCATAGCATAACAAAGTACAACACAACACAGCACAGCACGACACAGCATAGTATAGTATAGTATAGCACAGTAAAGTATAGTATACTATAGTATAGTATAGTATAGTATAAAAAAGAAAATGTAGAAAAAATTGTTTGTTCAAATCCGTTTTCTCACACTGTATAAATTGTATAAATACCAACAATTAAAAGCACAAGAGTTAATGAAATTGGAAAAATATATATTTTATATATATATTTATATATATATATATATATATATATATATATATATATATATATATATATATATATATATATATATATATATATAATTTTTTTCTTTTTTTTTTTTTTTTTTGAGGGGATTGGGAAATCTTCTAAAGACATCCATGTGTTCGATGTTCAGTGACATGGGAATGTCGGATTCATGCCCTTGTTGGAGTCATGCCTACCGACTAAAACCCTTCCCCCTCAAGGATATCTGCTCGTGGCCTGGAAACCGCCGTTAGGCATTACTTCAGGACACACAACAGATTGTCAGTCCAAATTTGCCTTACGTCTTCTCTCGTCCTCTATTTTTGTCCTCATTATTTTCTCCACCATGCCCATTATTCTTGCCCACTGTCTTTTTCCTTCCAAAAGCAGAACGCCGATGTTGTGTTCCGTCACTTCTACGTTGCATTCGGCAGCAGTAGCAATCCGGAGCGGTTCCCATCTCGGGCAGTGGAAGATTGTGTGGTCCCTTGTATCCGCCATCCCACAATAGCGACAATCCTTGTCCTCTGACTTTCCCATTCTGTGTAAATAATATCCGAAGGATCCATGGCCCGTTATTGCTTGTGTTGTGTAGAAATTTGTCTCCCCTAATTTTCTGTTGTGCCACTCTCTCACGTCTCGGATAAATGTTTTTGCCTTTCCCTCATAGTCGTTCCATTCTTTGTGCCAGGCTTCCAGTAATTTCTGTCTTGCTTGGGTTTTTGATTCCTTTCCGCTTTCGAATATTGATATGCTTTCCATGATTCGGAGTCTTATTGGTGGTAGACCAGCAACGGCTAGGATGGCCATTGTGGGCACGGTTCTATATGCACTTGTAATGCGTATTGCCATTTTTCTGTTTACTCTTTCGAGCATTGCCTCGTAGTGCTTATACCTTAATCCCTTTGCCCAAATAGGCGCCCCATACAAAATGGTTGATATAGTGGCCTCCACCAATATACGCCTCTTCCAGGCCCTTGGTCCTCCTGTTTTTGGGGTTATTTTATTTAGTATCATCAATGTTTTATTTGCTTTTTCACATGTCAGTTTGACGTGAGTGGTCATTTTAGCATCTTTGTCTATGAGAATCCCCATATATTTAATTGCTCTTGTACTGTTTATTGTGGCACCCTGAATATTGATTTGGAGGTTTGTGAGTTTTCTTCTCCCCTCCAATATTACCATTTCAGTTTTTTTTGGTGATATTTTAATGCCCATTTGGTCCATCTCCAGGGCTATTTTGTTAACAATATGCTGTGCCATTTCTTCCAGAACAGACCTGGTCCTTGCTCTTACCACCACAGCCAAGTCATCAGCGTACGCCACCATGGTAACTCCTTTCTCTGTGCTGATTCTCAGGATTTGATCATAGAAAATATTCCATAGTAAAGGTCCGATGATCGATCCTTGCGGTACTCCGCAGGTTATTGATATTTTGTCCCCCCACTGGGTTAATATATATCTGTCTGAGAGGTATGATTGAATCATTTTAATTAGGTACGGGCTGATTTTTGCCCGATATAAGGCATTTACTATCTTTTCCCAGGGGGCTGAGTTAAAGGCATTTTCTATGTCTAACGTGACCATTGCGCAGAATTCTCGGTTATTGTAGGCCTTTGTTTTTATTTCTTCAGGAGTTTCCATAATCTTCGATAGCGCATTTAAAGTTGATTTCCCTTTCCTAAATCCAAATTGGTTGTCGTGTAAGATTTTACGGTCTGTTATTTCTTTCTCCAGTCTGCTTTTGATCAGCGCCTCTAGTAGTTTTCCGGCAGCATCCAGTAGGCATATGGGTCTATAAGATGTAGGATTTAGCAGTTCCTTTTTTGGCTTCTCAATTAGTACCAGCTTTGCTTCCTTCCATATATCTGGAAAATGGCCTTTGGCTAGGCACGTGTTCATAACACTGGCAATATTATCTGGATTATGCAAGGTAACAACCTTCACGATCTCTGGAGGAATGTGATCTGGTCCTGCGGCTTTGCCTGTCTTTATTTTGTTTGCTGCATTTATAATTTCTTCTGATGTGAAAAGCGTAATGGCTCTCTCCAGGAGGTCTATGTCTGGCCATTTAGTTACTGGGCGCTTTGGAAACAGTTTGTCCACTTGTTCTTGTGTTTCGCGTTTATCTATTGTCCTATGTCTTTTCAATTTAAATTTTTTTGTTACAATCTGATATCCTTTGCCCCAGATGTCATTTTCTAGCTCTTCGCTTAAGTCTTTCCACATTTTACTTTTCTGTATTTTTATTGCTTTTTTCAGATCGTTCTTTGCTGTTTTATATGCCTGCTCTTTTGTGTAATCGTTGTTGTCTTTTAGTTTTCTAGAACGTACAAGTGATCTTCTTTGAGCTATGCATCGTCTTCTCTTTTCAGCAATTTCTGATGTCCACCAGTAAACTGGGGAATGACCGTATTTCGGTTGTCTCTTTCTTGGGAGATACTTGTTGCAGAGATGTTTTATTTGTTTAATGAGGTCATGTGGCGCGCTAACCATTGACCCCTTATTTTGACTTGTCGCTAAGTTGTTCTTAAAAGTTTCTAGAATATCTGGGGATATTCGCCAACCTCGATAGGTTTCGCTTGTATATTCTCTTTCATTGTTCAATTCTCCCCGTGTGAGTTCGAAACATATATTACGGTGGTCGGACATGTTTTCGGACTCCACTTCTACTCGCCAATTAGTAATACTATTGCTTAATCCACTTGACGCCATAGTAATGTCGATGAGAGAACTGCCAGTTGCAGCGCAAAAAGTAGGAGTATCTCCTTCATTCACAGTAATTAGATCGTTCGCCTCTAACCATTCCTCCAGAATATACCCTCTTTGGTTTGTTATTTTTGACCCGAAAATGGTTGTTTTTGCGTTTAGATCACCTCCTATAATTATATTTTTTTCACTTCCGCGTATATGTCTTTCGAGATTATATAATAAGTCCTCAAATTCATTTATAGGTCTGTTTGGCGAAAAGTAACACGAGTATATAGCCAGGCCCTGGGTTTCTACGCTTGTGAAGCCATTTCCCTTAAAGTGATGGGTCACCGATAGTTGGCGGTTCACGCGGATAAAACAATTGCCATCTAGATCGCAATAATCGGTTGCCACCTTGTTTATGTTGGGTTCCTGACCAATTACTATATCGATTTGTTTTTCATAAATCGTTTGGTTTAAGAGATTATGGGCCGCATAACACCGATTAAGGTTTATCTGCAGGAATTTAATCTCTTTTGGAATGGTGTGCTTTTTTTTCATTTTTTTTTTTTAGTCTTGTTTTCTGGCTAGGGATAGTGCGCGTCTGAAGGCTTTACACTGCATTGTACCGTACTTGTGACCTGCTGCATGGCATAGTGGGCAGAATTCCTCGTCTTTGCATTGTGTTTTTTTATGTCCATCAACCCCACACTTGTAACAGGTATTTGTTCGGTCGGGGCCGTTGCATTCGGAGGTATTATGCTCATAAGACCAACATTTCTGGCAACTACTAACCTGCACTCTTTTGAGGATGGAGCAATTTACCAAACCTACCCGTATTTGGTTATTCTTTACTAATAAATCCGCGGTGGTTCTGTCGGTTGTTAGGGTGACTGCCAGTGTTTCTCGTGCGTTTGGTCTAAGATCGCCGAGTTTGTATGTATGTTTTTCTTTAACGAGCCCAATTTTGTTTTCAATTGCATATATGAGGTCTTCTTTTGTTGTGGTACCGTCCATGCCTCTAATGTGCAGTACGACTAGTTTATGTTTTATGTCATCCCTTCGTGTTGTTTTTAAGTTTGTATTTACTTTTAGAATCTTATCTAGCTCTGCCAATGCTCCTTGGTCTTTTTCAGTGGTAATAAGTAGTTTGCCGTCCTTGGTTTTTCTTAGACCTCGAATGGTGTTTCCAACTATGTTATTATTTTTTAACATCTCCTTGCAATTGTTTAGCACTTCTTTATAATCTTTTCCTGGTTGCTCTACTATCATGGCGTAGGTGTTTCGTTGCTTGGTTTTTGGTTTGTCCAGGTCGTTTGTGGCTATAGTCTGCTTGGTAGTGAATATTTTCACCTTAGTATTTGAGCCATGAAAGATACATTCTGTCATTTTCCTTAATCTCTCTGGTGTCATACAATTTATGTGGTGCATTGAAACCCACGTATCGCCCGCTGTTTCGTTTTTTAGTCTTTGGATTTTTAACCAAATGTCTTCATCCGTTTCCATGTGACTGATTTTTATTATTTTTTTGCTGGTTGTCCCTTGAAACGTTTTTGATCGAACTTTTGTGGTCTGTTCGATAAACTCAAAATCTCCTGTTATTTCAATAAGTTCTGGGAATCTATCTTTGTACATCTTCTGTATACTCTTGTCCATGTTTGGGTCATTGGGTTCTATTAGGACAACTTTTGTCACGCCGTCTTTCGTATTAAGGGGGTTTCCTACTTCGATTTCAGTATTTGTATATATATTATTTTCCCATATTTTATTTTCAATATTTCTGAATTTAGTTATTGTGTCTATTTCTTTTAGTGTATGTATTAATCTATCTTCCTGGTGCCACATGTTTGTTTGGGTGCTGTTCTCTGTTGTAATTTTGTTGAGTGCTTCAGTCTGTGTATCTGCATCGTATTTTGGAGTCTCTATGTGTTCCCATCTATGCTGATTAAGCCATTCCTTGCTTGTGGTTCTGTCAAAAACTTCTGTTTGTCTAGTCAATCTTTTGATAAGGTCTCTGATTTCTTTTTTGGTTGTGGGACTTTCATCAAGCTTTCTCTCCAGCTCCTTGGAGCATTTCAGCACTGCCTCTATGGTTTCTATCAACACGAATGCTATTGGGTCTTCAATTTTTTTTGTCAGTTGGGGTTCTTCCCTAGCTGGCATTTCCTTCCTCTTCCTTTTCTTTTGTTGATCTCCGCTTAAAGAGTTGCAACGCTGCGTTTGCCCAAGAAAGTTTAATCTACTGTGCTGCAGATGGGTTTCTTTTAATGGCATATTAGACGCTCTTCCCTGTTCAGTTGAACTAGCGTTCCTCGCTTCCATACTGAAGCCGGCCGGCGAAATCAGAATCGCACCCCGCCCCCGAAACAGTTTCCCGTCACTTCCAAGAGACAGTTCACGTTTGAGGATGCACCCCGTATCTTGATTGGAATTCCAAGATTGTACGTAGCCGATGATAAGAGAGCACGTCTTTGTCTGCGAATCTTTATCGGTAGAATTGTTTTTTAATTTTTATTTTCCGTTCTACGATTTTATTTATTATGTTTGAATTTAACCCGCGATATCTCCCTCATCCCTCGCCCGATCGCAACAAAACCCACGCGACCAAACTCGGGGAAGTTTTCTCTTTTTTTTTTTTTTAGTAGCTCTTCTTTAGTAGTAGCTACTGCTTTAGTAGCTCCAATGGTTCACGACTTCTGAATATGTCTATTTCCAATAATCCCTATTTCCCAGGTGACTTTCGCATGCGGGACTTACCTCACCGTCTCCGGCTGGTTGTCGTTGCACACTTCACTCACTCTCGACTCACTGTAGTCTTCTCCACTTCGCTTACTTCGTGAAAGTTTAATTTTTCACAGGCGTTAACCAATACACGTCCGTCTCGGTCCGCGTACGCTATACTACTATATATATACTATATATATATATATATATATATATATATATATATATATATATATATATATATATATATATATATATATATATATATATATATGTATATATATATAAGGTTTATTTTTGAATAATTCGAAAAACGCTTTTGATGATTGAATTTTCAACTTATTTTTAAAAATATAAAATTATTGATTACATTATTATAGTTTTTGATTAATAATAAATCAATCAATAATAATCAATAAAAAATCAATTACACAGTTATTTCATTTAAAATTATTTTATAAATTGGTTTAATTTTAAAGATTCGAGGCAAGGTATTTCGGGGATTTAATAAGCATGTGTGAAATCGGCAACAAATTTAACCTCTCTCGTTCTACAGTAAAGGTCTTTCAAATTGAGCGTTTTTTTTTAAGTTCTAGAATAAAACACAGAATTTCCTCTAATTTCAAAAAACATTTTATTGATAATTGAAGCATATGTATGACATTTAGCCACCTTTTGCAGCTCCACAGATGTTTACTCTTTTATCAAAATGTTGAATGAAATTTTGGCATAACCGTAGTCACCGTGGTCTCTATCTCACCAATGACTCGAATAATTTCATCCTTTAGTTCAGGAATAGATTGTGGATTTTTCTTATAGACTTGATTTTTCACGTAACCGCAAAGAAAATAGCCCAATGGTGTCAAGTCTCATGATTTTTGTGGCTAATTAACATAATCGCTTCATCTAATAATTCGTACTGGTAATTTTTCTCTCATTAAATCAATTGCTTCATTAGCAGAATGAGGTGTAGTGCCATCCTGTTGGAATCACATATCCTCCAAATCAATATTATTCAATTCAGCCTACAAAAATCCAGTTATCTCGGAATCTCATGATATCGAAGACCATTCACAGTTACAGCTTCACCAGCAGCATTCTGAAAGAAATACGGCCCAATTTACTCGACTCGTTTAGGATATAAAGGTTTCTTATGAACCAATCTTGGATTTTCCTCACCCTAAATGCGGCAATTTTGTTAATTAACATAACCATCAATTTTAAAATGTGCTTCATCTGAAAAGATAATTTTTTTGAGAAAAATCATCTGTTTGCTCTTTGAGCATTGATTTGCTCTCCAATTGACAAATGCACGACGTTTTGCATGAACCATTGGTTTTAGTTCCCATGTTGTTTAAACCTTATATACATTCAGAGCTAAATCCTTAGATAAAATACTCCATGTTATGGATTCACTGAGTCCAAATTATTGTGAATGTTTCACAACACTTTCCGGTGTCAAATCAATATACTCTTGTGAACGACCACTACGACTATGTATTGCACTTCTCTTATCTTCTACCGAACCAAATTCTTGAAATTGTTGTTGTATTGTATACGATTCCATCTTTATAAATGTGATACATTACATTCTGAAATGAGACTAGACCTAGGCAAATTCACAACGATTACATTAATATGGAAAAAATAGAGAACCAAAACCGAAAGAAACATTCGATGTACTAATCATATTAAAGAAACATACTTCCGAAAACTGAAAAAAAATGGAAAAATTGGAACTTTACTAAACTATCTTCCTGAAACGGGTGTGCGGTGGAAAATAACTTTCTAAAACTATTTCTCATGAACCATATACTGTTTCTATCGAAATAGGATCGTGAATGACTGTTGTTAGAACCAATTTCGACTAAAACTGTATTCACAAATGAAAAATTATTTTCAAAAGACGGCCCAGATAATGAATACGGCTACATAGAACATACATTTAAAACAAATGTTTATCATCCTAAATGGCAAGACAAAGGTAGAGGAATAATGGTTTGGGCGAAAAACCTATCGAAAATTACTGACAATGCCTGTTCCAACAAGTGTACAAAAACGAGTTTACAATTCCGATGGGATGGAGTTTTAGCAGTAGTTCAAATTGTGAACCGGCACCAACTTGAGTTACTAAAGAATTTATGCTGTTCTATTTACTGGAAATTGTTAAAAGTAATTGATGAAAAAGAAACCACTATTGAATAATAACAGTTTAAATGTATTTTATTTTATTTACTTTTTATTTTAAATTAATCCGGACATACGCTTTAATTTTGTCAATTTTTTTAATTGAAATGTAAAATTTCACTAATGGTAACATAAATAAATTAGAAAACGAAATTGATGGCACGTGATTATTATTTTTTTTAAGCCTGTTTGTTTATTTAACATAGTAATTTAGACGAACTATCGATTTTTATGATGAAATTAGCTCAACACTTTTTTTGACCACACCTCATTTGTTTATATTAGGGTGTAATAAAAATATTTACATTTTTGGGTTACTAGGGATGCTTCTTGATCTCTTTAGAACCGTTCCTATGCCGCGTAAAAGCCGATTAACGGTTGTGTGGGATACTCCTAAATCCCCTGAAAAGTTTCCTAGTGTTTGTTCTAAGATCTGTACCCACAGCCGATCTTAAAACGTCGGCATCAAGAAACTGTGGACGACCATAATCTTTCCCTATCTTCGAGACTCATGTCTCCATCTCGGAACTTTTTTTAACCAGAGCTGAGCAGTGTGGATTGATTAGCACCTTCCCCTCTACTTTACAAATCTCATAAATGACGTCAGTTGCTTTGAAGCTTTTTTTAAAATAATATTTTAAAATTGATTCATATATAAAATGTCGGTTGATAACTTGCATTTACCCCACATTTTGTTTTTTTATTTCGAAAAGGGCAAATACGCTGATCAAATAAAAAACTAGATTTGTGCCGTTCTGATTTGTGCCAGAGGGAGTTCTATTGGTGAGACCATGGTGCAAAAGTGGTTTGGTTTGGAAGACTGGAATAGCTCTGGTCGTCCTTTAAGCACTGGTATCAAGGAAATAAAGGCGATAATAACCGAATACCCATGCCCTACGCTGCGTAGGGTAGCAGAATCGATCGATGAATATTGGCAAATCGTTTTTGACCATCTGTCTGTCACATATCTGTCATATGTCTGTTGGGACAATATGTGGTTCCATATGAACTTTGTGAGCGAAATCTGCTGTACAAAATCTCTTCGTGTGATCTTTTGTTGAAAAAAAATTCTGATGCCTCATTTCTGAAGCGAATGGTAACTGGTGATCAAAAATGGATTGTAATTGTGTAATTTCATTCGAAACTTGAAAGTATTCGAAGTTTCATAATAGTTTTCGAAACTTGAAACTTCTTGAACTTAAAACTAAACACAACTTTTTTGTATAAATTGTCGTAATGCAAATTATCCAGCAACAAAACTTTTTCAATTAGAAAAAAAAAGATAAACCATTATTAAATACTAAGTAGAGCTTTTCTTTTGCTGTAAATATTTCCAAGTTATAAGTCCCTGCAGCTATGTAATAACTTGTTATATCAACAACTCTTTATATTTGGTTCTTTGCGAGTTGACAGCCTATATGATGATGTAGTGTAGATGGGGAGGCACAGGGGATCTTCACCATACCCGAGGCTGATCCGGAAAGAAAACACAGACCAACATTCACCGAAGGGACGGAGATAGCATGTCCATAAGCGTATTAAATGAATATACGCGCCTGTCAGCCTCTCGGCTTGGCCGTGGTCGGCGTATTTATAATTGTACATATGCAAAATAGACGTCGGAAACTTACTTTGTCTGTTGGCTGTTTGTTTGTTCGCGGCGGAATAGAAATTCTAACCGCAGAGGAGGAATGGACATCATAAATAAATACGGCATCGTTTCAGAGTCGACAGGCTGATAAGCAAGCTATTGATTTTCTTAAATATAAAGTAGATGGAAAATGTACGTGATGTCATTCCGTCTGTAACGTTCTCCCCAATAGAAACGTTCTTGCGATCAAAATGTTTCATAAAATGCAGGCTATGACTTTACTTGGCCTACAAAATAAGTTTTCTTTAACTATATCGAATTCAGCTTCAACGTTTTCACTGAATATTTGATATCAATCAATATCCACTCAGGGTCAGAACTTTTCCACAATATTTTCTTGATTTTTGAACAAGAAATATGTATTGGTTAAGAACATTTTATGCGTTGAAAATCATCAAAAATATTGTATTTCATAGTCATTTATTAATCATTCATTTGCTTGTTTGTCAGCCTATATCTTTTCCTCATTCCTTGCATCTTATTATTCAAGGTGAAAGAGTGGAGCAAGGCGTTTTTTAAAGATTTTTATGGACACACGATTGGAGCCATTTTCGAAAGTTTGACTGTTTTTGGACTGTGTGGTGCCCTTTTGTGCAATTGTCGGGGATAATCTGATGCCTAAAATTAACAGTTCGGTTTAAATGTAAATGAGTTTTATCACATGATTATGGTCAAATTTTGGTTTTTTTCAAAAATGACAAACGTATCGTAAGCAAACACCCGGTGCTCTCGGAAGCCACTTTGCATGATGGATAGTGAACAACACTGAAAGAAGGAGTTGATAGAAATCTGCTATAGACCCCCCCCCCCTATTACTAGCCGAGTACTACGCTTTCCCCAAAAACGTCAGTTTCCCGTGGTCCATCTTATAAAATGCATATGTCAGCAGATTCAATAATTTATATGTGATATTTTCTGTTGTGAACAATGACATTTAAATCGGTTTATTACAAAATTTTCTTTTGTGTGAAAAAGTATCGTTCACCGATATGCACAAGGCTAACTTATCTAAAAAAAAAATATTTAAAGAAACGTTTATATAACTGAAACTAGTATTCTCTATGCGTACGGTTCAAAGATGACTTGTCCTTTTTGATATCGCTCTTGAAAGCTAAATCTAAACCATGCCATTTATTGGTTTTTTTCTTATGATAAAGACACTATCTATAATCCCTTCGTTCTTATATAACATAATTTTCAACTTCGAAACGTTCATAATATCAGTATTATTCTTTCCATATTCAATTTACTGCATTTTCTCATTGTTTATCTGGTGATATATTTATATCTTCAAGCAGTTTTTACTTATGAGTATGTACTGAAATCTTCGTATGATGATAAAAGGGCGATTCTCCGACAGTTTTGTGGCGCACTAGCTTATTCATTCTTTCAGTCTACTGTCCAATTTCAGATGCGTTAATTAATTTAATTTTGACAGCTAGATTTCGAGATTGATAGTGGTGAAATTTCTGCTGTACATTAAGTATTTCTTTTTGAAAGACTTATCAATAATCGACAATCATTAAAGATGGCCTGGAGAACTCAATACCTTGATTTCCCACTGTTGGTAAATTGACTCGTGAGTTTAAAGGTGGTCGTAAAAGTGTCAGAGATGCTGTTATGGATTTGCTGACTTTAAGTATTTTCTCTTCTTGGATAATGGGCAGGCTAGATTACAAATTATTATTTTGACATGATCTCAACAATAACTGTCAATTCAATTTGACCGCCATTGCCAATTCACTTTAGATAAATGAAACTTTAATAGATGCATCCCATAGTTGACCTTCATCAAAAATTCTTAAAAATGATTAGCTTCCAAAAAGTCAAACCATGGCAGGCGAGTACTACATAATTCTTTTGAACAGAATGCAAATGGTTAATAAAAATGGCCTGCCGCATAACACTAGCAGCTCTGAAAAATAATTTTTAGATTGCAGAGTGTTTTTGTCTAGCAATGCTTCCAGTTCATTCGATTAAATTTTTTTAGAGCATCCTGCACGCAGTTCATCTTCAAAAGTCCCCTTCAATATCACATTCTAGACGTACTATACACAAATAATTTCATTGGCTTTTGCAGCATTTGTCTTCAAATGAAACGCGAAATTAATGGAAAATCGAATATGCTCTTTTCTTAATACATCGAGAATACTACTGATTTCAGAGATTATGTGCATCAAACACCAAACCGCATTTAAAATAGCTAAATGTCAACCCTGTAAAACCGCAAAAGGGTGAAAGAATTAATACTATTTAAACTGATTCATGATAATTTTGTAGCGCTTTTTTTTAATGCTTATTGGTACTGTTAATTTGTGTATAAGGTATATTAAAGTAATTGTATTATATAAAATAATTCTAAAATATAACAGCATTTATATGATTGTTTTATAAGAGAAGATACTGATTGATGTCTGATGCTCAATGCTCTAATGTTGTAACTTTCATTCGTTTCGTTAGCGCATTTATCTGTTGATTAGGCGTGAGTGTATTTATCTAGATGATCTAGATATGTAATAACAATATTACATACTAAAAAGTCAAGAGGTAAGCCATAAAATGTAAGCACCCAATTTCATAAAATGAGACTAACAGTTGAAACCGGATATTGTAAATAAATAGGGCTAGTAGGGGACAGCGATGTATAAGCAGAACATAAATATCTTAAATGTATTCCCACCTGAGCCCGGAAAAAACGCGTTTTTATATTGGAACTCCGAAAAAAATGGAACGAGAATGTCATTTCGGAGGGTAGATTAATGGACTGAATTTAACAATGCCCTCAGTGAAACATTTAGGTCATGTTTTGATCATTTCACTTTTAATTCTCTTTTATGTTTACTCAAATAAGTTTTCCAAAACAAAGTTTTTCCTTAGATGAATCCTTAAGTTGTATTCAGTTTGATAGACTGAATACAGTACATTGATTCAAAAACGTGTGAGACTAGGACTATTCTGCAGCATGACAATGCAAGACCTCATAGTGAAAGAATAACCCAAGCAAAAATCAATGAATTGGCAATTAGCTTTCGGCAAAATGTTAATTGCCACAATAAATGTCAATAAAAATATTCCTAGTTTCTTAATATAATAATTAATAATAATAAATATAATAAATAATTTTGGGAAATATAAAATATTGTTAAATTTTTATTATTGTTTTTATGTATAACTACAACAAAAATAAATAAATAAATAAATTGTCACTGTCACTTTGATCTACATTAATAATAAGTGATTATATATTATTAGTAAATGATACATAGGAATCTTCTATTTTCATAACATGGATTAAAAATACAATAATACGGGGGAAGGTGTAAAAATGTATGTTCTATATCGGCAGCAATGGTATCACATCCATATTCCTTTTTAGTATTAAATGTCTTAGTAGTAGTAGTAGTAGTAATAGTTCTAGAAGATCACATTTTTTATATGTATTTTCGAAGTATATATCGTTTTTTAACATATAGTTCTGAATTTCCAATTTAGTGTTATTTGCATTAGGAACTTTATTTTTTTGGCGGTTATGATAACTAGCATTGTCCATTACAATTACGCGTTCCTTAGGCACATTGGGCAGTAGGCTATTTATAAACCAATCTTCAAAAAGTTCTCCTGTGGTGTCGTCATGGTAGTCCAAAGATGAATGTTTAATATTTTTGGAGGACAACCGTAAATAATTTGGAACCGAACCATCCTTGGAACTAGCATGTAAAATTGTAATTATTTTTCCCTTGTTTGCTGGGTTTGGCATTTTCTTGATGTATCTACCCATTCTTTTGCTGGTGTCTCATGTGTATCGAACCATGTTTCATCAAGGTAAATAATGGGACGATTTTCTAATCTGTATTTTTTTATAGAGTTTATATAGTCAAACCGCCATCGTCGCAATCGTTGTGATTCCATTAATGTTTGTCTTTTATTAATGGTTCGATATGTAAAACCCATTAGAGTTAATATTCTCCGGAGGCTAATTTTGCTGCAAAGAATGTTGGTTTCATCTTTCTTTAGTCGCTGTTGCAATGAATGCAATGCAGGCACAGTTTGCTCTTCATACATAGCATAAATTTTGGTTCGAATTAAGTCTTTGGTGCTTTCGTCAACACATTTGCTTTTACCAGAATCACTATGAACTTTTTTGGCTTTAATTGACTTCGTCACTATATCTTTAACTGTAGACAACGGCGTTTTCGTTAATGAAGACGTTTCAGCTGCTGCTACATTTACATTAAGCCCCTATTCAATAAAGAAACATACACATTTTTTACAATTTGTTTAGTAGCGGATGATAAATGTTTCCTATAAAATTAGCACTAATACACATTAGCACATAATGATTATTATCTTACAAAATACGATCGAAATTATAGAACTGCACTGTTTAAGAAAAGAATGCGAACTAAATTAAGATGTTTCGAAACTACTAAACCAGATATAAAATTAATTTTATCTTTTTATCTATTATTTTATTAGGCTCGGTCCTGTTTACATTTTTTGCAATTTTGCCTGGTTTCGTTACCACAGGGGTTGTTAACAGTTTATTGCAACCATTCGGTCAACGATATATCTTGAACCGCACTATACTTCCTCACCTACCATATTCTCCTAATGCTGCACCGTTAGATTAGCATCTTTTCAGATCTGCGAATCTGTTTTCTTCACAATCATCCTCATTTTACAAAAAGGGAATAGAAAGTTTGTTTGAGAGATGGGCGAATATTGTCTACATCGATGGAGATTATATTATAGATTAAAACTGTATTAACGCTTAAATGAAATAAAATTTGATACAATATCAAACAATTACATTACTTATAGATGTAATGTACGCGTGAGTGTCGTGAAATATTAATTCGGAAACTCGGTAATGTTAACTTATATATAAACTTCTCTGAAATCTTTATCTATCCGAATGTACAGCTAATAGTGCTATTTTTTTGTAAAACAATCGAGAGAACCCAAAAAGTACACCAAAGCATTGTCTAACGAAACAGGTACTGCCAATGACTACAAAAGCCGCAACAGAACAACAAAAGCTACACAGCAATGACAAATTGAATGAAAAAAAATGCAATCAATATCTAATAATCACGGAAAAGTAATCCTTCTATATGCTAATGTAGGATTGTTGCAATTAGTATGGGAAGTTTTTCCATATTCAGCCTATTCTCTAAACTTGGCATCATTGGATTACCACCTTTTAATTCTTGTTAGAGAACATTTTTCTAATTGCGAAATATTTTTATCAGTTAATTTGCCATCTCGTTCAATTCTAACTCACGAGAGTTTCAATCTAGGGAACTGGGTGTGAAAGTTTTTTCACATCCTTTCTAGTTTCCAAACTTCACGCCATCGGATTATCACATATTTCGATCGATTCACATACATTTATTAATACATATTTTTCTAATTGCGAACAAGTTTCAGTAGATAGTATGGAATCTTGTTTAATACTGCCTCGTTACGGCCCTAATCTAGAGAATGATTTTGTAACGAGTTTGTTCGGAAATAGCAAATAGTTACATGGGGCCAGATCGAGCGATTAGAAGGATAAATGTGATAAACGGCAATACTCTTGTACATTACACAGGCATACAAGAAAAAAAATTGGTATCTAGGATTTTAGAACTGATTTTAACTATATCTAAATATGAAATCAGTTTTTCTCTATCTGGTCTACTTTTTTAGATACATCCACTCATCTATCAGTGTTTTTTTCAATTCAATACATTCAAGTATGGGTGTTCTCAAATTATTATACATTGATTGGTTCCTGTATATTTGCCCTATTCTCAGTTTGTGGTTGAATTAGTTCCAGGAAAATCTACTAGATAGCATAAGCAGTGCCTTTCCGGTAACTGGAGTGATTTTTAACGCTTAAACTAGAGTTGAGGTTAGTTTGTGAGTTCTCGTCGTGCAGGGTAGATCGAAATTGGCCTCGCGCGGTATTTGTGTTTAGGAAAGAGTTATTATAACTTTAACCTAAAATGTATTGTGTGTAGGTTGTTGTACTTGTGTTGTTGAACAGAAATAAAATAAGTTCAAATAGAAGAAGTTGTGTAAATCATATTGATGTATTTTACTACATATGTGGAGAATACATATTAAGAAAACAGAAAAACTGTCAGTAACTCTGTAAAGAGTACTTATCTTGGATACTTTGGTGTTAGGCTTGTTGATCAGGATAAAACCTGGCGACCGCATCTCGTCTGTAAAACTTCGTTCTACAGAACATTTACGATAGTGGACTACCGGAAAAAAGTCTAAAATTCGGCGTACCGATGGTTTGGAGAGAACCCAAAAACCACTTCGATGACTGTTATTTCTGCAGTGGACTTATCCTGATTTACTCTCTGCAAGATGCCCGGTCTCTCACTCAGAGGAAGTGCCGATCCCAACGTTTGACCTGCTACCAGAGCTCTGTGAAGACGAGTATTGTTCCTCATCGATAACTTTTTTCCTTATCTATATATATATAATTATATTTGTATAATATAATTAAAATTCCGTGTTTAGTTTTTTTTAATTTTATCCATGGATTTAACTTAAAATAGTGTATCGTATATTTCACTAAAATATTATATCTTAGAAATTTGAACTCCTAGGCAAAAGTTAATGCCATATTTGAATTCAGGACATCAAATTCGTATGAAATCAGCTCCACATACCCCAGAACCCAAACAACTGTTGACCTGTACTATCATACAGCAGTACTCAAGTTTAGAGACGGTACTAGTCATGTAATTTTTTTTTACATAAAAATAGCGAAAAAGAAACTTAACATTACAAACTCAAGAATAGACTTCAAAGATATAAATAGACAAATGTTTAAACTAATCAATATTTAACATAATATTGATAGACTGACTCGGCATATTTCAATTACGGAAAATAATTAGAGCATTTGATTGACTTAATATATATTTTTTTAATTCGCAAGGTGAAAACTAAAATATCGATAACGATTTAACATATGGCCAATTAAAAATTCGTATTTTATTCTAGCCTCACACCTAAAACCAAAGACCATAGCACTAATAAATAGAAAGCAGAAAGTAGCCGGAAACGACGTAATATCGTTAAGACTAGGTAATGAGGATGGTCTGTCATCTTCGTATTTCTTTTTGTTTTTGGCTGTGGTGTATCGCAATGGAGCCTTTCAACTTAATGAACTGATCATTAAAATGGTTAAGTGCTGGTGAAATGGTTTTAGTCACGACGAAATATGGACTAGTTTCGTTTTATACGTGGTGATCAAGTATATGTATAGAAGAGATTGTAAAGGGTCTTGGGTTATATGAGAAATATGGGGCATAAACTTTTATGTTCTGTTTTTATTATATTTATATTCTTTAAAGGGTTGTGAACTTAAATGAAATTCAGGGTTCTGTTAATACTTGACAATATTAATATATCAGATTTAATCAGGTTTCAGGAAATTACCGAATAACATCACATAGTTCTGAATAAACAACACTAATATTGAACGAGTACGAGTAGTAATATTGATAAATAAATAAGAATTTATGAACTTGGATAGAAACAGCTTGCAACACATTCTACAAGATGAAATATTTCTTCTGTTGTAGAAAAATAGAAAATGTATTGAAAATCCGAATGTTTCGCTGCTAGAAATACTCGATTTCCTTTTACGGTATAGCTGCTTCCACCCTTAACAAATTCATCATCAAAACACTCGATGCCTTTGAAGTGTGTTTATCCAAAAGAATGCTCCGAGTATCTTTGGTAGAGTCACAAACGAAGAGGTACTACGTTGAGTATCTACCAAAAGAGTACTAATAACAACCATAAAGACAGCCAAATTGGAATACTTCGGTCACGTAATGAGAGGACGAACATTAGGAACTGTTGGGAGCGATTATGCAGGAGGAAAAGATAGAAGGGAGAAGAAGGGGGAAGTCGAAGAATGTCATGACTGCAAAATATAAGAGAATGGTTCAACTGTACATCGAACCAATTATTTAGAGCAGCTATAATAAAGTGAAAATAGTAATGATTGTCGCAACCATCGTTTGAAGAGGGTATATCCAAATTGGTGTGAATAATAACGCACACATATTGCAAGAAATCAGCATACCTCATCTGCTGCCTTAGGATAATGCACTACCTCTCATGATCACTAACAAAACCTGCTCAACGCAAAGTTCATATTTGATATAAAATTTTCTTACTCTAAATATCCAAAACGACTCTTCAAATAAAATTATCGACCTCATTAAGCAAAAACGATTTTTTAAAATATTTTTCAACGGCTATTTAAAATGAATTTTCATCGAGCATTTCTCCAGGTTTAGGAAGAAGTAATGTGGAAATACTTCGAAGTACAAGTCAAAAATTTTTACAGCTACCATCCAAGATGTCGGTGCAGGCGCATTATCCCGCTGAAAGAGCACCTTCCTTTAGACCAGGTGTGAGCGTTTAGCCTGAATAGCACCCTCCAATTAACCCACCAGCGAAACGTATTTCTCCCCAGTGATGGTCCTGCCTTTTGTTTGATAGTCTGTTAGTATCACACCACGGAATTCCCAAATATTTCCCGCAGATGGAACCGTTTTCGCTTTCTTTGATGCTCTTTCACTTGCTCCTACCTACTGTATGGTTAGTTGCTTCTCATCTGACATTTAATGATGAATCCATGGTTGCATGCATGTTGCATCTGTCATTATAAAACGTTTAATAAACTCGGCAGAATCACGTTAAAATAAGTCTAAACATTCTTGAGAAGTATTTCTTTGAATGCGCCTTTGGTCGACTGTTAACAAAAACCATGTGTAAAAAATACTGAACACGGTCTATCGAGATGTTTACAATGCAGCAAGCTGCCGAACCTCCTGTCGACACTCATTGAATACGACAGTGTGGATTTTTGTGATAATTTTGTTGTTTGTAGCATTTTAAAGGTATGTTCAGCATTCTTAATTTTTAAGGAATGTTCGATAACTTTTAAATTCAGTACAAAGTACTGTCAAAACTTGCTTGGAACTTGCAAAAACTTGCTTTAATTAATCGCCATAAATGAGCAACTAAATGCATACATTTAAAAATTCGCAGAACGCCATCTAATGAATCATACTTGATATTAATTTGGTCTTACGTGCGCCATCTTTATGTCGGTGTAACTGCATACTTTTCATTTTACAGAAACTGTAAACGTACTCTTAATCACAATAAAATTTTATCTAAATGGTAATGAGATAAGTTTAAAGGTTATATTTGATTGAATGTAGTTGATAACGGTTCAAAAAAGTAAATGTTCCATCACCAAATAGAAAAACGGCAAAAAATAATACCAAACAAAATATGAATACAGCTTTTGTATCATTTATTTTCTGAATGTTTTTCTTTTTGTAGCTAATAATTTATTATACACTTCTTTTTTTTCTTGTTTAATGATTTATATCCAAGTTTCATATATAAAGTACAAATATAAAAATTGTTCCGTAAAAATGAAAACGGTAAATCATCCAAGAGCCTTACTACAAAAAAAGTTCATTTTCATATTACGCCTGTATTGGAAACAACAAAACCCAATATACCGGATAAAACGACGAAAATGGTTATAAAATAAGATTTTCCTTTACAAAAAGGAATGAAGATATGTTCATAAAAACCTCACTCGTGTATATCGATTCACCAATCGCAACAACCACAAGCTATTAACGGTTCTTTGTTTTCCCTAAGCTATCGAGGGACATTTTTAAACAACTGAATACTTAAGAACAGTCATAATTCCAACAATATTTAAATAACATTGTTCGAGAGAAGAATCATTTTGTTAGGACGGGTGTGGTCTGTGCTTCCTCGTAGAAATAACAATGAAACTATTCATCCTTGAACGTGAAGTGCAACCGTGCTGCCTCCTGGCAAAACTTAATTAAAGCTCATTAAAGATATGCACGGTTCCAGCTGTGGAGTTTCATTCCCTTAATTTAGCAACAAATTAGCATAGATAATTATTCTACTGTAATATTTTTTGTTTAAATATCATTATACTAGTAAAAGATACGTAAGGGTACATATTGAAATGTACTAGTTTTTCTTCCATTGTTATTTAAATATAGCTTGGAATTAATTAATACTAATAATGCAGGAGAGTGGTTCGAGTAGTTCTCGTCCTGACACAGAAATGACGCATGTATGACCAAATGAAAATGCTATTTTTCAAGTATGATAACGTTAGATGGTGTGGATGGACGTTTGTGGCGATTGCGTAAAATAATCAAGTTTTGACATTGTCTGAAAAATTAATAAAACTGAAGTTCAAGCCTTTCATAAACTACTTTATTTTGAGGGGTTTTATCTTAACGCATCTTCAAGGATTTTTCACCTTTATTTTCGACGATAAAAAAAGTGGGTTGGTGAATTTAAAAGTGGTCGTACTATCTATTGAAAATGAAGAACTCCTGAGCGTTCATTTTTCACCCAAAAACCGTTAAAATTAACAAAATCGTCAAAAAAGTTCACAATCTCGTATTAAATGGCCGCTGATTGAAATTACGCGAGCTTGCTCACATTGTAAATATCTCGATATTATATGTTGTACTACATTTTACATAATGTATTGGATATTAACAGCCTTATTATTTGAGGTGTTTTTAGAAGTAGATGAAATATATATTCACTATTATATGTCAGAGGCGAAGCAGTAATCCAAATGGTGGATGAGAGCTAGTGAAAGAGTAGCAAAGAAAGTAAAAACACACATCTCATATTGTTGCTGCAAAACTCGATCACCTAGGCTTCGAATGCTTCTACAGAGTATTTGCCAGATTTAGTTCCTAGTAATTTCTTCCTTTTCTCAAACCTGTAGAAATAGCTCGCTGAACGAAGATTCAGTTCAAATGATGGTGGTCAACGCTGAGAAAACTGGTTGTTTTGCAGAGTACTTACTCAATGCAAAGTACTTACTCAATGCATTACACTCCTCTACTAAGCTTCCTAAGGTAGTTCTCCTCTTCTCGAGCCTAATGTCTAACGATTAGATCAACGATCAAGTAGACAGAACTCAACTTCTCGTTTATTTAAAACCTAGCCCACAAGGTAGACCACCTGTAGCAAGTTAGAGTTCGAAATATGTTAGTAGCTTGCCGATCCATAGGTGGTGTTACCGTATAACGTATACCTAAATTGTCCGATGTTCAGAATTAAAGACGACTAGATCTGGTTCGATTACTTTGAAAGAGGAATATCCAAGCTTAAATGATGAGTTCTTGAAGAACGAAACTGGTCTTAAGATGTAGATGATTTTTTTCCTCCTAGTAATCGAACGAAACATAATTCGTTTAATTGTACTATCCGTATTTAATAATACGGTTAATTATTATATATCAGTACATTATTAATCATTAATGAGTAATTTAATGCTTGAATTGTCTCAAATGTTGACAGTTTATTACTTTTTAATATCGATATTTTCGTAATAACATTTAAGAGATTTAATAACTAATTCAGTGTATACAAATTTCTGCTAAGCGGCATCTGTCACGCTACTATTTCAATTATTTATAACTTTTAAACGAAACAAGATTTTTTCTATATTATGTTTATTTCGTTTTTAAATTTTGTGTTACATACTTTTGTAAACTTATGTCAATTAAATGTGAATCATTAACGGCAGTGTAACTTTGTAATATTGTAACTTTGTGAATTTTTCTCTACATATTAATGTTAAAACAGCGATTTCGTATGTTGCCCTTGAGTTACTGTATGGTTTGGGGATTATTTATGTAATTATTTTCATTCAAAAATCATAAAAAGTAATCCGGAGGTCCTGCAAATGTTGAATAATTTGAATCTTATTTTAAAACATGTGCAAGTCGCTTTTAAAAATTCAGCGCCAACCGCAGTGAGTAATTCCCAATTGTGCACCACATCGTCGGATTATTGACGTTTCTAAAGACCTCTCCACACGTGCATTATGTTCTTCGAGCTGTTCTTGAACCTCGGATACGGGGTCTATAGACCCCGTATCAGAGAAAAGTAGAATATTTTCGACCAAATTCACGTTGAGTTGCAATAATTAAATTAATTTTTTAAATGTAAATTACAATTATAATTACAAAATATAAATTACAACAATTTTACTGCGTTCTTTTAACGTGTATATATTCATAATTCAACTTGCACGTCTGCTCTACACAACAGCTAACCTGCCACAAATATCATGGAAAACATGACAAGAAAAATAAATAGTAGCGTAATACTTGCCCCACCCATTATATAAGGAATATGCCCTTCGAATAAAAATAATAGTTTAAGTTTTTTTTGTGTATTACCACCAGAATTATTTTGTTTAGGTCCTTGTTGAATAGAAATATTTACATCATTTTATGGCACTGCATATTTATTTAATTATGGTACATACTACCGTGTTTATAATTAGGTTGAAAGTTAATTAGTATTTTGCTGGCGTGTACAAGAGCGCACAGTTTGATTATTCAATTAAATATAATGCGAAAATAATATTAGATATTTTTTTTGTGATTTTTAAAATGATTTTTTTTTGTACGATGTAAGGGATGTTTTTATATATATTGGTAAGGAGAAGTAAGCTTTTTCTGCAAAGAAAAACCTGTTCGGAAGTAAATCGACTTGATAAAAAAATAATAAATTAATCTCTTATAAGAAAAGTTTAGATTGTATTGGATTTTTTTTTTCATTTTTAAACTTCGCTCAGGAGCAGATAAAAAGTTTAGAAGTTATTTTGTAATAATGGAAGATTTCACTTCATTAAATTGAAGTTAGTTAAGCTTGGGGTCAAATGTTCATTGATAAACAGAATCTTTAATTTACAGCCTTTAATTTTAATAACGTGTCAAGGGTATAAAGCAAAATGTACCTCTTTAGTAAACTGCTCGACAACTCTCGTCGGTATGGAATCATCGAATAAATCATCCTGATTAAACTTTCGAAAAGTAAATAGGTTTGTCCTTCATGCCATCACTCTACCTTTTCATTCTACCAATCTAAATTAAGCCGAATTTGCTTACATTTCAACTGATTCTGGTGTCAAAACACACTGAGCAGCTCGCACTGCAATGTTCGAGGGATATTTATTATGTTCTTCTCAAGCCAAAAAATAGGGGACATATAAAAACTAAACTAAAACTAATTGTTGCTACTTTACTCGCTCTCTTAGTGAAGCTACTAACTATATATATATATATATATATATATATATATATATATATATATATATATATATATATATATATATATATATATATATATATATATATATATATATATCTCGTCGCGAACTTTTTCATTTGATGAAAAACACTTTAAGGTTTGGGTACAGATCAAAGTCAGAGGGAAAATGCAAGCATGAATACCTCTTTGAGCCGGTGATAAAAAAATGATATATAAATAATGACATAAATATACATAAAAAATGATTTTTTTCTTCTCTAAACTGGTTTAGAGAAAATTCTCGCGATTTTTTGCATCCAATTGATCCAAAAGGTATTACTGTCTTATTATTGTTTTACCGGTTTGAAGGTAAACAATTAACAAAATGTTTTGCATCCCCAAAAATTCATACCGTATCTTTTTTGGTCAATTTGGATCACCTTCGCAGTTCAGGATCATAGTGATAAACCCAAGTCTCATCCATCGTTACAAAACGACGTTTAAAATCTATATATTTAAAATTCTTAAAATCTAGCTATTCTTTTGAAAAAGATTTGGATAGAAAGTTTTTCTCAAAGTTGTTTTTGATCAGAATTTAACAAATGCGGCATCCATCTTGCACATAGCTTTCCCATTCAGTTGAGATGCCCATGACCTTAGCAATTTCACTCAAAGTCAATTGTCTGTCATCCATAACCGTATGTATAAAATTAATTATTTGTTCAGTAGTTGCACTTATTGGAAGTCCAGAATGAGGATCAAGATCCAGGCTTGTACGACCACGTTGAAACTTTTGAAGGAGTAGACTCCCTTTATACATTTACCATTTTACTATAACTTTCCATTATATAATCACTACACTATATATATAAATATAAATATATATAAATATAAATATATATAAATATAAATATATATAAATATAAATATATATAAATATAAAGGATCTATTAATAGTTAATAAGAATTGCTCTGGGCCGGCCTGTATTCCCAACAGTATCTAATCTTAATAAAACTGATGCTGTAGCAAGCAAATATTCTAACCTTACATCCGTCGAGCTTATTTGGGATGATATAAGATTCTTTTGGTTACGAAATTTACCTCAGCCCCTGCATGCCTTGGATCAGGGGTCATCAACTTTTGCAATGTGTTGAGCTACTTTAATAATATTGAAATAGAGAGAGCTATCTAAACTAGTTCAAAATACTATATACAAATCGTATATGTCTGAAAATATTTTCGTTTATAAAGATTATGAGTTCGACGTTTGAGGATTGTTTATAGCTGTGAGCTACCGAAATTGTCCACGCGAGCTACCGGTAGTGATGTAACTCTAACTCTAACATCTAACTAGAATTATACATCAAGAATAAATAAACCACTTCAACAGTAAATAAATACACGCAATAATAACATAATCAGTACAAATGTTTATCGCTTTAGTATCAAAATATCTTTTGCATCAAACTTATTACGATTGAAAATTTCTAGATTTAGTAAATATGTCATAATTCAAAGGCAAAAACTAAAGAAAAAACTCATTAAATGGAATTATTCAATTCGATTTTGTTCAGAACGTTGCCTCAAACGTGCAAAAAACAAACCAAAAGCCTATACGTTTTACGCAAGAGCATCTTGAGCGTAACCCACTGTTGAAGAAATACCAGAATAAAATGCAAGGAAGGATAACGTAATTGCGGATATGACAGCAGGAATTACTCGTCTAGTAACGTTACGCCAGGACCAATGGCTTTTTTCTTCCGTGCGTCTTTGTTATTGTCTTATTTCTAAATTATATAATTAAGGAACGCAGGCATGGAATTGCCCACGCGATAATTGACCAACCAATTCATTAAATGTAATTGTGTTAGGTCGATTTAAGAATTGTGGGTAGGCGTTATAATAAAATATTAGGCCAGTCCATATATGCTTGCGTATTTTCCTTTAGTTTTATAACATATATGCTTCATTAAAATAAATGTCGATTAAGTTAATTGTATATTCAGTTAATTATCATGATTAACAATATTTGTCATTTATCCTTTTTTTGTTGAAGTAGTAACCAAGTATTGAGCTTTATATTTATTTAACAATAGATACTAGGGTGTTACAGACGTATTTGCGTTTTTCCTTTGTTTATAAATAAAATATTATAGCTCATTCCTCAGAGGTTTACTACAATTTCAACTTTTTGTATCTGACATATATGTTAAACATTCCTTGTTCAGTATTAAAGTAATTTCACTACAAAATATTCAATCGACGGTTTTTTAAGAGAAACGTTACAATTACGTTTAGAAGTAGAGGAGGAAGGTGCTGTATCGTTCAGCTGCTTAGGGAAGATCAGATCATCCACGGTCTCTCGATGTCGATTTTTTAAGAATAGTTGTGGATCCTAGAACAAGCACTAAGAAACTTTTATGAGAATTAGGAGTATCTTACACTATCGTTAACCAGCATTGTGAGGCAATACATTTGTTATACTCTAGTTTAATTTAAATGGGAGTTATTTATAATTAAATATCTCCGTAAAAATGTTTTATGGCAGGAGTGCTGAAAATAGTCATAACCAAAGAAAATGTTGGTCTAGTCCTTGATACAAAGGATTATTGAATAATTTATAACAGAAAAATTGGTTGTTAAAAAATAGCAGGGGTATAATTTTTCACCGTAAACACTCTAGATTGGTTATCGACTACCCAGTTAGAATTATTGAGTCTTCTGACGGCCATCTATTTTGAATCTTGATTACTTTTCTATTTAACGCGTCTCTAACTTAAACAAAAAAACTTTTTTTTAAACCACAGGGCTTTTATGAATCTTGTACGAAACGTACAAGATTCTTGTAAAACAAGGCAAAATGTTAAATGTTTCTCTAAGTAAATGGTTTAAATAAATTAGCTTATATCATGTGAGGTAATTTTCGTCCGCCACTAAGTTAAATAGTATTTTTGTGATTCTGTAATTCTAAAATACCACCAGTTCGTGCATTACATCGTTTTAAGCAATTATCGAATTTGAAAAGAGCCGTGCTATTGGTATGACAAAAACAGACTTAAATTTTCGTGAAATAGCGAGACGACTGGGCAGTGCTGCTTCAACCGTTTTGATGCTATTGATAAGATGGTTTGAGGATCAGGGTTATGCACGAATATCAGATTCTGGTCAGCCTAGAAGTATCAAAAGTAGCTAGTAGTAATGTCCTAGTAGCTATAAGTCGAAATTTACTTCCGTTGGAATGTGTGCATTAGATATTTCCGTTTACTTTGCAATATTAGAATGATGTTGATCTAGAATTGAATATGACCTGAAATTGAACTCTATTCGCGGTAATGGTAAGTATAGATTTTGTTAAGCTGGCCATGATGGACATAGAACGATCAGATGTTTTTTGTGTGAAAGGCAATATTTAACTTTCGTATTAGAACGACATACAGTTATCACTTCAGGAATTATATGATGCGAAGGCTATAGAGTTAAGAAGCAGGTCACCCTTATTCACCATCAAGAGAAATTTTAATTCAGCCTGTTATGTAATCGAAACATTACAGCCCATCCATAGACCGCACATGTATAGGATATCATTGGTGGAATTCTTGAGCGAATGCCCTGACCGCCAACAACTTTAAACGAACTTTAAACATGTATACAACGCGCCTGAGGTACCTTACCACAAGAAGACATAAATACATTTACCTATACATTTAAATACGTCTACCTACTCATTTCACAGGTTTAATGGGAATCAAATTTATGTAAGCAATTTTTTATGGGAATTAATTTTCATAATTATTTATTTTTAATACAAATTATTTTTATTATCATTACATAATGCCTTCTATTATTCTCCATTATATAGAGTTGAAGTTAAACATACGTATAACTGTAGGTTTCACTTTATAACATTTCCATAAATGGCATAACCACGTACGTTGCATTTTGATATTCCACGTAATATAGACGGTACAATTTATTTAGCAAGCGTATCATCTGTGGCAGGATAATAAACTGCTCTTGATTTGCATTTATCTCTTTAATCAAAGGCTTTAGGTCTTCATTATAGAGAACTTTGATGTATTCAAACAGTTGCTTATCTTTTTGGTATGCTTTATAACTTTGTGACAATGTTTCATCGTTAACTTCCCTGCTTTTATATTATTAAAAGTTTAGTCTAAGATCTTCATAATCATACGTCTTATATAACACTTTAAAAAATAAAACATTGTACTAATTTATAAATTCTAGTATAACCCACTTGTTCAATAATACATATTTATAAATTCTAGTATATCCCCCTTGTTTTACATTATATTATAAATTTAAATGATTTTTCGATTTTTATAATATAAATGATTTTTCGATTTAAAGACGCCAAAAGCTAAGTCAGCCTGAATTTACCGGAAAGTCATTTGGAATGCTATTGAAGTTTTTTAGAATATAATAATAATTAATAATAAATTATATAATATAAAATAATTATTATATATAATTCAAATTTCTAGAGGATTCTAATCCTAATCATCCACCCTGTTCTCCCGATTTGACTCAATCTGAGTTTTTATGCCCTTCAACATTTTCGTGATTTAGGTTACCGTAAGTGCAATGTCGAACAAGATGCCAATAAATAAAAAATATCATTTTTCTTTATGTTAAAAACGTATGCCATTCAGGGTGTGAGAAAAAGTACATTCGTAAATTTCACCAACGATTCTTTACATCATTTTGCACAAATAGTTTCCTTGAAAACATCTATCCAAAATACAATTATTTCATCGGAAAGCAAGTCAGAAATTTTCAGAACAGGTTAAAAATGTTCTTATCAATTTGGCAACGTAGCCAATTGTTATTTCGATTATCATATTTATTTTGATCAGTTTTTTGTTTCATTTGTTTTATCTTAAGGTATTATTTCAAAATAGAATATAATATTTTTTGTAATAGCCATCCATATGTTTCAGCATACATTTGGTTAGTTTGGTTACAAAAAAATGAAAACTTATTACACACATTATTGTCATTTAATATAAAAGTTGAAATTACTAGCATACATTTTTCACATCAGGACACTTTTTAAACGATTCATTCAAACCATTGAGAGACACATGATTAATTGTTTTATTAAATTAACTGTACTAAATGTCCACCATCCCATACCTCGTGAAAGAAGCTTTATAGGTTGATAAAATATTGAAAAAAAGTGGATTGATTTTGGCCAATAAACCATTCACAATATTTTTACCTGTATTTTTTGCGGGTAAAAGTCCTTGTACCCGTTGTACATGATAAGGGTAGAGTAATTGCTCTTTATGTGTTGTATGTACAATCTAATAAATTTAAATTTATCGAGCAGTACTTAAGTACTGCTCGCGCTGCCTATAAATACACCTAACCCCTTCGGAATTTCGGAGGTTCTGCGTAAATACGAAGCATATCGTGATATTCGCGTATAGAATATACTTTTGGTTTTAAAGCGGACTTAAATGCAGGCACTGACCTATAGTGAAATCATTTTTAATGCAATATTCAAATAACATTGTTTGAGACATTGCCGCATCGATGTTAGCTGGTTCGTGATTCTTAATTTTAAAAAATTGTTTTAAAAATGTTCATTACTTTATTTGTAATTTATTCGTTAAGTAATAACCAATTAATATTTGCTAAAAATGCTTTTTCACATTTTTGCTTAAAATGTAAATTCGTATCATAGCCTTTCGATCGGTGATTTAGTAACTTTGCAATTTTTTTTCTCGGAAACCTTAGGTTTAATGAACTTTTTCTTTAAAAATGACGTGAAAAATCGTTTGTTACATTTACGAAACTACTTTCCCTTACACCTTGTATTTCTTCCTAAAAATGTGTATTCAATTTAGAAACTATTCACTTAAATTTACCTTTTAAACAATGAATAGAAACTAATGTGGGATGGCATTAGTAGATATTGTGTACCATTATTTAAGGATAAGAGATAAAATCAATACTGAACTTTATATTGGAGTTTACTTCGTGCTCTCTAACTTTGGCGTTCCTTTTACTACTGTCTTCTTTTCACCACCTATCTTTGCTACAGCTTCGAGGAAAGTCTAAGATTCCTTTTACAATTTTCTATCTATAAAATACAATATAGCCGTAAAGGAGTCGATCCTTTTTCAGCAGGCGCATCAAGGATCAACCTCTGTATTTTATGAGCGAACCGGCAAGTAACAATATTATCTCTAAAGTTTCAAGTAATAAATATTATAAAATAAAATAAGCAAAAAGTAAATTTGTGAACATATGGGGAACATTAATGTATAAGAATTGATATTATATTGTTTATAGATCCCTCGTAAAAATAATAATGAATATAGTCAATTATGGATAATGATTAAATTCTGTGGAGGAAACGACGTCAGACTATTAAAACAACCAACCTAAGACAATATAACCTAATGAAGCTTATTATTCGACGTTTTTGGAATACGATTGCGATCAAATACAAAACCGCAAGAGAAACGTTGAAGATAATTATGAAATATCTGCTGAAAGTTTTATCCAATAAGAACCCGGAGAGTATAATGGCTGCATTCATTACTGGGCCAAAAAGAATAACATTGAAAACAATATCATTCGTTATACATGATACGGTAAAGAATACTAATTTGGAACTTCAAGGTCATATCTATAAAAATATAAAATAATGAGTTGTTACATTGGTTTATGTGCAAAGAACAACGAGGTTCTTTGATGGTTCTAGTTAGCGAATTCTAATAATGCACTAATCATTATTGTAACGGGTGGGGCAAGTGTCAGGTTACCATTTTAATTAATTATAACTTTTAAACGAAACAAGACAGAAAAGAAACATAATATTCTTTCAATATATTTATTTCGTCTATAGATCTTGTGTTAATTAATTTTTGAAAATTATGTCAATCAAATGTGACCCAATAGCAGCACTGCATGTGCAGCTTTGTGTCCTTTTTAACACATGATCCATAACTTTTGTCAACCTATGTGGTGTTAATGCAGCGAATTCAGCACGAATGCTATCCAAAGTATATTTGATGAAAGTTATTTATGATGGGATGTGATTACAGTATTCTAATTGCTTATTATTGTCTGTAAGCAACAGGTCTTGAACAATTTGAATATTATAGGGAAACATGTGCAAGTTACTTCTCAAAATTCGGCGTAAACTGTGTGGAGAAATTCACAATTTTGCATCCCGACGTTTCTGAAGACTCCCTTCAGATTTCGCACCACAGGTGCAGTATTTTTTAGTACTTCGTACTGTTTTTGGACCTCTGATTCAAGGCCTATTCCCAACTGTTCGGAATTCTTGAAATTGCTTCAGCAAACGATAAATTGCCCTTTTATGAGGTACTGGACGATCAAAATATTTTCGCCTAAATTCATTTTGAGTTTCATTAATTGAATTTTTTTTAAATGTAAATTATAACAATTTCACTGCGTTCTTTGAGCGTGTATTTATCCATCATAAAACTTGCAAGATTGGACTACATAACAGCCAAACCCAAATTGTCACAAAAGAAACTGGTAACGTTATACTCCCGAGCCCCCGCCCCTTCCCTAAGATTATTTTGTTACTGTTAGCGTTTAAAAAGTTAAGAAGGATGTAGGCTTTAGCATTGCGCAAGGTTATTAAAGGAAGCATATTATTACGTCAGCAACATTAATCAAAGGCAATCAGAGAACGTTACAGGAACGTTTCGGACTGCGATCCATCTTTATGGGATCCACCTCTCATCGCCTCACGATAGAGGAGTCAATGTAATAATGCCAAATGCTATATGAATTAAAAAATTTTAGTTAATTAATTTTCTTTATTAATAAAGCCAAAAATAAATGAGAAAGAATTAGAAGCATAATAAAATACCTCGTTTAAAATCTTAAACAATAGTAATAAAAGATTAAGAGGGGCACCGTCGCCCCCCTTCAGGTTCAGGTGGTAGAGAGGTATATGCTGGGACCCTCCGCTTCTTGTTCTTCTTCTTCTTCTTACCTCCCCCACCTCACCCCTTTAATTTGCCTCTTTCACCGCATTCTACGATCAAAAAGTAGGATTACTTTTTAAATAATACTGAAAGTGTTTATTTATTAGTCCAAATTTATTTTATCACCTTCAAAGTAACCACCCCTCATCCCACTACATTTAACTTATTCCAAAGTTTTTTCCAGGCTTTAAAATAGTTTTTATACTCGACTTCTGGTATTTCCTTCAAAGGGGCTAGCGAACTATCTTGAATGACTTCTGTGGATTCAAAGTGGCGTCGACGAAGTGGTTTCTTCAATCGATGGGGATTTATTGATGGGAATTCAGAATTACACTGTGCCATATCTAATGAATATGGTGCCTGTGGAAACGGTATTTGTTTGAATTTTTCTGAAAAATTGACGTGTAATTATTGCAGTGTGCGTGATGATGCGTTATCGTGACCCAAAAATCATGAATTGTTTTGCCACAAATCTGTACTTTTATTGCTAATACTTAATCGGCGATTACTCAAGACAAGATCCTAGATTGTGGCATTATTTTCTTCATTGGTTGACATGAAGGGTCTTTTCTTGTACAAGGTTCGTCTTTAACTACTTCTCTGCCATTACTAAAGTCCTTCTTTTACCATTTATAGACATTGTTTTTAATATAACTTCATAACTGTATAAATTAACGCAAATTCTTTGCTCAATACAAAAAATTTTAACAATTACAGAAGGCGCTTTAATTTCAAACTGAACAAGTGAAATAATTGAAAGTTCTTTCAGATGTCAAAAACAGTCATACCGATCTAAAAAACAAATGGTTCTAACCATACGTAAAGCGTACAAATTTAAATTTTAAGTAACCTAATTTTTGATCATTAAGGAGGACTATAAGTTTATCGTTTTTTTTTGTTCATTAAAACTTTCATCGAAATTTTTACCGTATCGTACCGTTACCTGAGCAAAACGTATATTTTCGAAATTTAACCATTTTTTGCTATGGTTTGAAGTTATTTTGATAATGAATGAAATGAAGCCATGTATTGACAAGTTGTTCGATCTTGCACCGATATCATTCAATGTTCTTAGAGTAAAAAAACTCATGACTCGTATTTCAACAGCGTTTAAATTATTGAGGCTTTGTCACTGAAAAGGTGTGGCAATGAACGAAAATTGTGAAAATCGGATGACCCAAGGTCCGAGTTGTACGTTGTATGTGGTAAAATTCTTCATTCAATTCATGAATGCAATTCTTCAATTGTATTCAAGCTTATCCTTTCTTTGACTGACAGTATACATTTCGATGCTTTCTTAATACAGAAGATAAGATCGAACGATGTCCTACGTACCTGCAATTGCTATATTACTTGCCGAGTATAATTTTTATGACCAATTTCGTACAGCAAAAAGTTTTAAGATACCGTTCGTCACGTCCTTAGATACTTCTAGAACAACAAGAATATCGTACTCGTGTATAGCTCTAATCTCATCTATCTCATGCATCCTAATCCGTCCTAAAAATGGTAAAAACTGTAATGTCCAAACGTCTTATTGTTTCATAAAAACTCTCTTACTTTATAGCAATAGATTATCCCTTTCAAATTCAGATAATGCAATTTCTAATTCAGATAATGTAATTTCAAATGCATGCATTACATCAAAAAAGCAATAATAGATCTATGATTTTACAGATTTTTGTCTTATTAACTCTTGTTCAGTACTTATTTCGATTAATTTATATTTCTGTTTTGAGATTCCAAGTATAACCTTTAAAATTCACACCGAATTACTTTTTATTATATCTATCGATTCGAAATGATGACCATGAAATAGTAATTTTTAGCTGAAGGAATAAGAAATCATACGATGCAACGTTAAGCGAATACGGATTTCGTTGAATGCTGTTCAGTATTTTTTCGACCCAAAAATCAGAAACAAAAAGATTATCGTGTTGTGAAAGCGTTGCTGTGATTCAGGATCTATTTTATAACTTCGAAATGATTTTTACCAATTCACTTTTGGTAATTCCTTTTTTAGAGCGTGAGGACATTATATACAATTGAAAAAGCATATTAAAAATCCTCATAAGTATTTTCAGTTAAGAATCAATCTGTTATTTGTTAGCCGCCATTAGCAATAACGTGGTATTTCAAGAAGATGCCTGTCTAATTGGACATTGAAATACAGCGTCATTTGTTGCGATTAGTACTTAGATAAATAATACTCCGCAGAAAGACCAGGCTTGTATACTGTATTTCAATAGGCAATAGTGTAAAATCCGACATAGAAATGTCCCCCAGTCAGGTCAGTTTGAAGCTCGGTAAACCCGAATGTATTCTTAGAAGTCTTCTACGGTAGTCATTTGCCGGTCGGTAGGCTTTTAATAAAACTAAAGGTAAAGCACAAATCAAAGCATACGTTAAGCTGTGTATCCAGTCACGAACTAACGCCATTGATGGTAAAGAGACTTACCCTTTTTTAGATCAGGTTTATTAGTTAATTCATTTATTTTAAAATTTTGATTTATATGGAACCTTTAGTGTTAAATTAAAAACTGTATAATGTAACTATAAAACTGTATATGTAAAATAAATAAACATATTGATATTACCCGACTTGCGTTTCGTTAATCAAGTCAGCATCATCAGGAGATAATTAAATCTAAAAGTTCATCTATTTTGATTCTAATTTTTCTCTACATCTGATGCGGTCAACCATATCAAAATTGCTGAAGGGTTTAGTATTACTCACCCGTAAAAACAATTAAACGAAGAACTGTGCAGGATTGGCCGTTTGTTTTTACTTAAACTATATTAACATTTAGCTTTTTTGATACTGTACGCATCTAATAATGTATATTTAACAACTCGTAAGTAATTTCAAATTGGTTATAGCTACAGTGGTGGTAGTTTCCTAAATGCGGTGTGCAATCGTGGATCAGTATGTTGGTTAAGCCAGCCATATGTTCTTTAAATCTCGTCACAGTTGCCCTTGTTTTACCAATATATTTATGATTTGATCATTACATTTTATTTCAAAAATCTCCGAAATCTCATTTTTTAGAATATTGCTTTTAGGATTACCCAATAACTGCTGTAATTTATCATTGAGTATTTTTACACAAATTTTATATTAATTTCTTTAAATATTTTATCATGCCTACATGAGAATTGGGGTTCATATATGATTGATGTAAATTTTTGTTCTATTTCTTCTGTAAAAAGGTCAAATATTCTTGAATAATTTTTCTAAACTTTTGTTTTTTATTAACCTATCTATGTTAATGATTCAATTGATGTTAGCTACAGTTCTAATAAAGGGTTGCCCAATAAGAGTGCCAGAATTTACAAGTGATAAATCGGTACTTTTATTTAATCCTGAAGAGCAAACAATGACATTATGTTTTGAAAATATTATGCTTCAAATGTCCCCATCAACTTCATTTGGTGGAATGAATTTTGAAAATCCAATTTTCGGTTACTCTTTCACGCATATCGCGTGGTATATTTTCAGGGGTGGCTTGAATGTTTCGTTTATGGTCCAGAATTATTCAAGGTCTATTTCTGAAAACCAGAGATAAGATAATATATACAAAATAATATAATCTCCCCAAAAAATGGGCGTGAGATCGTATGATCTTGGTGGCCATTTAACTAAAAAACGCATCCAATCGATTTATAGCGTATTCTTTGCAATCTATCTATCAATCGATTATCTGGCGAAATTTTTATTATATATTCACATTTATCAGATCAGGCTAAATATATTCTATTAGCATATTCATATAGCCTTTAGTATTAATAGTAACACGATTTCCATCATCGTCCTAAAAAGAAAAAGTCCCATCACCCCTTCAGCCCAAAAACTGCACCAAACAGTTACTTTCTGAGGATGAAGAGGTAACTGTTGAATTACTTGACGATTTTCATCGGCCCAAATCCTGCACATATGTTTGCCGATTATGTTAACCATAAATTTTAATCAACGCTCCAAAAGTCTGGTGAGTTTAACACATTTTGGTGGTAGATACTGACAATTTCTATGCGATGTTGAACCGTGTATCTTTTCACTGGACATGGTAGTCTATTAGTGACATTTACATTTCAAACAATGTTGCCGTTATTACATTTCAAAGTCCTGGCATTCTCATTGGAAAACTCTTTATAGCCATTTCCTGCGTAAATCTCTTTTTGGTATGAGTAAAACTGAGTAAAGATCAGTTTTTAGGAATGTACCTTTCAGTGCTAGGGTCTTTTCTAAAAATATTAAATTCTTCGTTTCTAATGCCAATAAAAAATGATGAAATATCCAAGGACAGTAAGACACCATTATTTTAAAGTTCATGCGCGAACTTTATTGATGCAAACTCGAATGTTTAGTTTTAATAAGAAATTATCAATTCGTTAAAACGGTAAATATGTCTGATAGATTAATATACTTGATTGTCCGATAAAAAGATTACAATTAAATTTTTTTGTTCGTAAAATGCTGTTCAATAATACTTTGTATATAATACTTTTAAATGTGTGTCATTAATGTATGTCTTAAACGTTCTCTAAACATAAGAAATGGCGTGTTTTTGTCAGGTCATTTAACAACAATGTCGAATGAAACACTCAGACGTGTAGCCTAGTTTCTTAATGGTTTTGCGAATGTTTAAAGCAACTTCAATTTTAAGCATAAGTATATTTTGGATTTAGTATGAGAGTTTAATTAGACTCTCTATATAGGTATGTTTCGACGGTTGGTTGCATCACTGTCTAGAGACGGAAAAGCATTTTAACCGAAAACGGATGGTAATGGAATATTCGTGTATTAATTTACAGTTTCTCAATTATTCAATTCTATTCAAAAATGGGTGAAGGGACGTTTGCATAAATTCATATATTATATTGTGGGGTTTTGCTCTTTCGTTTTCTCAAAATAATAACTGAATTAATGGCGACCATGGTTCCATCTTGATACCAATACGATACCACACTGTTGTTTTTGGACTGTGCAACGATATGTAATATAATTCGCGGGGATTTTTTGAAGCTAAAAATCGACAGTTTTGTTTGCTGACGACAACCCCATTTAAATGAAAATGAGTTTCATCGCTCGTGAGAATGGTCAAATCTTAGCTTTCTTCAAAGCAAAGCAAACAATCATCAATTTATACGGCTTATAAAATACGCTTTACAGTGCCCTTACTCATCTCCAGTTCAGAAGCGTGCCGCCTAACAGAACCAGTGGCACTTCGCGCCTCAAACACTCTGTCCACATTCCGCGGTGTTCGCACTGATTGAGAAGGACTAGGTGACCTTGGTTTTATTAATGAAGTCTTCGTTCAAATGTAGCTACCCATTTTACAATGGTATCAAGGGATTTTATCGTGACGTCCAATGTTGAAGTGACGCCTGAATAAAACATTTTAATCACGGACTCACGACTTTTAACAAATGTATCGGAAGCAAATACGATGCTCTCAAGTCCACAATGACATGATAGAGACTAAACTTAATCGGACTCCCTCTACTAGCTGAATACTACTCATTCTAAAATTGTCCATTTACCGTGGACCACCATGTACAGACTTTTGTACTAGGAATATTCAGGGATGATCCATAACATAATGTTTCAAATAATTTTATTATTCAGCATAATTTCCTGTAAGATTAGTAAATTTGGTGTCTCATGAATGAATGATCAAAATGATAGGTCCATGTTTCATCCACCGTCACATATTTTTCCAGACCTGTGCTAATTATCACCAAATTTGCCTACATGTTTCTGTTATACGAGAGTTGCTATTTATGTATCCGGAATTTGTAACAATGGTGTTGTTAGGCACCATCCACCTCACATATACATCGTAGAGTTTGACATTGTTGACTGTATCGTACTCAGAACATTTTGTCATACGGACGCTATTTGTATTGTTTAGTGACTTGAAAATGTCATTTCATTCAAAAAATGGAATTAACTTATGATAATTTTTGTGATGATTTACTACGACTTACGACGTGGATTTTCTCACATTAACTCACATCGATTTTTGGCGTTGAAGCACCATCTAAAACCAGTGTACCACTGGTTTAGTGTATTCAATTGTGGCCTTCGTTCGCTCACGTGCGAATTTAAAGAAGGTCGTCCAAAGTTGGTTGTTGTACCAGAAAACATCGATACTGTTTGCGAAGTAATAAAGCAAGATCGTCATGTGACATATCGTGAGATTGAGGCATCCCTTGGCATTATGCATACAAGCATACATGAGATTTTCCATGAACATTTAGTCGTAAAAAAGATTTGGACTCGTTGGATTCCGCATAATTTGACAATCGCCAAAAAAAAGGCTTATGGCGATTGGTGCAAAGAAATGCTCAAAAATGCAATTGTGGTGCGTCAAAAACCGTGTACACACGTAACGAATCTTAGATCTATGTGTATGAACTCGAAAGAAAACAGCAGTCGACCGTATGGATCTTTCAAAATGAGCCAAACCCAATAAAAGTTGTTCGCGCAAGAAGCACTTCAAAGCAAATTGTCGCCTATTTTTTTTGGATAAATGGGTATGTGGCTACAGTGCCACTAGAGAATCGTAGAATAGTTAGTTCTGAATGGTATACAACCATTTGTTTGACAGAAGTCATTAAATAAACAAGAAAAAAACAAGCAACGAGTTCTCACACATCGGGCCGAACAACTCAATATTTGATCGGTCAAAACATCGAATTTATCCGCTGTACAGTTCTGATTTGGCACCCAATGATTAATATTTGTTTCCGTCTGAGAAGAATAAACCACGTTGACGTGATCGACGATTTTCGACGTCAAAATAAGCGGTTATGAGTCCAAAATGCAAAATGCTATGAAAATGGGTTTAAGCGTATACAAAAGTGTATCGATCACCGCGGAGAGTATTTTGAAAAACAATAAAGAAGTTTTTATTTATTATTCCGGATATATAAATAGCAACGCTCGTAAATTTCACTATAATCCTTGGATAATTAAGTACCATGTCATGGACCAAATCAACTTATCCTGTGATAAAGTAAACTCGAAGAAACTTACGACTAATCACCAAATTGCTTTATTAAACTTCTCGGTGTGCGTTTCGCTAATCATGTTAACATCATTAAGAGATGGTTCAATTGAGATTATTTTGTAAATGTCTTCGAGTTTAGTGTTTCAGGCCGAGGGTTCCTATAGAAGAATTAGTATCCTTTGATCATAACTATTTTAGGTACTACATACCAGTGGCGGCTCGTGGGTTTTTAAAGTGGGAGGGCGTAGAAGAAAATAGTGCTGCTGAAGAATTTTTTTTGCTCTCTCCTTCCTCCTTTTTTACTTTTCGTTCTATTGAAACCCTATCGGGAGGTGAACCTGTGGTGTTTTGCTTTGAAAAATTGTTTACTGTGATAAATGCTGGAGGGGCGGCGCCCCAACGCCTTCCCTTACGAGCCGCCATTGCAGTACCTACATTTAGTATATATTTACAAGATTTTCTCGAATTTGTTCTCTACGCTAGTTTTTAGTTACATAATGTGGGAGACTTGAATAATTATTTGTAACTACCGAGATCAGGTTTTTACTTACATGTTATGAAGGGATATAATCATTTAATGCATCGGTCATATCATTGAACAAATAATATCAAAAATGTCAAATCAATATCAATTTTTTTTTGTTTTATTTTAATTATATTCATTTTTTGAATTCCATTAGCCAACATATTAAAATTAATTAATAATGATTATTTTTATCTATCAAATATAACTATATTAAAGAGAGTAATTTATGAACCATCCCCGTATTTCAACATCGTCGAAAACTTGTATTAAATTAGAACAGTAGAGCCATTAAACCTTGAACAGAGGTATAATATGTAACACTGAATGAGCATACAAGGTCAATGACAGATTTTCTGTTTAATATACTAAACTCGTTGATATGATTACCATATTAGCTACTTGAGTCACATGAGTTTTTACATTTTTATGGCTATTGTATAATAGGACATTCCCTCGAAGTATTAATTTGTGTACAAAGTTTTATGTTAACTGTGTTATTCAAAATACAAAGCGATTATTTAAAAATACACTCCATATTTTATTAATCCACCTCTTGATGATAATGTGAATTCTAATATAGTTCATATGGATAATTAACTCTATATATATGCCTGAAGAGACAAATCTCTTATACCGAGGCGATGTTTTGTTTCCATATTGAAAACATTCTGCAATGAAGCATAAGCAAATAAACCGATTTTTTTTATTGGCACTGATACGTTTGGGGTGGCCCCTACAACAGTAATTAAGATTTTTCATTTCAATAAACATTTCTAATACAACTTTTCCAAAAGTGACCTCCTTAAAAAAATGCAGTGGGTTTAGAATGTAACGCATGAACAATTTATATTTGGAATAAACATATTTTGAACATACTCATACCAACATTTACATTTATGTTATGCTTTTTTACTACATGCCTCTGGGTTACAAAAACGACCTAGGACTGAGGTATAATATGGCGAGAAATTTTAGTTGTTCGGATTTTAGTGACGCGGCAAAAAATTTAAATAAATTCAATTAAATTCAATTCATTTTATATAGATCCATAATTTATTTATTTGTTATTTAGATTTATTTATTTAAGAAAGAATATTAGCATTTATCTCAGCTAATTTTAGTTTTAATGAACTCAAAATAATCATAAGTACTACATTTGGTAATCTTCTTAATTCTGTTCAACATTATTAAACATTAATAACAGGTATATTAAAGAGGCTCTTGTCTGATACCGCAATAGCTTACGAACTTATTAGGAACCCCATTTTAATTATTTACGAAGATAAACATTATTTTTGTCGGACGTCACAAATGGCTGACCCTCATAAATTACTAAACTGGCTGATATAAGTAAAACAAAATAAGCTTTGAGACCCTTTTTCTTATTAAGATCTCCAACTTCAACTGAGTGTTCAGCTCCAGTTTGTTCGATGGATGGATGCCTTAAAATGTTTTTTTTTCTAGAAAAGAACTAAGTATTATACATCAAATAATAAGTATCTGAAATAACCCAATAAACCGCAACTTTGGCGTATTTTTCCTTCTACTCATATAGTTGGCAGAAAATATTACTTATATCAAGGCTTTTCTCATACAACTGTTGATATGGAACATCGTTAGGAGCAACTTTCGTTTTTAATGCGTTCTCTATTTTCGTTCTAATTTTTTAAATTTTATTGTCAACCTGGCAAAACCAGTTGTTGCATACGTCAACGTACATAGATTAATAACAAATATTTGTCCCATTTTTAATATCATTCATTTGCAAATTCAGTTACACTACATTCTTTTCTCTTTTTAGTAACAAACATATTCATATTTTGCAGAATGTTAGGGATCTATCAATGGTAACGTATCCATGTGGTTTTGACAGGAATTTGTTCTAGGGTTTAACAAAAGTATTTGCGTTTTTGCTGCGGTGACAGTTCATAAGAGATGCTGCTACAGCTCTTTGGCAGCATTCCTATGCATCGCAAATGCTGGTTAATGGTAGTGTAGGATACTCTAGCATGTTCTAGTGTTTGTTCCAGGATCTGCAGCCACAGCTGCTCTTCAGACATTACCATCGAGAGACCGTGAGCGCCCTGATCTTCCCCTAACTTTAATACTGATGTCTCTCTTCCAAAACCCTTTGCCTTTCCTTCCCTTCCTTTTTTGATAAAAACCGTCGACTGAATACTTCGCAGTAGAAGCACTTTAATACTGAACAAGGAATATTTATTTGTCGGAGCAAAAAGTTGAAATCGCACTAAACCTGGGAGGAGTGAAGTATAAATCTTTATTTATAAACAAACTTAAAAAACGCAAATACTTTTGTTATACCATAGTTTTCAATTGTATACTGCTGTTGTGAACTACTAAATGTTTTTGGTTGGTGGAAGTAAAATCAGTAACCTTCGTTTTGCAGACGATACCACACTAATAATAGGTAGTGTGCAACAGATTACCGAAATAACAAAACGTCTGTAGGATGAGGGTCAAAAAGTGGGTCTGGAAATTAATTGGGAATGTACAAAATTAATCGCTATTAACAGAGGCAAGATGTGCAATTGAGTTTGAAGTTAAATATCCAAAGATTTAGCCAGTTCACGTATTTGGGCTCAATAGTGGATGAGACTGGTGTCTGTGGAACAGAAATAAAAAAACGCATTGCACTGGAATACACATGCTTTGTATAAACTCTTACCCAAAATAGACACTGGCACATTTACTTGTATTCTCGATCTTTCTATACAGCGGTGAAACTTGGACAGCAAAGGCTAATAATAGAAAACGTATTAATGATGTTGGCAATGTTGGCAGAGGATGCTGAGAGTTCCAGACCAGGCGAACAAATTAATCTGGCATTAATGATCGAGATATAAATAGATATAAATTCGCCTGAACAGCCTTGTGGATAAGGGAATCTTGCAATTCTTTGGCCACATCGTGAGAAGAAATGATAACAACCTGGGAAAGTTAATTGTCCATGGCAAAGTTCAGGACAAAAAACCTCAAATTGTTCAAACTCGCGACCTCACCAGATTACCCTTGGGCATAACTATTATGATAACAGAAGGTCGTGGTGAATGGCGCAAATTAACATCCAGATGCACAAAGTCTTTAGGTCACGATACTCAGTCATGAGTCTAACGACTAGAAATAGAAAGAGATACCTCTATTGAACTATTACTTCTGAACAACTGTAACAGTTGATAGAGATAATTTGAAAACATTTGAGATAAATGCCGCAGAAGTAGAGAAAGTGCCCGACAAGTTTTCTTAAATACCTTGAAATCGTAATGGCACTAATTTTTAATTTTTTATCAATCTCGACACAATCGTTATTGTATCGAGGGTGATCCGCGTTTCTGCTGATAAATTGTCCAGCGTGAGGTTCATTTTTAACTTTAAATAACCCCGTTCGTTATCTCCGAAACCGCTTTCGGCGCCTTGAATTATCTACAGAATCAGCTCCATATATAGCACACATTTTTCATAAGTTTCAGCTGTGTTCTTTTCCTTCTGGCAATAAAAAGGCAAATAAGATGAAATCGTTCTTTATTTACCGATAAATTTTAAAGTTTATACAAAAAGCTGGACCTCACCAATAATAATAACATTTTACTGAAATAATAACAGAGATATAATAAGTTTTCTCTGCTTAAGTGATATTATAACCGTCTCGAGAAAACAATATTCTACCGCCAAACAGAATACGGACTGAATTGTTATGAATTGAAAATGTTAACCTTTAAAACTTTTCAATCCACTTAACATTTGCATATTATTACATTTGTTTCAGCTTAATTGTCGTTTTTAACAAAGGATTGAACTGCAAGTAACAATGTTGCACAAAAGAAGTCATTCAAAACTTGTTTGTACATCTAATATCTAAAGCGTTTCGTATAGTGTTGACTGCTGTATACTCGACCTTCCAGCTAGTCACTCGCGTAACCTAGTTCGCAAAATCCATACAGCGAATCGCTTCGAACGTTATAACACTAACATACTTAGGTATATGTAAACAAGCATTTTCCATCGAATGAGGAACTTCGTGTATGGCAAACAGGATAACGTCGTCTTTGCTACGACGTAGATAGATGCCCGTATATTTTCCGTTTTATTATGATTATTTATTTTATTCATGAAGTTTTCGTTCGTAGCTTTTTTTTATTTTGTAGAGGAAATTGAATGGAACTGTGGCAATTTCTTCTAATACTGCTGTGGATAAGTATTTTTACTATATTGGTTGTAAAAGGAAATAACTTTCGTAAATTTAACCTACCTTAACCTTTCCTTAAAACTTACTAAAATTAATTTTACACATCATTAAGAAATTAAGATTCACATTTTTTAATGTGAATCTTAATTAATTAATCATGATCATGTGTTTTTACACATGATCATGATTAATTGTTTTGTTAGATTAAATGTGGAAAATGTCCATCATTCGAGTCTATGCAAGCCTATTACCGTTTAAATTTACGAAAGTTATTTCCCTTTATTATTATTTTCTTTATATTTCGTTTTATTTACACCCACTATAAATAGATATAAGTAGCTCTTTCTGATAAATATCAAATCATGCATAAAAGTAAATTAATGATCTTTGAGAAAGTTAACATTCACCATTTTCAAATACTCGTGTATTTCCTATAGAGTATCTGATATTAACAAATTCTCGAATTCTAATTTTTTGCTAAAATTTTCTGTTGGACCGATCATTGTAGACATATGCAAAGTGTAAGAAAACGGCCATATATTTTCGAAAATAATATAAATGTTAATTGAACTTTTTGGATTTAGATGTGATATTTAATTTTTTTTTAGTGTATGGATCTTTGATTAAGCAGTTTTCTTTGTGTAATACTACATTACAAAAAATACAGATGTATCGACTGCCCCTTCTTTTAAGTGCCTTACAAATACTTTCGTAGCCATTTTTTCTCTTGTATGCTGCTTTTATATTCTGAAAGGTATGCTTTCTTATATCACAGGATAATAACCAGGTCGATCTGTGGTAGAGGGTGACACAAATTGAACGCCGGATTTAAATTTTATGCCAGTTTCTTATATTGGGGTTGGTAACTCTGATTCTTTGACAGTTACAGTCTGTGATTCTTGCGATTAGAAAATATGCAACATTATAGGAACAGCATCGTGTTATTACTGTTGAAATACATTATACATTCAGTAAAAACTTTGCGAAAATTGTACAAAAACTTTGTGGAATGTTTCACCAAACAGTGCACCAAATGATACAACTGATGTCTGAAGACTAAGTAAAAAGTTTGATGAAGCTGGATCGGTAATGAATGGAAGACTTCGTGATTGTAAACGTGGGAAAATGCTCTGTGGGAATATTGTCATGATTATAGAGAGAGTGATTTTGCAAATCAATCGTACCCAACAATTAGAGCATTTCGAGAAGTTCCCTTTAACGAATACTCACTTTAAAGACCTCCACTTTCATGTGTACAAAATTGAACTGATGCAAAAACTAGAGCTTTCTGACTTTTCTTACTGCCGTCAGTATTATGAAGTGAACTTTCAATTTGGTCGAAAAATCATCTTCAGCAATGAGATTCATTTTCAACGCGAAGGTTTTGAAAACTAACAAAATTGTTGCAGTTAGGGCTCCAAAAATCCTTGCGTAATTCATGAGAAGCAAATACACCCCAAACGAGTCACTATATATGTGGTGTGGATTTATCTAAACAATTGTCGACCTCAAAAAGGAAATCCGACGTGTTCCGATCGATGAAATTGATTAGAAATTATTTATTAGTAAAGAACACCTTTTTCTGAGTGTTCTTCTATCTCACTATCTAAACCAAACTGTTCACTACTAATCATTTGAAGACTTCAATAAACACAATATATTAACTTCTTTCGAATTCAGAAACCAAAATAGTAGTAACGGGATTGACGATATTCGAAAGCAAAGGAAAAATTAGATATGGATAACAGGCAGAACAACAACTAGAAATCATGTTCATCTCCAAATTCTCTTAATCTCATATCTTGATATATGGCTGAATGCATTTTATTAAACAGTTATGACCAAATAATTATGACCAATAAATATATATTTTTTTATTTTTAGCAACTTTTCCGATCTCAGCAATCACAAGCTACAACACCGGGTGCCGCAGCTCAGCTTCAGCTTTTGCAACAGCAACACCAGCAGCAATATTTAGCCGCTGCTCAGCAACAACAAGCAGCAGCAGCTGCCTTTACACAGCCTGGACCATACGTTCTAAACGCTCAGCAGGTAAATTTGTTTTTTAATTAGATTTTAGTTTGCTTACTCGTAGAAAAATAATTATTTGTTACTTATGCTTCTAAAATAATTTGGTTTGGTGCATTGAATTTTCATCATTTTCATCATTTCAATATTCATTTTGAATATTCACTCAAATCGAAAATTATAGAAAGTGAGTTAATAAAGCTTAACGAATTGTAGCGTTAAAGGAACAGGGTGGAGCAAGTTTTCCCTTTCAACTATTTTTCCTTTTCAACTATCTATAGCTTTTAAAAGAAACAAGACAGACAAGAAACAAGACTTATTTCATCTTTAAGTGTTGTGATAATTAATTTTCGGAAGTTATGTCAATTAAATGTGAGTCATTAGCAACAGTTAAACTTTTTACCCTTTTTAACACATTTCCATAATGGTTGTTAACATATCTGATGTTAATGCATCGATTTCAACAGGGGTGTTATATTTGAGTTGCTGTATGATTTGCGGATTATTTATATAAACATTTTCCTTTAAAAACCCCAATGAAACATTAGACCACTTATACAGGGTGTTGTCAAGGTTGAGAACAGAGTTCATTTATTTTAACTGGTTGTAGAACTCGTAAAAATAAATAATTTTACCAAAAATGATTTATATAAAAGTTTCAAATTAAAAAAGTTATTGTTACAAAATTAAAATTTAATTGTTTAAATTTAAAATTTAAGTTACAAAATTTGAAAACAGACCTAACTTTTTGATATTCTCGATCACTGCGTTGTAAACACATAAATTATTTGTATACTGCTGATACTGGGTATCACTAGTTTTTTTGTATTCTTGTACTGTATTTCTTTTCAATGTGATGATTTGAATTCGATTTGACCAGTGGTAATAATTCCTTAATAGTGCGTGTTTAATTGTTGGGTACTTTCTGCGATTAAAATACCACACGTTTATGAAAACAATAACTAGTGGACATAGTATTAACTTCCGGGGAGTGACAACAAAATGTAGCCGCAGCATGTCGTTTGTACGGGGAAAGGTTTCCTTTCAGAAATCATCCGGTTCCGTGGATGTTTGTAAATGTAATTACAAGACTTCACAACACAGCTGGAAGAGTTCCTCCCCGCGAAATGGTAGAGATTGATGAAGAAATTTTAGAAATTGTCTAAAACGAGCCAACAACGAGCACTAGGTCTATAGCAGGTCAAGTTGAAGTTGGTCATAGTAAAATGTGGAAGACTATACAAAAACACTTTTATCGAAACCACGAAGATTATCCTAGAGGAGTTCAATTTTGTCAGCGGGTTTTACATCAATACTACAGAAATGAAAATGTTACCTAATTTATTTTGTCTATTGACGAGGTCACATTTACAAGAAATAAAGTAAATAATTTCCACAACAACCATGTTTGGGCAGTAGACAATCCGCCTGCTGTGAAAAGAACCCATTTTCAGTAAAGATTTTCAGTAAATGTTTGGGTTGGCGTAGTAACTGGCATGCTTATTGGGCCTTTTTTTCTTCCAGGTCGACGGACAGGTGACAATTATTTAGACTTTCTTTAAAACAATATACCACAATTATTACAAGATGTTCTTTTAAATGTTAGACATAATATTTAGTTTCCACATGATGGAGCTCCATCACATTTTAGACGAACAGTTAAATAATGAATTTCCTAACAGGCGCCTAGGGCGGAATGGACCCATTTCTTGACCTGTACGCTACCCAGATTTAACGCTTTGCGATTTTTTTCTGTAGGGCTCTTTAAAACAGTTAGTTAATCACGATGGAGAAGTAAATACTGTGGAAGAACTACAACAGCGCATCGAAAACGTTTGTGATGTTATTCGTGGACACCGGGATTTTATTTTTGACGCGTGTAGTGACGCATGGGACTACACGCGTCAAAAATACGCCGAGCAAGATTTTATGCTAACCGAATAAATGGTGATAATTTTGAACAATTTTTGTAACATGTAACATTTTTGTTTTTCTTATTCTGCAATTTTTATATAAATTATTTTCTCTTCTCTTTGCTAGTTTTAGAACTCAGTGGTCGAGAATATCAAAAAGTCGGGTGTGTTTTCAAAGTGTGTGTTACTGTTACTAACTTCTTTATTTTGCAACTTATATATAAATATTTTTTGGTAAAATTACTTCTTTTTACGAGTTCTACAACGTGTTAAAATAAATGACAACTTTGGGAACACCCTGTATATAAATGAGCTTCATCACTCCGTATTAATTTCACAGGAGAATTATCAATTTGATGGAAGTGGTTTATAATGACTTTATAGTATTGTAATTGCTTATTATTGTCTGTAGGCAGCAGATCTTGATAATTTCAATGTTATAGGGAAACATGTGAAACAAGTCACTTCTCAAAATTTGGCGTAAACTGCGTGGAGAAATTCCCAATGTGCACCATGTCGTCAAAGAGACGTTTCTGGAGACCCCTCCACACGTGCAATATTTTCAGCGCTTCGCACTGTTCTTGGAGCTCTGATGAGGGCCTCTCCCCAACTGTTCAGAATTCTTAAAATTGCTTGAATAAAGTATAAATTGTCGTTTTATAAGGCTCCGGATGATTAGGATATTTTCGCTTAAATTCACATTGAGTGGTAATAATTGAATTATTTTTATATGAAAATTACAACAATTCCACTACGTTCTTTTAGCGTATATTTATCCGTAATAAAATCTGCACGTCTGAACTACACAACAGCCAAATCAAATATTCTACAAATATCAGGAACAATAGGCTCCAAAATAAAATGGTAGCGTAGTATTCCAAGTTTCCTTCGGTATTTAACACGGTGTCAATGATTTACTTATTTTAGTTAGAAGGAATATGTCAAATTCATAGCATATCATGTAAATACGAGTCGTATAATATTGAACCCAAAATACTAAAGTTTTGACTTTTGACATTACATTTCCGTTATAAGATACTCGAAAATCCTTATTCTAATTTAATTATTCGGTTCCGATACTTTTTGATCTTGAATCTTGAACTTGAATTATAGGTGCGATGATATGCAAATTTATGTTTTTGTTAAGTTTATAGAAATTCTTGTAGTAAATATATTTTTCCCATGACGTTTGTAAACTTTCTTGAGATGAGCCTATCGATTTTTATTTTAAAATGACGTTCACTTCCATTCAACCATGAAGTAGATTTTCGTGATATTTGTGTTTTCAATTTATTGTCACACAAAATCTACTTTTTTTAAAAGTTAAGATGAAATTATGAAGAGTTTGAATTTTGTCTATTAAAGAGTACAAAAGTATTTATGTTTTTGAGGTACTTAGTTATTTATTGTTTAAAAAAATTATAGCTGGATGTTATTCCTTGAAATATTGGTCGTTATTTTCAATAACTTTAATTCATCTTTGAGCCAGTAACTCTATTCCTCTTCGGTACCACGATGAGTCTTTAGGGGCGAATAAATGTATGTAGTCAATACCCTTTCTTCAGTGGTGGATTTTTTTCCTCGCAGAAAGTAAGTAATGAACGAAGCGAGATCGGGACTGTGTACTGGGTGAAAGAGAAGTTCAATGTCCAATTCGTTAATTTTTGAGGTGGTCATGTGAACTGTGTCTTGCGCTGTCCTGTTGCAGGAGAACTGTTTTGCGGTTGATTAAAGCTGGATATTTTTCGGCTAGAATAGCTTGTACTCTCTCAAGTTGAGATGAATGGAGTTTTCAATTTATCGCCGTACCATCAAGAGCAAACTCAAAATTAATTATTTCTTCAGAATTCCACCAAACACACTGCTTGATCAGTGTGACAGTTTTTTTGCCTTGGTATCGGAAAAGTTAATTGCCCGGACATAATCCGCTGGTTTACGTCATTAGGACTTGAAATAAATTAATTTTTCACCGTAAGTAACAACCCGTTCGATGAATCGAAAATCAGTAGAGTTTTTAAGGAAAGTTAAGCCCGATGTGTGACTTGCAGCGATAACGGTTCATGAGGGCTGTTTCTGCAGCTCCTTGGTACCGTTAAAAGTTTTCTTCTAGGAATCTTCTAGAATTTCTTCTAGAATTCTTCTAGGTTCTAGGATCTGCAGCAACAGCTGCTCTTAAAACGTCGCCATCGAAAGACCGTGGACGATCTGATCTTCCTCTATCCTCAAGACTCATGTCTCCCTCCCGGAACTTTTCGAACCAGAGCTGAGCGGTGCGGATTAATACGGCGCATTCCCCCTCTACTTCGCAAATTTCACGTAAATCAGTCGCTTCGAAGCGGCCTTTCCTTTTTAATAAACAAAGGAAAAAACGCAAATACTTTTGTTACACCCTAGTAATAAAATAAAAATAGAAACAACGTATTTGTTAAATCATATCTTTAGCATTTCTTATTAAAGACTAAAACCGTTGGATAAGAAAGTGTTTTTTTTTATATTAGGTTATAACATATATTCAGGGTTTCTATACAGGGTGGCTGAAAAGTTCGGAGACTTTTTAAAATATTCTAATGTATACAAAAACAGCGAATAGTAATAACAAAATACATGAATAGTATTATTTATTAAATAAATAACAATGAATTATAATGAAAATATTTACAATAATTACTCAAAATTGCCTCCTTGGGCCTAAATACATTCACGCATTCGTTTTGAAAAATTGCCAACGATGGTCGCAAACTCTTCCATAGTAATTTCGTCCCAGGCACGCGTCAACCCCGGTTTCAGCTCCATATGGATGCTCTATAATGGACCACACCGAGTAGTCCATCGGGTTGAGATCCAGCAAGTTGGGCGGCCAAACTTCCTTGCCCCAAAAGCCGGGAAACAGCCGCTCGCAGACGGCCATAGTGGATTTGGCGGAATGCGCCGGAGTCTCCTGAAGCGTGAATCCATCCGCGCCAAACTGCCGCGTCGTCCACGGCTTCAGAGCGCACCGTAGAACTCGTTCCTGATAATCGTCGGCGTTAATTTTGATGTTCCTCGGGATGAACACCAATGGTGTTTTGCCGTTAGCACAGATACCGGCCCAGACCATCACAGAGGCCGAAAAATGGCTACGGCCCATGATTCTGGCTGCTAACATCTTCTGTTGGCCCTTTTTGAGCAACTGACGATGATTTTGGCGGTTGTGGAGCGGTTCGACGGTGAAAATCTTCTACGTACGCGAACTATCTTGTAACTGCGAAGTCTCAGCAGCTCCTCTTGACGATGTTTTGGACGCGTTCTCTGCTGATTCCGACGTGTGTGGCCATCTTGCGCATCGACAGCCCTGGATTTCGATGAATCCGGCATCGCACCTTGTTGATGTTCTCCGATGTTCGCGGTGGTTGGATGACCGCTCCGAGGACGGGCCGCAGTTCCTCCCATCTCTTTGAAACGCTTCAGGATGTTATAGACTGTTGCCCGCTTGAAACCAGTCATTCGAACATCTCGGCGGTCTTCATTTCAGACTTGTGCAAATTGACGACGATGATACGTTTGTTTTCATGAGTCATAACGTAAACGCAACTAAAAAGATACAAACACGTAATACTTTTTCTAGATCAAAGTTGCATGGGGAATTCCATAAAATCATTCAAATTGACATCAAACCACAATTACAATGACAAAAATTGATTTAATAAAGCCTCCGAACTTTTCAGCCACCCTGTATAATGGTAAATTTAGATATAATGGTTTATCCAAAGGTAATACCTACATTTTTCTTTCCAATAAAACAGACTATGTGGTTACGTAGCTAGCTGAATTAGCGGCTATTGTGGCTTCATCTTCTTTAATCTTGAAATAAATAAATGGCTCGACAATTCCTCACTTACCAATACTACACCACACCGTTGTTTTTGTGATGTGTAGTTTCTACAACTCATGGGGATTTTTTAAGGTCCAAAATTGGCAGTTTTGCTTGTTGGCTACCATGTTTAAATAGAAATGAGCTTCATTGCTCATGATAACGGTCAAATCTTCGTTTTTTTGTCATGTCAAGAATTGTTTGAGCAAATATGAGGCGTTATTGATAGTGCCTTTCATTTAACTCTTGAACAAAGCCGTACAAATGTAAAATAAGCTTTAGAGTGCTCTTACTCAACCCCAGTTTAGAAACTTGCCCCCTAGAAGAGCGAGTGGGACTTCACAGAATTACCCTCCTTACTTTTCAATCCGCAATATACGCGCCGATCGAGAAGGACCAGTTAAATTTATTTTTATTAATTAATCCTTCGTTCTAAGTGCAGCTATCCATTTGAGAATAGTGTTTCGGCTAAGACCTCACCATGACGTTCGATGATCTCACCCTTTACTAGCTGAGTACTACCCATTCCAAAAACGTCCGTTTCTCGTTGGCCATCTTGCATAACGGTTCTTTTGAGAATTAGTCAGTATTTTGAAGACATTGCTTACGACTTGTTTTTTGTATTTAACTTATATAAGTTGACTTGATTCGTACAAAACTTGTATGATGGAAAAGTTCCGAATGGGAAAGGATAAGTGCACATGCACATCTCAAATAATTTTACCTCTAACTCATTGTCGTAATATTATGTTTTCGCTCTTTAACCAAACCAGATACAACTATTTATCTTTACATGGTATTTTAATCTTCATGATTAACAATGAAATATATATTTTCAGGCTGAGCCATATTTGATCACAGCTGGTGTACCAGCTCAGTACTATGGAGTAGGCCCATGGGTATATTCAGCGCCTCCTGCAAATCTAGCTGCCTTACAGCAAGGTGCCAGCAATGGTGTTCGAAGACCATTAACCCCCAACGGAACCAATGAAGCCCAACAACAAGTTCAGGTAATTTATTACAAACATTTTTGGATTCTTCTCTGTATAAACCCAAACTAAAAAAAAATAATACTGTACATATTAATCGTTTCAAAATTAATACGAACATGTACATTGTGTAATTTAAATTCAATATTCTTTGGATATTGTTTTAAATCAACGTTAGTTAATTACCATACATTATTGGTAATAACTTTGTAATTGATATCGAAGCCCTAATGGCCAGAAAGGAAAATACGATTATGGCTCTCTAGCTATAGTACTGATAAAATAATTTTCATGATTTCATTGGCATGTTTAATGCTTCTAAATGCTTTCATATAATCAATTTATGGATGCTTATTGGAATCTAAATATTCACTTATAGCAAATTTAGATACTAAAGTAAAATTTATTATTTATTCCTATCACATAGAAAATTAACAGTGACATTATTAATAATTAATATAATACTTTTGCCTAGTACACATATAATACTAGTTAGGCAACATTCTCAATAGTCTCATTTTATTACAATTGTTTGACTGAATTTTAATAATCATGCTTTACGATAGCTTGAAATATTCTTCTGCCATTGTGTTGGAAACTTATTCAGAGGCTGTAAGAAGAAAAGTTCGGCTTTAGGAATGGTGATAGCTACATCACACTTTTTATATCCAACATCAATCATTTGATTCTATGGTTTAAACGATATTAACCAATCGGGCATAATAGCATTTAAATATATTTGTATGTCTTAAAATGTTATATATTGTTTGGTGACTCTAATCGGATAAACGTGGTATCAAAGAACATCAATATAACACAACATATTCTATGTGAAACCAAAAAAAGCCACAATTTGAGTTTCTACAGACAATATCATTGATAAGTGTATATATTGAGTAGCAATCCAAATGTGTTCACATTGTCGTACCTGGTATTACTAAAATTAATTCAACAAACTCCAAAGTTCTCTGTAGAAATCATTAAGGAATTTCACTGAACAACCATGTATAAAATATCTGTTTCGTTTCGTTAAAGAAAATTGCGTGAATATGAGGAATTCATGAACATTTTCTATAAATGTGTACATTATATTTTAGGAAATTAATCTACTTCAAATTACCTTCCTGAAAGAATAAAACCCGAATCTACTAGGGTGTAACAAAAGTATTTGCTCTTTTGAGGTACTGAGTTATTCATTGTTTAAAAAATTTATTTCTGGAGGTTATTCCTTCCTCTTTGATACCATGATGAATCTGCTCTTAAAACGTCCAAAGACCATGGACGACCTTATTTCTCCGTATCTTCAAGACTCATATTTCCCTCCCAGAACGTTTTGAACCAGAGCTGAACAGTGCGGATAAATAAAGCACATTTTCCGTCTACTTTGCAAATCTCACAAGTGACGTCAGTTACTTTGAAGACATTTTTTAAATCAATGCCTTCTAAATTATACTAATTTCGCGAGTTATTTCATTCCTATTTCACGTTTTTTGTTAAAAGCTGTTTCGAATCACTTTAATACAGAAGAAGGAATGTTTATTTGTCGGGACAAAAAGTTCAAATCAGCTCTGAGGAGTGAAATATAATCTTTAATTTGTATACAAATGATAAACGTAAATAATTTTGTTACACCCTAGTATAGTAGAATGTATTTGAGCTCAAGCATAGCTGGTTGTTTAAAAGTGATTGAGACGAATCCAAAGAAATATAATTTAAATGATTTATTTAAGTTCTGAAAAAGGGAAAGATAATTCAATGTGCAATTTAAAAAAATCCCCTATAAAACAACAAATCTTCAAACAATTCACACCAAATCGCAGTGATTTCAATCAATGCGCGTTTTGCCGGCAAAGTTAACATCACCAGGAAATCCAATCATCTCCTGATGTTGATAACTTGATCTTGACTAGGTCAACTCACTGCTTCTACAGGATACCATTTTTGTATATATCACTAGAAAACGTGTTGTACATGTTTGTTAAATTGAAACTGTTTATTAAGGATGAAAATAGTTTTAAGCATATAAAAGTAAAACTGTATGAAATAATTTATTATATATTGTCAATATGTATATTTTCTTGTAAATAAATAACAAATTGTATAATCTTGCAGCCGGGCGTGCCGGCTGGCAGTTACATTGTCCCCGCCGCCGCTTATTACGAACAGGGCGCAGCCCCCATTCTTGTCGCCCAAGGAGCAGCTGCAGCTGCCGCTGCCGCCATGAGAAATGGCCACGCACCAATGCGTTTGGTCAGTCCAGCAGCACCTGTACTTGTCCAACCCCCAGGTACTGCACCAGGACGTGCCGCTCAGGGCGCAGCTGCAGCTTCGCTTTATGGCGCTGCGGCTAGTGCCCAAAGTCTATATGGCGCAGCAGCCGCAGCTGGAGTTAGTACATCAGTCAATGGAACAACGCTTGGAGGTGAGTAAAACCATTTCGATATGTACAAAAAGAAAACATAAATAATAGAGGTGTGTATATAATGTAACATACATGTCATATCGTTGTTTCATTGATATTTTTACCAACGTTTTTTTGTAAATTAACACTCAGAATTATACAAGGTATCCCAAAACTTACGCATAATTTAAGTTACGCACCATTATATTCCTGGCACTATCTGTATACAGTTATATTTTGCGACATGATGATCACATTATGATTTTATTATAGTTTTCCAGTAAGACCGTCAGAGCCTTGAAACATAATAGTGGCAATACTGTTTGAAATGTAAATGTTACTCACAGATAGTGATGGTTTGAAGATACTTTGACAGCGGTATTTCTTTATGTTTTCGGGTTTATGTTTATTTGGGAAACGTAATTTAAATCTTTTTTTAGTTAATTTTGAGATACCTTAATATTTCCGTACATTCAAAAATTATCAAAATATTATACAGGGTCGCTATTATGTATGGAAAATGTCAAATATATCTCAAAAATCCCTCTCAAAGGTCTCTATCTTCAGATTTCTTAATGAAATTTTGTACACAAACGTTAGGAAATGTTTACCACTTTTTGGGTATATTTTCATTCTGATTAATTGTTTTTATTTTATGGTTTGATTTAATTTGAATTTGATTATCTTGTTTTTTCCTTGATTTATTTTCTTGCATATTTGAAATCCAAGGCTAACTTGATTTTTTTGAAAGAGCATTTTTTTTCTGTATTGAACGTTATAAATATTGTATGATTTTTGTTAAATATAATTTAAAAAATGGCTAAAAGATGGTTCGGTCTGTTTTAGGGTAAATATTTTTTTTTATTTAGTAGGCTATGAAACTATGGATAATAGATGATGAATTTGAGTACATTTGACAACTGTTAGCGTCAATTTGTGAATTTCAACTTCAAATATCAAGTTAGACTTGGATTTCAAATATGTAACAAGAAATAAAAATGAAAATACATCCATAAAGTTGGACACATTTCCTGATGTTTGTGTGCAAAATTTCGTTAGAAATCTCAAAGCGTTCTCGAGATATTTGACCGTTTCCATATATAATAGCAACCCTGTATAGATTAGGTTTTTTGTAAAAATTTTAAACAACATTTAATATCAATTAAATGCCATTTTGTTGCTTTCGGTGTCAATAATCTGCAGCTTTATATATTGCTCAATTGTCACATCTAAATGTCACTATTAACAATAATATTTATTTCAAACTATAAATATTCCTTTTTCTTATTACTACATTATTGTATTGTTAACTTTAATACATATATCTACACATACACATAAAAATTAATTTTACCATTGTACATTCGGATATACAAATAAGTTTTGAAACTATTATTATTATAATATTTGAATAATTATTGAAGATATTTGCTATTATTCGTATTATATATAGTTTAAGCAGCTTGCATGCTACAGCATTATAGCAGGTGGTCATGTCATTTAATAATAATGTAATACGAGGTGTGTAGATAAAGATTGGTGGCATAGCGTCCGACCATGCAACAATGTTGGCTTCCCCTTCGGGGGAGAGGCAGGAGAATATCGATGCGTCTTCAGTACGAGTTTGGACTTTCTAGAGTCACTTGATGATCCGTAGCAATTAATTTTGTAAACCGAATTTCTTAGAGTGCGTTCTGAAAATGAGTGACAACATTTTCCCGCAACGGTACGCTATCAAGTTCATTTTCAATCCGTTCCAAAAACTCAAGACATGTTTCCTTCCTGTAGTTCTTTTGATTTTATGAAAAGTCGGAACCATTTTCACACAAATTCTATATCACACAATTTCTTCTATTGACCAATTAATTGGTCAAGATCTGATGAACGCTTATGTGGTTCAAATTCAACTGTTCCCCGATCATTCTCACCGTCAATCAACGATCAGAACGCACAAGATCCCGAATTCTGCGAACGTTTTCGTCACTTTTTGCAGCAGAACCGTGCAGCGAAGGCCGCTACACGGTTAATCTTCAATCGATTCTCGGTCTTCTTAGAATACTTTAAATCACTTGAAAACGTGGACTCTTGAAAAAATACTGTTTTCATAGGCCTGTTGAAGTGTTGTAAAAGTTTCCGATGCATGGTGTCCAAATCTGAAAGAAAACTATAGCGCACCGTTGCTCGAAATTGTTGCCACTAATTTTCAGAAGGCACTTCGAAAAATTCTAGATAGTTCAAACTCGCATTGAAGACGCATGAGATGATGTCATGTCGTTCCCTTCTACGCAGAAACCGACAGTGTTGCCAGATCGAACGCTACACCACCAGCCTTTACTTTATTTACACTCTTCGTCTAATATAATTAATAATCAAAATAGGCGGTATTTGAGTATATAGATTACAATTACCTATAACAGATTTTTAAAATGTCCTCCTTACTTCTATATACAACCTAAAACAAGCCAATTCATATTGTCATCGGCATTTTATAACATTTGAGAGGTTATTTTGTCAACACGCTTCGCTAATTGGATCTCTTACTTCATCAAAGTTTTATGGATAATTTTTGTACATATTGTTTTTAATGTTGGGAAACATTATATAATCTATTTTAGGATTTTTAATCCGGATTCCCAGGAGAAAATTTCATAACGCGATCATCAAAAATTCTCATATAAGGACCATTGTTTTTCTTGTTGTTGGCACTGAAGCGTTGTCATGTTGGAAATTGCGGTTTAGGAGTTCGTCGCCATGCAGGCTTTTAAAAAATCGCTGCCAAAGATATTTCGGTACCTGTCAGTATTAATTCTGCCTTCAAAAATGTCACAGAATTTATTCATCTCCGAGAATCAGCTGTCCAAACAACGATTTTTTGGAATGAAAAGGAAGGAGTTTCCAGAGATTCATGGATGTTTTCAGAAGACTAAATACAAAGAAATCCTGTCCTGAGAAAAATGTTTAGAAAAACATTAACATCGATACACATTATGTTTACTCTAATGATTGTAACATCAATTACTATATAAGTGTTCATTTTCATATCCTTCTTAAGGATATGAAAGTTTAAAGAGTTTTATATAATAATTCAGTCTCCTGGAAAAGCCTCCAAATAGACTTCAAAGGATATTCTGCCATTCTTGCCCGGACCTCCTCCAAAATGTTAGTTGTTTATTGAAAAGTTGCTACGGCGATCAGGTTTTCAGGAGGTGCATCAAAATCAAAAAATGCTCGACGAAAATATTCACCTAAAACGCTTTCATCTGGAATCACCGGGAATGATGACGCTTCACTTCTGTATCAGTTCAAGGGTGCTTTTCAGCCTAAACGGCCACATCTGGCCAAGAAGAATCTGCTCTTTTACCACGATAATCGGCCTGCACACATGTCTCTTGTGACAGGAAAACTGCATGGCATACACTTCAAAGTGCTTTCAGATATCCTGTATTCACCGGATTTGGGCGTCAGTGATTACGACTTCTTTCCAAACTGAAGAAATGACTTGCTGAACGAAGATTAACTTCAAATGATAAAGTCAAAACTATCCACGTATTGCATTGCCAGACGAAAAATAAATTTACAAAATTTTAATATCTTGTGTTTCCTTTGTGACGTCTGGAATTGTTCGAATTACTTTCGTATATTTTAAACATTAGTTGGTTAACACGATGCTTAAGTACATGAAAAAAAATTACAGTGTGTAAACTTCCTTGCAGCATGCAGTATTGCATTCTGATCTTTCACATCTCACAACCTTTATGTTGTAGATAATTTTGCCTCATAGGATTCTGTCCATATATTTATTTGTCTTTTAGAATCGTAGTATTAAATCTAATTTTCATAATTACCAGAAGATTTCACCTTAAGTTATTATATTGTATTTCTTGGTATTTTTTTAATCGTTATACATTGTATCGTCTATTATTTAGACATATTTGAATTCATCAAAGTATGCTCTTTTTCCTATTGCTCCATCAATATTTACTGTATTTCCAATATTACTATTTATATGTTTTTTTTCAACAATTTATTCAACTATTATATTATTTTAATATTCATTAGCTTTAAAATCTCTTAAAAATAAGAAATGATATGAATTCACATTTTCAGAGAAGAAAATATTTTACTAGAAAAAATGTATGAAATTATTCCATGAATTCTACTTAGTATGCCATTTAATATTATCTTAAACAGCATTATCCTCAGATCGTTAGATTGGTTCAAACGTCAGCTTACATCATTAATTGAGGCATTGTGTTATTAACAATTCCAAGGCGATCGTACATTTAGACAGCGAATTCTAAGCGATTTTTAATCGATATGATTCGTATTGTTTTAATAATTATTTATTCAAACACAAAACTGGTCCTGAATTTCTCGTTAATTAAAATGTATGCTCAATTGTTGTTATTTTAATCGTATTAATTGAATGCACAAATTACTGTTGAGTAATTAATAACACTAATTAAATTGGTATTACATCTAACGTAACAATGCTTTGTAAATTAAGTATAATCTATATTGTGTAAAAGTGATATACAATTCATTGAACAATAACGATTAATAAACCTCTTGTTTCACTCTAATTTGAAAAGTATAAATTTCAAAATAGAGTAGTTTCAATTTATTTTATACACATTTTATTCTATTGAGTTAGCCAGAAAGTTTGTAGAGATTTTCCATTCGTTGCTTTTTAATGCTTGTAAACAAAAATTTGCATTTACTTACATTATATTAAATGCAAACTTACATTTACGCCACCTTATGTTTTTTTTTATTTCAAAAAGGGCAAGAACACTGTCCAAACAAAAATCAAGATTTTTTTGCCGTTTACAGAGAGGGTTCTGTGGGAAGATCACGGTCCAATGGTCGTTTGGTCGGTTCAGGGACGACCATTTTGTTTCCAAACACCGGCATCGCCCTGGTCGTCCTTCAAGTGCTAATAAAAGCCAAAAATCCACGCTCCACGATTCGAGAGATAGCAAATAACTTAAATATTGGCAAATCGACCATTTTTGGCTATTTCAAAAAAATGGGCCCGACTGCTGATACGATGTGTAGGATATGTACTACGATGTGTAGATGTGTACTTAATGAGCGAAATCTGCCGAAAAAAAGAAAACCGATCAGAATGAGCAAACAGGAAAGGCGTCTTGTTTCATCATGCCAATCCACAACGACACGTTTTAATCAGGAACCAACAAACATTGTTTGACGTCAATTGAAATGTTTACTCCATACACCTTACTCGCTCGACATCGTACCTTCGCACCACCATCTATTCCGCTCCTTCTAAAATTGTTTAAATGGGAAATCTTTTAAAACGGAAGAAGAGGTGAATAACAACCTGTAGACAATTTTTGGCAAAAAGACATTGTGGACCTATCAACACGTTGGTAAAAAGTAAATAATAATGATAATTACATAATAAACTAAATAAATAGTTACATAAACTATTTCCATTTCTTTTTCTCTTAAAAAATCCCCCTATCTATTTTCAGGACAGCCCAATATAAAACCTTGATTAACAAGCTCCCGGAATTTATTCCGAAAATACAAAATACAAGTTTATTCATCAAAATTGATATTTTCCCCTTCAAAGTACTTCCCATGGACTGTAACGCGCTTATGTCAGCGCTTGATCCAATCGTTGAAAACATTTTTTATACTCGGTGTTGGGTATGGCCATCAGAGCCGTCTTCGATGTTTCCATAACCTCCTCTCGTTTGCTAAAACGCATTCCCCGTAGTGTTTTTTTGACTTGATTGAACAGAAAGAAGTCTCAGGGAGCCAAATCAGGTAAATTCGGTGGTTGTTGGATGCTATTTGTTCCGGTCTTGGTCAAAAAGTTGCGTACAATGATGACATTGTGCGACGGTGCATTTTCGTGGTGCAAAATCCACGAATTGGTTGCATTTCTCTTCCCCTTTTGGTTACCTTTCTATAACGACTGTTTTGTTTAGAGTATCATTGCCGAAACAATTTCAACATTTCCAAGGTCCTCACACCATTGAATCTGTTTTTAACGCAAAATTTAATAGAAATTTTTAGATTTTTAAAATTGTAAAAATCGAAAACCCGCACAGAGTTAGATGTACTCAAGATTTCGTAATTTTTACAAATGTCAGGCTATGACGCTAAAAGTTGGTGGGAATATCAATGACAGATGTGGCAACCTAGTAAAAAAAACTTTAATCGGCTGACTGAGAGCAGCATACGGTGGTCATTCCGGAAAGTTTCTGATCAAGGTGGTATTCCAGTTTATCGGTGCGTTTCGTTTTTGAGTCATTAGCATAATGTTATATTTATTGTGAATAATATGTACTATTTCCAACCATATTAATATAATTAATGGAGAAGGGTATTTGAATATTTTAAAATAAAAGAACCCCTTTAATACAAATTGCGACAAACTTAACAAAACCACTTTTCTTGAACCAATGGCAACTAACGTGAATTCTTAGTCATGGCTATCAGCTGTCGGTTGACCTCAATCAACTACCAAGGATCTGAAACCCAAAATCCACACCAAAGTTGCCCAAAAATGTATGAGAAAATGTTCATCAGATAGAAATTTTTTTTCGAGTTTGCATTACGTGGCATTATTTGCATAAAATATATTTTTGACCAAAAACTTAACAAAAGCCATTGATTGATCAACCAGTATTATAATAAAGTACAAACGATATTGCTTCGAGGGGGGTATTTTGAATCGATTGAAGCCTTAAAAGAAAATTCGTAGAATAAACTCAAAGCGATATAAGCTTCAAGATTTGAAAGGTGGTTTGAAGACTGGGTTAAGCGTTGACCTGTTATCCATTTTGAAGACGACGAAATGAAATTGTTAAGTACATATTGCAGCTCTCTGTCACTTAATACCAATTCTAATATTCTAGAATGTTTTTACCATTTGTAAATAATCCCATGTTTTGCTATGGGTTTTTTTAGTGATTGTGTTTTCCTTTATTAATTACCCATATAATAGGAATCAAGTAACCACTGTTATTTCGTCTCATGGATATTATTTACGGACAATGTTCTAATTTTTGTTTCATTTTAACCAGCCGAGAAGTTTCGCTATTATACTCGGTAGCTTTAACTTTGAAATAATAATTATTTTGCGGAAGAACTTAATTGTGTAACAGTACGAAGCCCATTAAGACTAAATTTACCGTAATATGTGAAATAACGAAGTTTTTTTAGTGTTTTTTAAAGAAAACTCAAAACAAAAAATTGTATTATTTTCAGCAGAAAATGTTTTGACGAATGTTTTCACGGGTGTGAAATGTAATGATAGTTTCTCGGGTATCCCGTGGTAGCTGAATGTCCACTGATGGACGGTTTCGTTGACGTTTTGATGGAATCTCATCCATCATTTTCAAAGCGTTTACTCGACGGTGTTTTCGACGACAAATGCTTTCAGCATTTGCTGAAAGCATTTGTCGTTGAAGCAATTTGAAGCTGAAAGCATTTCATTCATGTAATGTTTGCAATTGTGATTCCTTTTCTATTTAGCAGTTCTGATTACTGAAACAATTGGTCTTAATTTAAAATTAAATAATATTTTGCAAAAATACTTCAGACAAAAATTCAATAAAAAAAACTTCCATAACTCAAAAAGTAATTGCCGCTAATGGTAATGACATTGTAGTACAAAATAAACAGATAATAATAAATAAATTTAACAATAAAATACTAATTATGCAATAATGTAGTAAATATTTCAATCTGTATCTATCCTCACCATGCACATTCACATTCTGCCACTAATCAACTAACCATTTGGTGCTCTGCTATGCAGGCGTTGCTCAGGGTGTGGCCGGGTCGGGGCTATTCCCCGCGCTTCCACCCTCAGCTGCTCCTTTCGGTGGTTCGTCGCAACTGGGTGCAATCGGCTCAACTGCTCAGCAGCAACAACAGCAGGCTACATCACAGCTTCATTCAGGTAACCATAACACTTAACCACTCATTTGCCACATTCTTTCAAATATCATTTTTTATTGTATATAAATTGTTTGTTCTATATCTACTTGTAATTTTATAGTATAAATAATGTTTATACCTCTGTAAATGTACATTAAATCGTTTACTGTAATTTGCTAACAGAAACTGCTGAACTGCCACCTACCACTTAATAACATACTTACTGAAACATATTGATTAATCAAGTCTTATATATTAATAAAACTATAATCTAGCCATCGAAATATATTGAAGCTGGCTGCTATTTTAGCTTATTTACTTCTAATTCAGCGTCTTGTTTATAATCTAAGATTATATATACCAAATTTTGCATACATCGTATATCTTCATCATCACTCATCCAGTGTCCATCCATTGCCCGATAAAGACCTATTCAGCATGTTTCCAACTCGCGCAGTCCTCTGCCATTCAAGTCCAATATACTTGATAATATCAACAGTCCATGGTGCTTTTGGTCTTCTTCGTGGACGTTTATGATCAAGCTGTATCCACTCTAGGATCGCTTTGGTCCACCTGTCGTCACTTCGGCGCGCTATATGACTCGTCTACTTACATTTCAGTTCCTTTACTTTCCGTGTAATGTCACATACTTTCGTTTGGTTTATGATCCATATGCACGGTTTTCTATCCCGCTTTGTAATGCCAAGCTTACACCTTTTCATTTCTCCGTGATCCCGAAATTTTTTGACTGAATGTGCTGCAAGTGTCCAGATTTCATTTCCATATGTCATAACGTACGTATGTACTGATCAAAGATCTTTTTCTCTTCGGACAAAATGAGATTTTTTCTTAATCACTATATTGAACTTGCCAGTCACATTTAACATGCCATTCCACATCCCGGGCGGTATCCCCTCCATTTAAACCATATCCCCAAGATATATGGAGTGAACATCGAATATACATATAATCTAAAACCATAGAACAATGTCTCGCAGATTTCATTTACAACCCATGTTGATTATGGATGTATGATATATGTCAAATCTTACCATACTTTTTCAAGACACCAATTGTATTAACTAATACGTTTCAGAAAAAGTATTCATTAGTCTTGGAAGCAATTGTTGCATTTTACGACACAAAGAAGTTGGTGAATGAATCGATTGAAGGATCATTGGGCACAATTGATATATACAATTTTAAAATGTTGAATGTTTCTTTTTTAAACCACCTGGGTTCTCCAGTTACACTGTCGATATATGAATTGAAGAAAATGCTGCGAACGAAATATTAATCTATGATTTCCATTTTCAGGTTTAGGCTTAAATACAACCACGACCGGTCGTCGAGATTCATTTGACAGAAATACATCAGCTTTTTCTCCATCGTTGGATTACAGACAAAAATGGACAACTTCATACAATATCGGTAGCAGCCCAAGTCCATTGGCTGGAAGTTTAACACCTCCACCAGCTCCTTTGCAATTAGGTGGTCTGGTGAGTTCTAGAGTAAGTTGACTGAAATGTTAATTCAGCACCTACCAGTAAAGTTTGTTTGCAAACAAAAAATTAACCAAAAAATTGGTGCTTTTCAGGTATTGTCCGCAGCACCTGGAGCAGAAGCAAAATATCGTAACTCAGTAGCTGCTGGTTTGAACGCCACGACGATGTTTGGTTCCACAAACTCTCTGTTTACAAAAATTAACTCCTCATTGACCACTGTTCCCAGTTCACTAGATAAAACTCCACAGGGTAGATCAAGACTTTTGGAAGACTTCAGAAACAATAGATATCCCAATTTACAGTTAAGGTAAATGGTATAACTCAATTGTAATCAACACATTAATTTATTAGTTTTTTCTTTTCAGAGATCTTGCCAATCACATTGTTGAATTTTCTCAAGACCAACATGGTTCACGGTTTATACAACAAAAGTTGGAAAGAGCTACTGCTTCAGAGAAACAAATGGTGTTTAATGAAATCCTATCAGCTGCATATAATCTGATGACTGATGTGTTTGGCAATTATGTAATTCAGAAATTCTTTGAATTTGGCACACCCGAACAAAAAACTACACTGGCCCAAAAGGTACTTCTAACATTTGAAAATAACAATTTATTAACTTAGGAATTTAATTTTAGGTTAGAGGTCATGTTTTACCGTTGGCTCTTCAAATGTATGGTTGTCGAGTTATTCAAAAAGCTCTGGAATCTATTCCCCCAGAACAACAACAAGAAATAGTTCGAGAGCTTGATGGACATGTTTTGAAATGTGTTAAGGATCAAAACGGAAACCACGTGGTGCAAAAGTGCATTGAATGCGTTGATCCAAATGCTTTACAAGTAAGCAATTTATTATTTAAGTCATTTTTAATTTCTGAGTGTTATTTTAATTTTTTAGTTTATTATTTCGTCATTCTCGGGACAAGTGTACACTTTATCCACACACCCATATGGTTGTCGTGTTATCCAACGCATTTTGGAACACTGTACGGCCGAACAAACAGCTCCAATTTTGGCCGAATTACATCAACATACTGACCAGCTTATCCAAGATCAATTTGGAAATTATGTTATTCAACATGTCTTAGGTAATTAAACTTTTTGTTCATTTTAAACAAATATTTAATTCGCTAGTTTTTCAACTCTTTCGAGTATATGTAAACCACGTTGTATTATTTTAGAGCATGGTAAACCAGAGGACAAATCCCAGTTGATTAACAGTGTTAGAGGTAAAGTTCTTGTTCTCAGTCAACATAAGTTCGCCAGTAACGTTGTGGAGAAATGTGTTACTCATGCTACAAGAGCTGAAAGAGCCTTGCTTATTGAGGAAGTATGCGGATTTAATGATAAGTAAGTAATTGAAATAACTTAATTATTGTCTCTAATTACTGATCCATTAATATCATAAATTTCCTATTATAATTTTACATGATATTACATTAAATATGAATCTATTATTTTGTGATTAAATTAGTTTCTGCCGCGCACATATAAATGCTTGTAAAATTAGTGTGTAGCAATGGGGAAATTGGACAATTGACAATTGCAAAGAGATGATGAGACAAAAAAAATTAGAGGGGGGCTGCATTATCTTCATAAATAGATTTTCCTGCTATCTATATGTTTTCAGTTTAAATTATCATCATTATGTACTAAAATAGGCCTGTAGAGGCCTATGTGTGTGTGTGTGTGACAGATGTGTGTGAGAGATGTGTGTGTGTGAGATGTGTGTATTGAATATTATTATGTACTAAAATATTGACAATGACATATTGTTCTTTGGTTGATGTTGAATTTACTTTAGAACATAATTCATAAATTTGCCCTATTCATTGAGGGTTATGAAGGTTGTCTGAAAAGTTGTCGGTCTGATAGACATGGTACACGTATAAGTAAATGATTGTGAGTCAAGTCATGCTTTGATAGATGAATTGTTGCGGAGTTTCAAACGCATAGATTTAGTTGCTTGGAAATTCGAGTTTCTAAAAAGCACTTTGTTTTAAAAGGTTTAACCATGACTAACATACAAAAAGGGCTAGATTCCGATTTAATGGAATCTTTCCCTTAATTTTCAATGGTAAAAAAAGTGGATTGGTGAATTTAAACGTCGTCGTAGATCAACAGAAGATGATCCACAATGTGGTAATACATGATTACCGACTTAAGGTACCCGAGTTTGCTGACATTATAAACAACTTGATATGCCGCGTTTGATAACAGTCAACCAAAGATGCATTCGAATGGAAACTTTTCAAGAATGTTTAGCTTCTCAATTCTGCTGGATTTTTCGATATTTTATAATGGGAGAGGAAATGTGAATTTATCACTACATGACAGAGATGAAGCAGCAGTCCAAACAGTGGATGTAAGTTCGTAAAAGGCCTCCAAAGAAAATGAAAACGGTTCTCTCTGGAAGAAAAGACATGGTTACGGGTTTCTGGGATTCTTGTGGTCTGATAATAGACTACCAGGCAAAAGGCAGAACGATCCCTGAGGAGTGCCCAACTTCACTATTAAATCAATTGAAGGGGTTAAACGACCACATCTCACAAAAAAAGTGCTCTTTTACCACGATAATGAAGTTACACACACATCTCCAGTGTTGCTACAAAACTCCACGACCTACGCTTTGAGCTGCTTCTATATGCGTCATATACGCCGAATTTGATTTAAAGCGATTATTTTCTTTTTACAAGCCTGAAAATAAGGAATAATAAAACGTGACTACTGATTTAATTAAGCTTAGGAATTAAATTTTTTTATGTTGAATTGTTTGAAGATGGTATCGTTTGTCACCAAAAATATGACTAATATTTCCCCTCGATCTGTCATCGAAACTTCGCCGTGTGTTCTCAATATTTCAAATTAGTTTCTATACTTGCTGAGCAACAAAATATTTTAAAAGCACCACTTAAACATATTTGATTATTTAAAATAATTTTCTTTGCATTTCATCAACATTATGTTCCATAAAAAATCTACGAAATGCGCTTTCCCTCTTCTTTTTCCTTCAATGGCATTTGCTCCGATGGAGTTATTTTAACTTTTTTTTCTTTTCTTTGGGCTCAAAATAATGTAGGACTGGCCAAATGTTATGTCTATTTTCGTTATTAGTGCTAAACTGTGTATATAATTCAAAGAAAAAGATTATTTATAAAAACTGAAAAAAAAGGTAATCTAAAAAAATTTGTCATTTCATGTTAATCATTACCAACTTGTAGTGTTGGTTATCCACATTTATAGGTCACGTGAGTTTCGAATTAAAGGAAGGCGATGTACTTGTTCATGACATATACTTATTATGGACATATTTTCATAATATAATAATTTTTATACATATCGTTACTTTTTCACTTTTGCCAACCAGGAGTAGTAGAAACTTTTCTAAAGTGTACCAATAAATCTTTTATCAGGTAAAATAGCATATTTATCAGCTAAAACAGCATTTTTGACATTTACAATCTAGCTTTTTTTATTTAACTAGCAAGTTAAACTGTAAAAAAATGTTTCTGTTTTCTGTGTGTTCTTGATCTCAACTTTGACAAAAAAAATGTACTTTTTTTATAAATATCTTGAATCTGCCAATTTTGATCTGTACTATTTCTGGAGTATCAAATCATAGTTAATCACTTTCTTTCTTTCTTTTTAGTGCCCTGCATGTCATGATGAAAGACCAGTATGCTAACTACGTGGTCCAAAAAATGATCGATGTTAGCGAACCGACCCAACGTAAAGTACTGATGCATAAAATCAGACCACATCTGAATTCATTGAGAAAATACACTTATGGTAAGCACATCATCGCCAAGTTGGAAAAGTATTTCATGAAGGCACCTGGATCGATCGGGTCTATTGGAGGTGAATTAGGTCCGATAGGACCACCAACTAACGGTGTTTTGTAAAAAAAAACCCGAAAAAATAAACTCTTCAGAATTGAGTTGATCGACGAGAACAGCATTAAAGCTGGGTTTAATCGGACATCCGAACTTTTTTGGTAATTTGAAAAGGAATTTCAGATAATTTAAGCGCTAATGTAATATCTCGGCCAGCGCTATGGAATTTGTACTTTTTATTTGTTGATAACGAAACACAAGTAATTCAAAGATAAAAATATCGATTTTATTTTTTCTGCACCAACTTTTTTAGATATCACTAAGTTATTTTTATGTTGTATATGGTCAGTTTTTAATGCACTGTAATGAACCATTTTAATATTCCTTTTTTATATTTGTGTTTGTTATCAACCTCTTATTTACTACTATTATTCTTTTAGCTATTAATTTTTAATGTTGGTATACAAGGTGATTTTGATACATTTCCAAATACAATGGGATAATAGGTCATAATTTTACAATTAATCACCTTGTATCAATACTGGCCCAATTTGAGCGCCTTTCCAGTATTTTTTCTTCTTTTTTTTTAAATTTAAATTTCGATTATTTTAACAAATATTTTCTTCATTTTCTAGAGTGACTTTTACTTTATATATAATGCTTTAGTTTAGGTTTAAGATTAGCGTGGTAGGTAGGAGTTAACATGTACAGCTGTTGCCGGGAGAGGGCGCGCTTCTCCTGTGTAGTTCATTCAGAAACTAAAGCAGAGGGCGTGCCCTTATTCCAGCGGCGGATCATTTTATTTTGTGTATTATAGTTGTAACTTATATATTTTCATTAGCCGTTATGTTTTTTGCGTCCCATCGCTTTAAACTTTCTTTTTTCCGTTACAGACACGGATTAATTTTCGTTACGTTATTAATTTTCAACTTTATGTTTGAAGAATTCACAGTAAATTGGATGGTGGAAGTAGGTGTACCTTCAGAATTCTTCATATCTTTCAAACTAAACAAAATAACATGTCTCATGTCAAGTTTCTTGATAATATTAAACGATGCCTGAAGGTATCTACTTTTTCTTATCAACTCTAGAATTCACAGAAACATATGGAATTGATCAAATCTTTAAACAGTCTTATTTCTATATAATTTTGGGATATATGATTTGGGACAAGTCATTGACGCAAACCGTCATTATCACAATTTTTTGCAGATTTGATCATTTCTGCATAATTAATGTTATTCATTATTCGACTGCTTGTAGAATTTCATATGTTAGCCAGTGTAAAGGGTGTTCTGAAAAGTTAATTTTCTATAGGTAATTGATCAATGCATTTTGAACATCCTCAGCGTAGCAGAAATCTGGTGTTATTTTTCATTTACAATTTAATTTGTCATACTATTGGTTCACATATTAGTCAGATTTCATGCTATGTCATATTAATTTTTAAGTTTTCTTCTATTAACGGCTGTTTATCTAGAATTTTAATTTTTAATTTCGGAATCTCAAAATCTACCATGAAACGCATAATGTTTGATGGGTAAAATAAAGAAACATATTATAACTATTATATGGAAAAAAATTGTAAATAGTCATTTTTTAAATGTATTAACTTGTAACACAGTGGAGATTCAAAAAATAATCCCGTTACTTATACGCGATCCTTTTGTCTTGGTCTGTTTTTGTATCATCAAGATTCATTTGTTTCGTGATTTAAAACGTCATAATTGATAAAATGGAAATGCCATTATTTTCGGCAGGCCAAGATAGGAGAGTTACTTGTGTATATCTCCGTCTCTTATTGTCTTAAAATACACTTGCACCTTTTTCGTGTCGATACTTTTTAAATATTGTGATAAAGACCTCAGGAAATAAAATTATTCTTGATCGTCATCTTTAAATTACTTCCGAAAAATAAAGAAAAAAATTATGTGTATTCTTTTTAAAATTTTCCGCATTAGAAAGGGTTCTTCGGATAATGTTGCCATTTATGGCAAACCACAGGAGAAAATCTCGAATTTTGGTAATCAACTATTGCTGATGCTTCTTAGATGCAGAAAAACTGCTTTGACTATGTTGTTTATTGACACTTATTAACCTTGACGGGGTTTCTTGAAACTGGAACACTTCCAGCATTTCCTTTATTTTATTCACCATTACATTTTTGAAAAATTCAAGCACATTTTAATCCCATTCAGGAGCACTTAAGATTATATTTACAAGTAGGTTTAGCAATTTTATGGTAAAAACAAATTCGGATGGGTCTTGTAGTCGACGCAAGGTGGACATTTTATGCATTTACAAGACGAGGAAGTGAAAAAGCAGGTTGATGTGGGACACGATATCAGTGAGAAAGAGTTCTGTTAATTTTCGAGAAATACTTCACGCGCACTTGCGAGTCTTTGTCGGGTAGAAAGATTTTTAATTATAATCATTCAAATGTGCGGCGTTAGGTCTTATAATCCGAGAAGAATGGATGGCAAAGTTATGTAAAGATATGTAGATTTTTGTAAAGTACTTCCTAGATTATATGAGAATAATGGTTAATCAAAAGGTGTGCCAATGGTGCTATAGTTATTTTTCCTAGGGGTTTTCGTTGGAAATCGATGATTTTCTATTATTTCCTCTCAAAATGTACAATCTTCTTTGATGTAATTAAGCGATTGTAAGACCTGTATAGTTTTAACCGACTCTGTAAGTATAGAAAAACTTCCTGTGTAGATAACTGCAGCACTTATAAAATTTAAAAATTAAATCAAAAGTTAGTTATTATTATAGCCAAAAAAAATCATCTCTTCTCAGAGTTATAAGACGACGCCGTTTTGCTATGAAAAGGCTGAGAATTACATAATTAGATCTATTTTATTTGTAAAATAAACTCTGTAAATTTAAATTTTATTACATATATAATTTTATGGATCGGTATATTGTAAAAAATAAACACCTTTTTGTTTTCGCGAAGCCAACGTTTGTAAAGTTGTATCTGAATTTTTATTATAGGAAAACAAAGTTTTCTTTCCGACTGTTAATTGAAAAAGTGTATAAATATACGACATGATGCTGTAAATATTAATTTAAAGAAAAAAAAACTATTAAGAAAAGTCTATACTTTGTATAAAAAATAAAACAAAACGACCTGTATAATTTGTACAATTTTATAAGTTTCTTTGTAAATAATGGTGAAGTATTGTTTGGAATATTAAGAGAATTCACAGACATGTCAGGGACGGATTAAAACGATACTTTTTTTGGTGAGGAAATTCCACTCCTGCATTAAACTTCATTTCATTTCTTAAAAAAAAAAGAAAAATTGAGTGGAAATTCGTTCTATAAAATTATCGTTGCACGACGGAAAAAATACTAAAAACAACTTTCTTGTAATTCTTAGATGAATTTAATCGTTATTATTGAAGTAGAGGAATTTTAAATGTAATTGTAGACTTTGATGGCACGATTATTAAGCAAAAAAGTATTGAATTTACATAATATTGTGTAAAGTGTTAATTGTAATAATTGTACAGTTTTATGATTTTATTTCTGTTCTTTCATTGGAATTCCATTAATATATATGTATGACGGTATATTTATTTGTTAGGCCGATATCTCAAGGACAAGCACGATTCACTCTATGCTTTTTAATGGTTCGAAAATGATACAAGTAGGGATTTTGGGATATAATGAGCCTAATGACTAGTAATAATTGGTGTTGCATTTAAATGTCGTGTACTGATTACCGTTTACTTATATTTGGTTTTTTATTTTGGTAAATTTCCCCCCTGAAAATTATTTACCAACAAAAACATTACAACTGTGTTTAAATGAAGACTACCTTTTAATGAATATTGGATGTGAACATTCAAAGATCAGTTTGATTACTGCAATTTTTTCATCGTACACGGTGATCCTCTTAAGATAAAAACTAATTTTTTTAGTTTTATTTCAAAATTACGAAACCAAAAAAGTTAGTTTTAATCTAAAGTTTAACTTTGTACATAGTGTTATATTTAATATCTAACATTATTAAAGTTTAAAAAGCATTTAATAACAAGTTTGACTTAGTGTTTATAAAATGCCCTGACCATTCCAGTTAAAAACTGTCATTAATTTATCATTCATTACGTGTTTTCTTTATTTTGTAATATATCATTATTATTTATTTTTTTATCGTCATCTTCATTAGACATTAAAGCCATAAAAGATAATGTTGAAGTTCTGTATAATGGTGTAAATATATTTTTAAATAGAATTTCATATTGCTTGACTCTTAAAATTATATACAAATCAAGCAAAAGAAAATTGTAGTAACCAAACTGTTTGATGATATTTGAAAGCACATGTTTTTGTCCCTAACTAATACAAAAAGTGCCCATTTATGTATTATATGTAATATAGTTTCGTTAAGAGTTAAAAACATTTTCGAATCATCAATTTTATAAACTCACTTAAAAGTGACTTTTTGTATTTCCTAGGAACAACTTTCACAATGGTATTTTAAAAGATATTATTTTAAAGCTGGCCACATTTTGATTGGAAACATTTACTGTGACAGATACTTTTGGCTTTCGTTGATACTTTCCAGACAAGAAATACATTTGTGTGGTTGGTTTCAAAATAATATAGTTTTGTCATACTTCTTAGCCATATCTGAACCATACATAGGCACATAGTACATTGAAAAGTATATCTTTTTACTCCCCTTCCGCTAAAGTACACGGAAATTTGTATATAAGTAATATATGTTCGTTTTTTCCTAAAACAAAGGTCTCAAGTGTAATAATCCAATATTCCCATAGTGTAATACAACATTATGTGTGGTATATGTAACAATATGTGTATTTATGTATCACTTCTTAGTCATCTTTGTAACTGAAAATTATTCATTTCATTGCCAGATTCACGTCCAAATTATATTTTGTAAGTTATACATTGATATCTGTGAATTTTCATTGTTAGTAAAGAAGTTGATATTTTTCACATTTGATCTGTTATCACTCAGCTTATTGTTGAGTTCTCTGGTAGAGAAAATAGAATTTTACATCAAATAAATTGGATATGTCTTCTGGCGAGTAATTTTTGTCCTTGAACCAAACAAGAAACAAATTGAGCGGTGGGGAGAAGCTTTATAGGCGTGAGACGGCCACCATAATTTTAATTTTAAATGGCAGACTGATGTAAAGATACTAAAACAAGTTATTGTAAATTGTAAATTCTTTTTTTCGTTTAAATTAAATCACCTTTATAACTGTATAATACATGTGTAAAAATATAAAGTTAAAAATCTGTAAAATGAGCCGTTGAATAACAGCAACCATACTATCTGTAATTAAAAAAAAAAAACATTGTAAACTATTGTATTTCTAAATTGTTAAAGCGGTCTCTTTTTTTATCATATATTTTTTATTCACTTTTCCTTTTTTTTAATTACAAAGAGCGCTTGTGAGTTCCTTACGACAGTCTAAAGTGTCTACTTATTATCAGTATCATGTTTCAAAGATCATTTATTAAAAATAGGACATTAGAATACATCAGCAGCAGGAAGTTTCTGTTATCTTACTGGTTATATATGGCACCCTCACCCATTAATACTTTATATTAAATTGACAGTTACAACATCACACAAATAAATGGTATATTTTATGCTAAGTAGACCTTAGATATTTTAAAAAGGGAAAAACTCACATGCCTCCTGTAACTTACATATTTCCTCCTTTATTAAGGGATCAGACCTTTATACAATGGACCCTTTCATGGGCTCTTTTAAGAGGCTGTCCCGCTTATTTTAGGGTAGCTGGATGGGGATCACTTATTTTCACACAAATATGGCTCTCTGCGAATCTACGGCTGTATATTGTATAACACGTTATCAAGAAGTTTTTGCATTCATAAAACATTTTTTTTTAGTTCAGTTACTGGAATTCTTTTATATTTATTTTATTTTGTTTCAATTTAAATAGAATTTATATTTATTCTGGTTTAAAATAAAATTTTAATTTGATTTGCAATTTTCACGTTGTGTTAATTTAAGTATACTTTTCTACAAATTAAGAAAAGCAAACTCCCATGGGTGAGGCGAAAACTTCTTGATTGCTATTTATTTATTATATTGCGATAAATGTATCTGTTCCATGAGTGTAAATTTAGTTATTGATGCATGCTAGTTTATTCATTAGGGTATCAATCAATATGTATGATAATGTATTTCGATTTTATTATTTTTTACCACGGTAGTATATAATTAATAATAAATAAATAAATGAATAAAAATTACTAATGTGTAAGTTTTGTTTACCAATTTACCGATATATCCTTACCATAACTAATCTAAAGTTGCTAAACAATCAATTGCAAACAATTTGATTTCCCTTGATGGGATTTTGTGGACCTTTAAGCTCAACGTTTTTGTGTCAAACGAGATAATTTCATTGACATTTTCAAGTATTAGACCAGTAGAAAAATTCAAAAATTAAAGCTGCGAAATATCAAAAATTATAAGAAATAAAAATAGAAATATTGTATACCTGATATATAAATGTGAACATCCCGTATATTTTAAAGTAACTGTAATTTCAAACTTGTATTTCTTTAGTACGTTTATTAGTGTTCATTTTGATAATTTGTCATTTCCTCAATACAAGGAGTTAAACATTTTACTCTGGTTAGATAGTTTGAGAAAAACCGAATAATCGGAATACGGTAGTGTCATTCCATGAAATCGCCATTCCAGAATCAACAGAAGCCCACATAACATATTAATGTGTTAATCCTAAGGGAATGATCCTTGAAAACAATGAAAAACAAGCTAGGTGTATAGGTCTGGCTTGATTTAACTTCAAGATTTTAGAGACTGCTTTGCAACCAAGAAGGCGGCTGTGAACCAATAGGTTTTTATAGGACACGAAAGGTCATTTGAAATGTGAATATTTAAATACTATGGAATAACCTCCAAATTTTGTTCATATCAATCCCATTTGTGTTATCACTGCGCCAAAATTATACCAAGGTATGCAGATTGTCACCTCAGATTGACCCCTCAGACACTGATTAGAGGGCATAGAGGAGAAAGACCCCCCAATTTTCTATAGGGAGGCGTATGTATCGTATTATAAGGAATGTGGTTGTGAGAGCTATTGACTATAGTTTGCGTTTCGTTTAGGAAATGCCAGAATGCTCCAAAATCCTATTTTTCAGTAAAACAACGCCTGTTCCAATAGAGGAGGGGACCTTTCACCTTGACCACCGAGATATTCAGATCTGTCATTGCATAGAGAGTACTGTCAGCAGGCAACTTTTGAACTTGCATAATACCCCTAAACATTGAAAGTCCTAATACAGAAAATATAAGTAGCCAGGGACTAGATACCTCAAGACCAAATCGAGTATGTTTGATTGTATTTGCATTTCTATGTTAGCATATTTCAAGTTATTCAATGACACACAACATTTACGAATATATATATATATATATATATATATATATATATATATATATATATATATATATATATATATATATATATATATATATATATGTATATATATATTTCTTTGAAAATTGGACTGATACTTAAGCTGTTCAGGGTAAGTGTTAACAGTTAAACAGATTCCTTATAATAAGACAGTCAACTTGGAGTCTGCCTGTTCTTGATGGTATGGTATATGTCGGCGTCCTGAAGAGTCTGAACCTCGAGAGACGAAACATACGTCATCCAGTTGAAGGGATGGGTGGGGCTTCTTCCCGGTCAAGCAACCAACAAAAGTGTTCATATATATATATATATATATATATATATATATATATATATATATATATATATATATATATATATATATATATATATATATATATCTATATATATATATATATATATATATATATATATATATATATATATATATATATATATATATATATATATATATATATATATATATATATCTGTATATGTATGTATGTGTTAGGAACATTTTCCTTATGCTTTTTTATGACGGATGTATACTATGCATTTAGGTGCTAGGTTATGCTATAAATCTGCTGTGACTGGAACGGAATTGTTTATAGACTGTCACTTGAAAGCCATACCATTAATTCGGAGAAATACTGTTCACAACTAAGTGGATTAAAGAGAGCAATCTACCAAAAACAACCTGAATTAGCGAAAAAAAAGGGCATTGCGTTCCATAGAGACTATGCTAGATCACACTTTTTCAACTTGACTCTTATCTTTTGGTCCATCCAGCGTACTTTCCCGACTTTGGGCCTTCAACTACCATTTATTTAGATCGCTTCAAAATAGCTTAGATGGTAAAAACATTACTTCCTTATTATTAAATCATCTCCGAAACGTGCGTCGAGCAGTTCAAAAAAGCGTTTTGATGTTTAGTGGTAAATCTCTTCAAGTTTACATATTACATTGATTAAATGTCATTTTCGGTAAATAATAGTTATCTTCAATTTTTCACAAAAAAATATGACGAAGTTTTATGTCAACCCAATAGATGAAATGTGTATTATAATATAACGTACGTAGTAATATAGTACGGTAATTTCTCAATACTTTTTAAATTATTTATTGTTTTCGTCATTTTAAATCTTTTAAAAAAAATTCATGCACTATACATATTTCTTTACAATTTCAATATCGTATAAAAACAAAATAAAATAATAAGGTAGGGGGCGGAAAGGCAGCTTGATGAGTAGCCCTACCATCTTCCCGAACTAAGAGAAGTAAACCTCTGGGGTAAAAAATCCTCCAAGCTCAAGGCGGAAATGTATAGTGCCGATGAGCTGAATCGTACAGGGTTAAAGTGTATCTAATGAAGTGTCCGGATACCTAGCGCCCCCTGGTAAATAGCTTTCCCATGGCAATTCGGGGCTCCGCCGTGGGTGGCTGTTTTTCCATTGGCTCAAAATGAGAATTTATGGAAAATGAACTAAAAAAAAGTGATTTTCAAGGAGGTAGTAGGCATTTTTTCCGAGTATCTATCTTGCTTGTGATCCATCAAATAAAAATAATCAAAATACTCGGCAAGGGATCTGGCATTAGTCTCGAAGATAAATCTATGTGAAAAAATATTGGATCTGAAGATATATTTTGGCAGAAGATTAAAACGAAAGAGACCATATAATATGTATGTATCTACATTTGAAGAATATTGAAAACATATCTGGAAATGTCCAGAGTGTTGTGAAAAATTGGCTGGGTGAGTTAAAATATTTCGAAGGTTAAAACACAGTTGCTGATCAGACACTTGGCAATGCATTTAATGTAATAGTCAATCCCGATTCTTTGCCCAACGTTTTGATGGAGAGCAACACATATTTATTATATAAAAAAATGTTATTATGCAATGTTCGGCAACCCACTAACTACAGTTCAGTAATATGTTTCTCCGTACTGAATTAATTATTCAACTGCTCAACGAAAAAATTTACCAACATTCTCGCACTAAAAACATTTGAAAAAGAGCAGAAGTGGTGTATAAGAGGAAGTATGGGATGCAATGATCATCTGACCATCGATACATGTAATTCTTGTAGAGCGCAGAAAAAAAATGCGAAACTTGAAGATGTGCTTACGACTATAGAAAGGCTTTCGATTGTGTCCCACAATAATTATAAAATGTGCCCACATATTAAAACTGCGTAATGCACCTTATGGGAAAACTAAACTATTTGTCCACCAACAGTGCAGTAGTGATTTCCTATACCCAATTTGGTTCAATCTAGCTTTAAATCGGATGTAAATATTACCCAGCAATATTATTGGCTATAAACTTAACACTAACAGTTAGTAACACTAGTCTCTCACTTTCCATTCATGCACGACCTTGAATTCTATGGAAAAATAAGAAATTAAATTATTTGATAATATCAGTCGATATATTTAGTGCGGATATAAAGATATGTCATTCGGACTGTACAAATGCTCCGCTATCAGTATCCAAAAGGGAACCAGAACGATCCATTAGACGAATCCTAGAGATATTTAAGAATGCTCCAAAATAATAAATTTGATTGAAGTCAGCCAAAAGGAAGTTTTTCAACTTTATGCTAAAAAAGGCTTTCAAAACTTTTAAGCATCAAATTGAACAGTGAAAATCTAAAACAATCGTACACAAAGCGACATAATATGATTTTTATTACTTTATACAGCACGCTAATGAAATCGGTTGCTAAGCCGGACTGGGGTTTCATCCCCCTGAGCCTAAATAAGCAAAACCGTATTGATGGTAGAACAACACTGAAGGACTTTGTTCAAAAATGGAAACAACAGACGCTGAATATGAGATATCCGAAATCACTAGATGATGGATGACTCCTTTGACGCACCTTTATCCCTGAAGTGGCTTACCGATGGGTCGTTATACCTACAAAACAAGCGCTTTACATCTATTCAAAATAATGTAATAAGAACAAACAATTATGAAAGGCATATTCTGCACTTGGATGATGGTAAACGCAAAAAAAAGCGGTAATGTGGGAGAAACGATTGAACACCTTATTGGTTGAAGCCCAGCTGTTGCCCCCAATACCTATTTAGGTTAGGTCATAACCAATTAGTAAAAATTCTACACTTGTAAATTGCTTTGAAATGCTTGCTGTTAGATAAAGCACTCGCACAATATTATAAGTACTCGCCTTTTCCAGTACTTAAATCTACCAATGCCATTCTTTACTGGGATATACCAACTAATACAGCAAATCGGGCGGTTGAATATAATAGACTGGATATTGTTCTAATTAGCAAAAAAAACAAGCAGGTTTTCATAATTGACATTGCAATGCTGCTCTCCACCAATATGAGAAAAACTGAAATGAAAAAACCCACAAAGTATGAAAATCTACTATATGATTTTAAAAATCATTGGAAACTTCATAATATTGAGGTGTTGCCTTCTGTTATATCAGCCAAAGACCTAATAAGCAACATCTTTTCAAAGAACCCGGAAATTATTGGTGCTTCGAAATCATTTGCCACTGTGCATTGCTCTTACAAACTTGCCAGATAATTCAATGGGTACTAAACTAAATGGGAGAAGCTGAATTGCTTTCTCAAGTTATCGATGCAACCCTGACCAGTCTAAGAAGACATAATGGATAAATGATGCTAAAGAAAATTGCGTTTTTCAACAAGAAATCTCAGTTCATAGAGAAATGTCTAAAAATCACTTTGGAGTGCATATCGATAGGCATCTGGTACTGTAAATGAAATACTTATATGCAAAAATTACATATTTCCTCCCTTTCATATTTTCCAAAGAGCACTTGTTTTTTCATAGAATTCTTGAAACTATTCTGTTATTATTGATGACGAATATTGCTGATGAATTGTCTAAACAGATATTTTATCCAAATGAAATATTTAGATATATATCATAAATCGAAAGTGTATGTTTTTTATTAGTTACAGATATGGTACCCTCACCCCTTTATACTTTGTATTAAATTCATAATTACACACCATCACATTTAAATTACCGAATTAAGTGGTAGTTACGAATTAAGTAGTAATTACCGAAGTAGAACAGATATATTTTAAAGAAAGAAAAAATCGGATGTTTTATGTAACTTAACATATTCCCATTTTAATAAGGGATCAGACCTTTTTTTATACAATGGCCATTTTCGGGGAATCTACTGAAAGGCTATTCCACTTATATAAAAGTAGTTAGGGGGTAGTAGTATAGGGTACAGATCAATTATTTTCACATAAATAAAGGGTCTTTGTCAATATATTATTATATAGGTCTCTATAATGTAATTACAGAGATTTATAAAATTTATAATTTCAAATTGTAGGTTTCAATAGGACTCAATGGAAATAACTAGCTAATCAGTATCAAGGATTAAGCCGCAGAAACCCATACATCCCATATATATATATATATATATATATATATATATATATATATATATATATATATATATATATATATATATATCTATATATATATATATATATATATATATATATATATATATATATATATATATATATATATATATATATATATATATATATATATATACATATAAAATCTCGTCTCTACACTTGTGGATTTCAAAAAAGTATATGATTCTATTGACCGCGAATCTTTATTTCCAATCTTGAAAGAACAAGGACTGGATCTGAAAACGCTGGCAATTATTAAAGCAACATTAACTAACACAAGGTCAAAAGTTAAATTCATGGGTGACATCTCAGAGCCCTTCGAAATTAAAACTGGAGTGAGACAAGGGAATCGACTCTCGCCACTCTTATTTAACTGTGTTTTAGAAAAAGTAATACAGGATATGTATTAAGGGCTCAAAAACAGATTGAACAGCAGAACAGATTGAAACAGCAGAAAAGGTAGGACTTCAAATTTGCTTTGAAAAGACACAATACATGACCTGCAAGAGACTAAGAACACCATTTCTAAAAACAAAATATGGTAACATCAGACGAGTCTCTCAATTCAAATATTTGGGTGAAATAATCATGGAAAATGGGTTAGAAACAGCGGCCAATGATAATAGATGTCAAAAAATGGAAACGGCATTGAACCTTACACAAAATATTTCCAACGAAAAATATCTGTCTAAAAACACAAAACTGAGACATTACAACACAGTTATTAAGCTAGAATATGGTGCAGAAACTATATGGTGCAGAAACGCTCATTTTGAATAGAAGGAGAGACATCGAGGATATTGAAAAGAAGGAAAGAAAAATCATAAGAAAAATCTTAGGCCCCAAACAAATAAATAGCAACATACCGACTTCGAGAAAACCAAGAAATCAAACAATACATAGATTTACATTGCGATATGAGAAAAAGAAGACTTAAGTTTTACGGACACATAAAACATATGAATCCGAGTAGGCTAACTAGACAAATAGTCGAATTTTATGAAAATAGAAGTAGAGCTAAAGTAGAAATAATTAAATGGATTGCTGCAATTAAAGAGGACCTAAGGTCAGCAAATATTATACAAAGTGAAATTCAGGATAGAGGCTGTTTCAGACACAAGGTTGACGTTTGGAAGGTTGGCCAGAGATAAAAATGTAGGAAGACTGGAACAACTTGGTCTGACGAAAGGAAAAAAGCTCATAGCGAAAGAATGAAATTAGTATGGGCCCAAAGGAAGGCTAACAACAACAAACGCCTCTAATTGTACTTCGCATGGTCCACCAGGGCCCATACGTGAATATTAATAATATATACAGATCTTTATATATATATATATATATATATATATATATATATATATATATATATATATATATATATATATATATATATAAAGGGTATTCCATTAAGAGGTTTCGAATGTTGGTAACGAATAAAAGAAACGTTTCATAACATACCTGCCAGTTATTTATGGCAGCGCGAAGCTGGATAGTGTACAATTATACGTGGAATACATCTGTCAAATGACCGCCACGACTTCTCTGGCAGCTCACAATTCTTTTGTTGAAATTCTCCATTACTGCTGAACATATTTGCGGAGTTATTTCACGAATTATTCGCCTAATTTCTTCTTTCAACTGTTGAACGGTTTACGGATTATTTTCGTAACCTTTGCTCTTCACATAGCCCCACAAAAAATAGTCTAGCGGCGTCAAGTCGCATGACCTTGGTGGCCAATTTACGTCCCCATTACGGAAGATCAGCCTCATGTCCAAGCCTCCCTAAAAACTGTGTACGCAATAAAGTCAATGTTTCACGTGCTGTATGACATGTCACACCATCTTGTTGGAACCACATATTCTCTAAATCCATGTCCATTATTTGATTCCATAAAAAAACATCAATCATCGTTCGGTATCGTTCTCCGTTTACCGTAACAGGTCGTTCATCTTCATCTTCAAAAAAATACGGTCCAATGATACCCTCAGCCCAAAAACCCCACCAAACTGTGACACGTTGAGCATGCATCGGGATTTCGTGGATTTCTCTAGGATTTTCATTGCCCCCGATGCGACAATTTTGTTTATTTACGTAACCGTTTAAGTGGAAATGAGCCTCGTCACTGAAAATGATTTTATCGCAAAAATTATTGTCATTTGCCTTCATCTGTAGGATCCAATTGGCCGTTCAACAGTTGAAAGAAGAAATTAGGCGACAAATTCGTGACATAACTCCGCAAATGTGTTCAGCAGTAATCGAGAATTTCAACAAAAGAATTGTGAGCTGCCAGAGAAGTCGTGGCGGTCATTTGACAGATGTTGTATTCCACGTACATTGTACACTATCCAGCTTCGCACTGCCATAAATAACTTTCAGGTATGTTATGAAATGTTTCTTTTATTCGTTTCCAACATTCGAAACCTCTTAATGGAATATATATATATATATATATATATATATATATATATATATATATATATATATATATATATATATATATATATATATATATATGTATATATCATCATCATCATTCAGCCATTGTCGATCCACTACAGGATTAAGGCCTCCCTAGCATGCTTCCAACTCGCGGGGCTCTGAGCTCTCCTCTCCCATTCCGATCCAATATACTTGATGATGTCATCCGTCCATCGTCTTCCTTCGTGGACGTTTACGATCAAGCGGTATCCATTACAGAATTGTTTTGATCCATCTGTCGCCGCATCGTCTCGCTATATGGCCTGCCCACTTTCATTTCAATTCTTTCACCTTTCCAATGATGTCACACACTTTCGTTTGTTCCCTGATCCATATGCAGGTCTTTCTATCCCGCTTTGTAATGCCAAGCAAACACCTTTCCATTCCCCTCTGTGCTACCCGCAGCTTTTGAATCGACTGCGATGTAACTGTCGAGTTTTCACTTCCATATGTCATAACGGGCAGGACGCACTGATCAAAGACTTTTCTTTTCAGACATAGTGGGAGTTTGCTCTTAAACACTATATTGAGCCTGCCAAATGCCTGCCAGCCACACTTAACACGCTGTTTCACTTCCCGGCAGTATCACCCTATATTGAAATCCTTTGCCCAAAATATATGTAGTGGTCCACAACCTCTAAATCTCTTCCAAAAATAGAAATTTTTCTATTGCCAACAAATTTGTTGTACATAACCGGACTCTTTTTTAGGTTAATTTTTAAGCCAAATGGTTCTCGTGCCCTTTGCAACTCTTGTATGGGTTTTTGTAGCTCATTTGGGTCTTTTGAGACGAGAACGATATCATCTGCTAATCTAAGATGGCTTAAGTATGCACCATTGATTTTTATTTCCTCCTGTTTCCAATTCAGATTACCGAATACCTCTTCAAGGCAGGCTGAGAAAAGAACAGGCGATATTGAATCGCCCTGCCGTACACCCCGTTGTACGTTGATTTTAGCTTCAATGTCATCCATGTGAGTTGTAGCTGTAGCTTCGTCATACATGGATCCAAGTAGGTCCAGATAGGCTTTGTCTATCCCTTGGTTACGCAATGCATCCATTATGGCTTGCTTTGATATTGAGTCAAATGCCTTTTCATAGTCAATAAACGCCAAGCACAATGGCATTATATATTCATTGTGCCTTTTTATGGTTGTTGGACAACCTGAATATGATCTATTGTACTGAATCCACTTCTGAATCCTGCCTGCTTTGATATTATCTTTGTGAACAGTTTGTACATTACTGATAGGAGGCTTATTGGGCGGTAGTTTTTTAAATCTTTATGTGTTCCTTGCTTATAAAGAAGAATCACTTCAGCATTTTTCCATAGGCTGGGTATTTTTTGATCTTTGAGGCATTTTAAGTATAATTTAGCGTATTTTATGTAAAGTTCGACCACCAGCTTTTAACATTTCAACCGTTACATTGTCCTTTCCTGGAGCCTTTCCATTCTTCATCTTCGCTTCATCGCAACAGGAGATCTGGCATTTGCTCCTCCGTGGGTACTACTGCCTTTGACTGGTTGTGATTTTCATATAACTTTGAATACAATTTTCTAATAACTTCTAACATTTCCTACACACTGTCTCATCCTCACGCATTAAGGCAAACATGTTTGTCGTTTTATTTCTCAGCTTGTGTTTAGCTTTGTTTATTCCCTTGTTTTCTTCTAGCGTTTTTTACACTAGCTGCATGTTGAACCGATGCGTTTCCTCTCGAATACGTTTTCTTATAGTTTTGCAAGGCTCAACGTACTCAACTCTGCCAAAAAGACTCCCTGCATTCCTCATTGTCCGCCGTTTCTTCATTAAATCAATGGTCTCATTGGAGATTTTTGACTGTTTCAAACGTTTTTCTGCTGGTGTTATTGCAGCAGCTGTTTTAAGCACATTGTTGATGATATTTTCATGTTTATCTGTTATTTCCATCTCTTGCCTTGCAACACAGCAAAGCGGTTGGACAAAGCAATCTGAAAATCGTTGCCCCACTGCAGAAACTTCTCAGAATTCACTTTCGCCTTCTTCGATCTTACCATTGTTGTACGTTCTCTTCGACAGTTTATCCAACATAAGAACACAGTCACTTCCAACATTAAAACGGTTAATGATATTACAGTTACAAAATATTGTTTTATCATTTGACATGATGTAGTCAATTTCACTTGTGAGACCAGATTGACTTTTCCATGTCCATTTTTTGCCGATTTTTTTCTTATAAAACGAATTCATAATGTACAGTTCTTGTTCTTCAGCAAAATCAACCAGTCTGTCACATCTATTGTCCCGCTCACCACTTCCATATGGGCCAGTGGCAGTTTCACCAGTCCTTGCGTTTCCAATTCTAGCATTAAAGTCACCCATCCGGATTTTGTACCTGCATTTCTCTTTGTCTAGAAGTTGGGCCACATCATCATAAAATACCTCAATTTCCTTATCACCATAGCTTATAGTTGGTGCATAAGCTTAGACGATTTGAAGCTTAAACTTTTTACTCAGCTGAATGACGCATTGGGCTAGTCGGTCAGATATACTTTCAAATTTTACGACACTAACTTTCAACTTTTTGTTAATGAGGAATCCAGTTCCACCACATCGTCTATTCTCCGTACCCCGAGTGTAGAGTACGTGACCAGTTATTTCCAGTTTGATTAGATCCTCACCTTTTCTTCGGATTTCACATAGCCCTATGATATCCCAATGTATGTTGTCAAATTCGATCAACAGTTCTTGCAGTCGTTCATCCGTTTTCATTGTCCGAATATGTAAAGTATTATTATATGTATTATTTTAATTTATATGAACAAAAAAATTAATTTATTTATCAAAATTTAATTAATTAAATTCATTTTTAAATAAATATTGTTCTTTTATGACTTAACTCTCTAAGACTCAGGATGATTTTCGAGCACCAGTTTTTTGATTTTGTCGATGTTTCGACAAAATCGAAATAGGTCGAAGGTCGACCAGAAAGAGGTAAATCAACTCGCACTTCTCGCGACCCTCCTTGAACGCTTTATACCATTCATATGTCTGCGTTTTTGATATAAATGATCCACCCTAAGTCTTTAGCAATATTTTTAGCAATTCGACTTTCGAAATTTCGTTTAACATACAAAATTTAAGACAAACTTTTTGCTCAATATTTTTATTCATAGTTAAATTGCCGACAAAGACACTTGACGCCGATATATATATATATATATATATATATATATATATATATATATATATATATATATATATATATATATATCTATGATATATATATATATATATATATATATATATATATATATATATATATATATATATATATATATATATATATATATATATTAAACAAAGCCTGAAAGCTTCTTGATTGTTTTGATCAAATTAATGATTGGAGGGTGGTTTTTAAAAATATGAATAAGTAATAATAGTATTTCACAAGTGTGTCAAAAAGGGGGATAATAAAATGTAATAATGTTTAATCATATTTAAATAATTAATTGTTCTTCGTCTGCTTCGTGATCTTTTTGGCCGAACTCATACATTTTGTCTAATAGAGAAGCACTACCTTTGAACAAATTTAAACATGGAGCATCCTCTTCAGATTTTAATCCTTGTTTGGTGAAAGTCAAATTTGCGAAGCGAAATTTGTAAAACGAATCAAAATCGTCGTATCATTCTTCATCACAATTATAAAGCTGCTCAAGGAGTCGACATTTTGAAGGAAAATATACATCGAATTGATGTCTCATCCATCATATAATCCTGATTTATTTCTTTGCGGGGTCATCGACTTTTAAACCTTGATCAGGCCGATGTGACCTCTGAAAATGGGATTGCCATTTCTGAGTGGTATAAAAGTTTCGGAAGCTTGTACAACCAAACGTAATAGTGAATTAATGAACCAGCGCAATATTCTCAAAAACGTATAACTGTGGAGGGTTGGCATCACATAAAATATTACAATATTAATATGTTTTAACAAAATACTTAGTTATATATCAATATTAGTTATTATTATCAATATATTCCAAATCATCTTCTTTACCTAGATATTAACACACGAACGCTGATAAAGAGATCAGTCAGACTAACGAACGACGAGATCAGAAAACAAGAATTAAGAATTAAATGTAGCCAATAAGTCCAGCAATAACAATCAGAGGAATGCTGAACAACCCTAAACACAAAATACCCCACGAAAATCAAGGCATATACAAAATATCATGCGGAGACTGCAAGTCCTGCATAGTCCTACATAGGATAAACCAATCGACGGAGAGCCGTAAGATTCGATGAACCCAAATTGGCTTTCTGCAACAAACAAACAACGTCAACCATACTCCAACACCATCCCGAAACAGGTCACAAGACCAACTTCAATAACAATCGGCAAACAAACGCGATTGAAATTGAGAAATCAGGAAATCTTAAGTTCGTATTCATGTTTTCCAAAAATACCACCAGAAGCACAACTCTAACGGCTGACGCATACACAGAAACACCAACGGACAGCACTAACAGGGGCGAAGCCAACAGCCAATAGAATAACACCTCGTTACACCCTCCGATCAATATACACAGCACACGAACCTGTCAGATAGCAGTTTCTCCCGATCAAGGGAACACTTGAAAATGACGACTGCGATCTCATCGAAACACCGTGAAAACCCAAGTACTTCTCAGTACTTAAAAATAATCTTTTCACCAAAAGATCCACACCAATAGATGTATACATATGTACATATGTACACCATCCGTGACGTACTGGTCTATAAGGCGCATATTATACTATATCAGTTATCGGTTTCAGAAAATCAAACATCCAAATATTTTTTTTTTGGATTCCAAAAAACGAATGCCCAAAACCTTAGATCTGTTTTTGCTTTCTGTATTCCACTATCCACTACAACATCCTACCAACTTCTGCTCGCTGTTTTGACTGCTGTGTCAATTCTGGTGCTGATCTATAGTTACAAAACAGGATATAAAAAGGGCTGCGTCGCATTATTCTGGGAAAAGCAAATACAAGTATATTCATTTGAAATGTTTTCTGACTCATGCACTCATGCACTGACTCATCTATCTATAAAAATTAAAACACATCGTCTGCCTTCTATAAACACTACAAAGATAGACCCAGTAAATAAACACTTTTAAAATAATTTCTGATATTGTGACACTTCTTGAACGAACGCTTTCTCTTCCAAGTTTGTACAGCCATCTTTAAGTTCAGCCATCAGTTTTTTTTTCTGTTGCAGAATAGTATTATCTAATAGATTTACCCTATCGGTGACTGTCCTGGCCCGAAAAAACCAATTTACAATAAATATTTAACAGATCTATTTTGAAATCCTTCCATAACAAATAAAAATATCTGGTTTGAACAGCTGTAAAAATGTGAGTAAATTGATGTAACCAAATGTGTTTGTGTAGACAATATTTTATCAGTATGCAAAACAGCCCAAAGCACCATGATTCAAGATACATACGAGGTTTGTAAATACAGTAATGAGATTGGTGGCATCACTGTTCGATTTGGCAACACTGTTGGTTTCCCCATTGAAGGGGAGGCTGACGTGCATCAAGATCTGATGCGTTTTCAGTGAGAATTTGAATTCCCTAAAGTCACTTGGTGGTCCGTAGCAATTTCTTTCGTGAACTGAATTTTTCTAGTACGTTCTGAAAATGAGTGACAACAATTTCGAGCAGCGGAGCGCTATAAAGTTTTGTTTCAAACTTGGGCAGAGTGCGTCGGAAACCCTTGCAAACTTCAGCTAGGTCTATGGAAACAGTGTTTTGTCAAAAGCAGTGGTTTACAGGTGGTTGTATATATTCTCAGAAAATCGAGACGCGATGGAAGATGAACCTTGCAGCGGAATTCCTGTTTAAAAATGTCCACAGAAGCCGGGATCTTGTGCGTTCTGATCGTCGATTAACAGTCAGAAGAATCGGAGACGAGTTGAATTTGACTAAGACAAGCGTATATCAGATTTTGCCGGAGAAAAATCCGGTTTATGAAATTAATTGCTCCGGACCACCAAGTGATTTTAGGAAAGTAAAACTCGCACTAAAGGCGCATCAGATGTTGGCTGCCCCCCCCCCCCCCCCCCCCGTCTCATTACTTTATTTACAGAGAGCGTCATTTTATATTTTCCAAAGTTATTTCCTGTACATTTAGTAAAATTACTTTATTAGTGCAGTGCGTCTATGTATGAGCCGCTTGTATACCCCTAAGTAACGTTAGACCTTATCTAAAAGTGTTTTAAGTCTTAAATTTTTAGGGTGGATCAATCTTTATCTTCTTTATATCCTCGCTTATTTTTCGCCACTTCACTCTGTTTACCGCTAAATTCTCCACATTCCATATTCCCACCTTGCAAAGACCCTCCTCCACCTTCTGAATCTACTACGATCTTGGTCTGCGTCATCTCTCCCTCCCCCCGAATTCCCATTCCATCACCATTTTGTCCATTCCTCCAAATATGCCCTAGCCATATTACCCTCGGCTGCAGGGTAGTATTCCTTAATTCTGTATTACTCCAATTTCATTTAGTAATATTTTTGGGCTCAATATCTTTATTTTGCCAAGGACACGATTTTTTCATTTATCACACTTTTTTGAATAACTTTAATATAGGCGATCAACGTGTTTCACACAAATTCTTCCATATTTCATATCAATATGACTATAATAAAGTGCTGATTTGCACATAACGTAAAAATGTATCCAATTAACAAACCAGATTTGAATTTGAATAGTTTTCTAGTTGTTGGTCGGCCCCCTGCCTTTAACAGTGTTGCCAATTATGTAAAAATCTTCAAGTACTTCTATAGATCTACGTTTAAAGTTCATATTGGTATTTGCTTTTTTATAAATTAATCGCTGAGTAGTAGCCCGTAATAATTATCAAATTGTCTGGTTTTAAACCTGGATTATAAACAAAATTTTCAGTAAATGCTAATAAAAAAAATTATTGATACAGGAATTTAATCTGATGTATACTTTGTTGCACTTATGATTAGAATGTAGTCGTGATTATTGGAAAGATGCAAGTGAAAAATCAAACGCTTCCTCTTCCTTATCAAACTGCATTTTTATATAAAACTGGCGCCGCTGTGTAGCTCCTGTATGAAATTATTTGTTCCAATCAGCCAGAAAACCTCGGTTTCGAAGGTTGTGAGTATTCGAAGTGGGAAAATTAGCGTAGAAAGTGATTTCGATTTTCTCTCGTGAATGATCGGGTAAGTAGAGTTAATAGACAAGCTCGAAATTGTCGTTCGAAATGACTGGAATATCCTTAATAAACCACGTATAGAATGAGGAAAAAAATTAGGTTGACAGGACAACCGCCGAGCTTTTCTCCAGGAATAATATAGAGAGCGCTAATTTATACATTGTTGCCGTTACGAACAAAACAGACCCAAAAGTTGGTAATAGAAACTTGTGCTAGAAATAATTTTAATTTTAATTGATGTTTAATTGTTTATATTTTATGAATATATTAGCGAAGTATAAATCAGATAATGTTGCCTGACATTCTTTATATGACATCATCTCAAAACACTTTGGAAAATGAAATATTGTTCAGTTTCTTAAAATTTTGACATTTATGATAATATACTATGCTATTTTAACAATATGGAAATTTTATTTTGTCTTAAATAATTAGGATTTGAAATAGATTTTTGTAATAATCCCTATGACTATTATGGCACTAATACATAATTATTTCTATTTTGCATTATTATTTCTATATTGAATATATTAAGTAAATGCAGATTTTGTAGTGATTTACTAAATATAAACCATTGTTATTGAAAATAAAGTTTTATGGATGAAATTGTTGCCCTAAGGAATAAATATGTTGGTTGTGGATACGAGTGGATTCAAAGGGACCCAGAAAAATATTTAATAATGACAATAAATAAATATTTTTTTTATTATGAAATAAATCAATATATACTTTGAAATTTATTTTTGGTTTTAATATTACTTATAGTGAAACAGCTTTAGAGGCCTAGTAGGCATTTGGCTTAATTGAGTATTTGTCGCCATGTTTATGTTTTCGTAGCTTTCCTTCTCCAGTCAATAACTTTCATTCTCTGTAAATTATCTGCCTCTTCGCTAGTGGCGGCTCGTGAGGGAAGGCGTTGCATTTATCACAGTAAACAATTTTTCAGAGCAAAATAACATATTTTATTTCCATTCAGTTTCTTTCCTTTAACTTATTTTTCTGGTTTACCTCCTGTATAGGGTTTCAATAGCTCGAAAAGTAAAAAGGAGGAACAAAAAAATTCTTCAGCGACACTATTTTCTTCTACGCCCTCCCACATTAAAAATCCACGAGTCACCACTCAGTAGCGGTTGGTCCATAATTTGATCTTGGTATGTCTCTCCTCTTGCCACTTTCCAGTATTTTTTTTTGGGATTCGATCCTCCTACATTCTAATGTAGGAGCCATTTAAAGATTAAGGAGCCATTTATTTGGGATTTAATAATGACTATGATGTTTGGTTCCTTAAAAAGCTCTATCAACTCCTGGTTTGTTCGCCTTTCCCATGTGTTTTCAACTCTCTTACCTCCAAATTACGACATTCTCTCTGCTGATTCCAGCATCCATATTTCACTTGGAGATGTATAACTGTTGTGTAATGTCCTATAACTATTTTATAGAATCTTATATTTAGATTGCGACACACCTCCTCATTATGTACCAATCGTTTAAGGCGAGAAGGCTTCGATTTGTTGCCATTATCTTCTCTTTTATTTCTTCCCTTATGCTTGGTCTTTTATGAAATACCGTGCCCATATATCTGAAAACTTCTGCCTCTTTAAATTTATGTATTTCCCCACTTTCTGTTTTTATTGTTAGATATCCACCTGTCCTACTTGACTACGTCATATATTTCGCTTTTTTTCTTGGTATATTAATAACGCGTATTGGTGTGCTCTTTTTTCTAACTTTATACAGATTGCTTGTACTTCTATCTTACGTTTCGTTATAATTGCAATGTCATCGGTGAATGCCATACATTTTTTACCGTCTATAGTATGTTAATCTAAACTTACTGATATCCGCTTCTCTTATAACTTTCTTCAATACAATGCTAAACCATATGGGTGACAACTGATCTTATATATGACCGTCTCTGACTTATTAGTATCTTAACAGTGTTGTCAAATATGTACAAATCTTTAAGTACTTCCATAGATCTACATGATATATTTTTTGATAGGTTTTCTGTTATTTTTACACTATTTTCGATTCTGTCCAAGGTAAGCTTTATCATGTTCATTATTTTTTCGTTGACACTTAACTTCTTTAGTGCTTTATACAATTGAAGTCAATGAATGCTACTACCGTGTCCTTAATAGTAAAGACATAGGAAGACTCCTACCTGCCCTTGATTTCACAAGTGGCTTATATGCTACATTCTATAGTGCTATTACTCTATAACCGTTGCATTTCTTATAGAGAGGATGCAGTGCTGCTTTATTCCACATCTTCGGCAACCTTTTGGAGAATGAATGCTCAGATTGTTATTTAGATTGCCCATCATTGTATTGCCATTAGAACATTTACACATTATGTTCAGAAAGTTCTCAGACTCACGCAAAATAACAAGCTATTACAGATTTCATATAAATTTCTACTAATCCGCTTCTCTCCAATATAAATTATACAACAATTATGGTAAAACCTCTTTTCCCTGATAACCTTCATGCATATAATTCAATACTCTGGATAGTAGAATAAACTGAATTGATGAATATGAAAGATGTTTGTTCAATATATTTTTGTCTTCTTTTGAGGCATGTATAAACTGAAGAAGCTGTACTTAATTTGTCACTATATAATGATGTTGTTAGTAAATTGGTATTGAGAAAATATTTTTGTGGACGGAGGATTATTTTGTAAAGTAGTTTAGACCGACTAGTGGTTGAACTTTAAAATACATCACCTTGCAAAGAATATTTCAAGGCTTATCTATTTTTTATGTGTAATATATGATTAAACGTAGTAAAAGAAACGATACATTATAGACGATTCATAGAATTTTGAAGCGATTAATGAAAAAACGATTGCTAGATATAAGAAATCCTTAATAAAACCAAGTGATCTTGTTTCGAAATTCATCCATCATCATATGGTTACCAGCAATAGGATAAACTGAATTATTTAGACAAGCAGGACAATGTAGAATTGAAAAAGTCCAGAGTTTAATGACATACTAGGGTGTGATAATTATTTGCTTTTTTTCCTTTGTTTATAAATGGAGGATTATTCTTCACTTCTCAGAGGTTTGAGGAGTGAACTCCGCACGTGAGATTTGCGAAGTATAGGGGGTAGGTACCGTATCAATCCGCACTGCTCAGCTGTGATGCAAAAAGTTCCAGGAAGAAGATCTTGAAGATAAGTGAAAATGACCTGATTTTTCAGTCCAGGGTCTCTCGATGCCGACGTTTTAAGAGCAACTACGAGGGTTGCTATTTATGTGTCCGGAATTGGCAACAATGGTGTTGCTAGGCGCCATCTGACATATACATCGTAAAGTTTTGACATTGTTGACTGTACTCAAAACGTACTCAGAACGTTTTGTCATACGGACGCTATTTGTGTTGTTCAGTGACTTCATTAAATTTCATCTCAGTCAAAAAATGGAATTAACTCATGAGAATTTTCGTTCAATGATTTACTACGACTTTCAACATGGATTATTTCAACAACAGTTCATCGATCAACTCACTTCGACTTTTGGTGATGAAACACCATCTAAAACTACTGTATATGTATCACTGGTTTAGTGAGTTCAGTCGTGGACTTCGTTCGGTCCCGTGCGAATTTAAATAACTTTGTTCAAAATCGGTTGCTGTGCCAGAAAACATCGATAGGGACGAACTTATAAAGCATCGTCACGTGACATATCGTGAGATTCAGGCATCCCTGGGCATTAGTATGACAAGCATACACAACATTTTACATTAACATTTAGCCATGAAAGAGATTTGTGCGCCTTCTACATAGGTGACGAATCTTGAATTTATACGGATGAGCCCAAAAATAAACAGCAGTCGAATGTAAATGAACCAAACCCAACAAAAGTTGTTCGCCCAGGAAGCACTTCGAAGCAAATGGTTGCCTGTTTTTTTGGGATAAATGGGTATGTGGCTACAGTGCTACTAGAGAATCGTAGAACGGTCAATTTTGAATGGTACACAACCATTTGTTGTCTTTGAAGAAATATACAAAAACAACCAGAGACGCAGGATCATTCTTCACCATGACAACGCGAGCTTTCATACATCGGACCGAACAACTCAATATTTGACCGGTCAAAACATCGAATTGATGGGTCATCCGCCGTACAGTCCTGATTTAGCACTTCATGATTTCTTTTTGTTCCCGTTCGTGAAGAAGAATCTACGAAGTCAACGATTTTCAGCGCCAGAAGCGGTTGATGCGCTCAAAATGCTTGTTTTAGAGATATCTGAATCAAAATGGAAAAAGTGCTATGAAAATTGGTTCAAAAGTTTGCAACAGTGCATCGATCATCGCAGAGAATATTTTGAGAAAGAATAAAACCATTTTCAGTGATAAATATTTGTTTTTATTTATTATTCCGGATATATAAATACAACCCTCGTAGTAGATCCTACAACAAGCACTAGGAAACTTTCACTTAACTTAGAATTATTCCACACTACCGTTAACGGAGCTGTAGAATTTTCCCTCATAAACAGTTGCCGCGGCAAAAACGCCAATACTTTTATTACACCTTAGTAGATAAAATGAACCTGCGTAAATCAACTCGAAATCCACCCATTCATCAAAATAAGATCTTTGATGAGATTGGAAAGTGATATTTGGTGGCACTGGATATTGATTGCTGTTCTTTTCAAAATGTACGAGTAGTAACGGTCGTGGAATATACCTAATGTTTGAAGAATCAGACTTAATCAAATAGCAATATTAAATTTGTGAATCGAATAATAGACTAACCGGTAAATGACATTTCATATTAGTTTCATGAATCTTTATTTAAAATGACGAAAATTATCAATATTTACAGAGTAGTTCCTAGATTAAAAACATTTTTCATATCGGATTTAAAACTTTTTAATGAATTTCCAAGACACCCCATGTAGATGGAGGGTAGTTTGGTAGGTTTGAGTGCCCATCTAGGTCAACCACTTTCTGACTTTAAAAAACACCGCTTCGCAAATAATATTTCAAAGCTTAACGATCATTTAGCCTGACACATAGGGTTTGATATATACACACCATCGTCTGACAGGTACCTGAGTGAATTTCTGGGAAAAATAATTGAAGACTGAAATATCTATAGCAGATTATTTTTCATATATATGTACATCAGGTAAATTTGTGTAGGGAGCAGTAAAATATATTTAGAGTGAAAGCAATTTTAGATGGAGAGATAATTAATCATTTATTTTTTTACAACACTGGTTATTTTATGACTGGGTGTAAAAGTATTATCTGTGTTTTTATAATGCTGGCTTCTGAAATTAATTACATTAAAATGTTTGTGTTATGGAAATAGTTATTATAAATAAAAATGTTATGTTTGTATCAGTGGCGGGTAGTGCGGGAGCGCTTTGGGGTGCCGCCCCTCTAGCATTTATCACAGTAAACAATTTTTCAGAGCAAAACACCACATTTTCATCTTCTGTATAAGGTTTCAAGAGTAGGAAAAGTAAAAAGGAGGAAGGGGAAAATAAAAAAAAATCTTCAGCAGCACTATTATTCTTCTACACCTTCTCACTTTAAAACCCCACGAGCCGCCACTGCTTTGTATATTTTGAACTATGTATAATACACAATTGTTATAAGGCACAAGTGTTATCTTTTTTTTACATTCGAGGATTTTTTTTTTAAATTTTACTTTCAGCTCAATCTCGCTTGTTTCCTGTGGTGTATCAATTCTTCTATTGGAAACTTCGGTGTAAAACACTAAACTTGAAGATACCACTAGACCACGAAACACTAAATCTCCTGATTATGCTAACATGATTAGCAAAACGTGCGTCGATAAGTTTAAAAAAGTGATTTGGTGTTTAGTGGTAAATCCCTACGAGTCCTTGGTGTCTTCTTCTATTCATATATGCTGTCGCTAATGGATTTTTTTATGGATATAATGGATATTATATATATATATATATATATATATATATATATATATATATATATATATATATATATATATATATATATATATATATATATATATATATACTGTGAATGCAACTCCAGTTCTCAGTCTCATCTAATGAAAATTGAGCACTTGTTTTTTATATAGGAACATATTTTCTTTTCCTTGTAAGAACATTGTTTTAAAGCTTCTTCAATCTTCTTCTTCTCCTTGTGGTGCTACAGTCTGCCTTAACCTCCTTCAACCTTCGTCTCTAACCTAATTGATTTCGAATTCGATTTGAACTCGATTTGAACTCCTTGCCAATTTTTGATATGTAATAGTTCTTCAGCGTTTCTTTGGGGTAATCTGCTGTTACCCTCTCTTCGTATTTACATAATTTTCCTTGGTACTCAGTTTTCTGGCATTCTCGCCACTTGTCCTGCCCATCTGAGTCACTGAACTCTCACGTAGTCTACAATATTCAGATCTTTGTACAATTGCTTGAATTTGAAGTTATACTTGATCCTCCAAATTCCATTACCATTCACAATAGCCAAAATCCTTTTGAGTACTGTTCTTTCAAACGGGATGTTGGCATCTCTTATAATACGGCCGGGACTGGGAGCTGGGAGAAGTTGAGAAGAGTTGGATGGGCAACCCTTTCGAGGAGAGACCAGGTTTGCGTACTGCATTTTCAACTGGCAATAGTGTAAAATTTGACAAGAAATTTCCCCTCAGTCATGCCAATTCGAGGCTGGATAAGTAAGGTCGGGTGTCTTCAGGGAACTATTCTACGTTGGTTACTTGCAGGTCGGTAGGCTCCTCGAGAATCTTAACATTAAGCATAAAACCAAGGGTTGATAGCCTGAGGCGAATGCTGACGAGTGTTAATCGGTTTCTGATGACCATGGTTCGGATCCCACATTAAGCTGTAGGTCCACTTGCTAAATAACCTCACTGCAAGCATATCTTCTGTGTTCTTTGTGAGGGTTTACGTCTCGCAGCCATAAGTGACCATTGACAGAATGTAGGGAATAAGTAGATTTGTTACCCGTCATCACCTGTGATGTTTTCATCACCTGTGATGTCAGGTTTGCTTTCCAGATACGATTTTTTTACAACTTCAATATTGTCATCGCCGATTATCGAGTTCCGTTTTCTTCTTGGTTCTTTAAGATACCTCATAAAAAGTATCTGGAATACAAGATTATTTTTATATAATGTTGAAATACAAATACTGTTTCCAAAAGTATCTTGTATCTTGTATTCCAGATACTGTTTATGAGGTATCTTGTACATCTTTGGGAAGGAGCGTGTGAGTTTAAAATATCTATTTCAGTTTATTGAGGTTTTATAATATCTATTTCATCATAGTATGAAATCAATATTCTAGAAAGACTTTTGTTTATATTTTTTTATTAATTAAACCCGAAGAAATTTTGGACTAAATTCTAAATCATTTTTTTTTACTTTCGCTAACCTTGTTAATACTATCAGGAGATAATTTAATTTGATTGAGTCAACTTTTGATGATGCTAATATTGTTAGCAAATCGCGCTCCGAGAAGTTAAAAAAAGGGATTTGGCTTTTAGGGGTTAATTTCTTCGAGTTTAGTGTTTCACACCGAAAGTTTTAAATGAGGAATTGATATATTTTTTATATTGAAATAATTTCGACTTTTCATGATGAAACAGCACATAAATCTGTTTACGTATCACCTCGTTGTGTTGTACGTTTTCTGTATTAAATTTCACATTTTAATATTGATTATTCATCGTGGAGGAGTTGATTAGATTATAAACAAAGGTTTTTCTTAATAAATTTGGAATCCGAGATCCTATAAAGTATTTTTAGGTTACTATTTTGTTTTGATTTTTTCCCCTTTTTGCGAGAAATTAACACTTTAATGATTTTAAATTATTATTAATGCTAAAACGTAGTTAAATACATTAAAGATGTGATTATATTTATAAACTTGAAAAGGGTAGTCAAGAACAACTTGTTAGCGGTAACAAAATGTTCATCTATTCGTTAGTAGCCAGAAAAGGAAAAGGAATCATTGAAAGAACATCTTCAACTACATAGTATGTCGGAAAAATAATGGAACTTTTTTAATTAAAAAAAAAACAATTAGTTAACACATCGGTCAATAAATCTGATATATAGATGGCGTCACTTATAAATCCTTACCGATTGTGCGTGGTGACCGATTGTGCCAACCTTCAAATGTCATGTGTTAAAATTTCATGACAATCTGTCCACTAGTTTCTGAGTTGTGCTTTAAGTGACGCTACTTTCGTTATTTCCAAAACAACAGAAAAAAAAATTTCATGTGTTGATTATGGCTTAATAAACATTATCTGGGCTCTGCCCCTGGAAAATCAATCATATTGTAAGAATGTTCTGCTCTGGAAATCCAAATGAGGAATGAATGAATGGTGGTTACACCAGACATCAGAAAAAAACCACAAAATTATTTCGCAAAGCCGTAAACTAAAGCTGTACAGCTGCAGGAAATAGTTGAGATCATGAAGATATCGAAAGGAAATGTTTACATCATTTTGCATGAATATTTGGGAATGCGTAAATTGCTGTCCAAAGCGACCAAAAACACCATCGGCAGGCAAGGTTATGGCCTCTGTATTTTGGGATGCGCATGGCATATTGCTCATCGATTATTTCGAGAAAGGTAAAACCATCAATAGTGCAATAGTGCATAATATACAGCTTTCGGATTATATATTGTTTCAATAGATGAAACTAGTAGTTTTCTATAAATTTTGTATGTTCAGTTTTTCTTTATGATTCTGCCATATATAATGTCATCAAAGTATTCAGTATATATCATGTATCTTGAATTTTTTCATCCACTAACCTCAAATTAAAATTAATAAGTAGTTCGGAATTGATTAATCGAGAACTGATCCTCGTTCTTAAATATAAAAAAAGTAATCTTATTTCGACTTATTTCGAAATTATTGAAGCTTCGCCTATAGAATAAAAAGGTAATAGTTGCATGGCCCAAAGTCTGAGTTGTATACTGGATGTTGTAAAAGTTTTTTCAAATTTAATCCTTGCTGCATTAGCATTCTTTGTCTGCTATTCTGCTGTTGGATGTTATTTATCTACGGAATAACCCGTAATCAAAGTTGGTGCAAATACAGTCAGCCGAACTAACTGCGGTTTATATTGATGGCTTACCCATTTTGTCAGTATTCACTTATGGCTGCGAGACGTGGATCCTCACAAAGAAACTGAAAATGTGCTTGCAGTATGTGAAAGAAGAGTACTAGAAGAATTTGTAGTAGTATTAAAATTTCGAACTCAAGCAATTATACAAAGATCTGGATATTGTAGACCATGTGAGGGTTTAACAACTGAGATATTCGGGTCACGTGGCGAGAATGCCAGAAAATCAAATACCAAGAAAAATCATGGAGTGGCAAATAGGGGGTAACTGACAAAATGTTGCTTGAGATCGATGTGGTTGGAAGCGGTTGAAGGGGGTCAGGACTCACGGACGGGCTGTAGCACTCATGAAGAAAAAGAGATTGGTTGAAAAGGTTTCGTTTGATCACATATTTGATTACTTGTTCACGATTTAATCATTTGTTTTAAACAGAGTGTTTTCAAAGTTGAGTTATTTATTTATAGTTGTAAAAATAAGTTATTAACAGTTATAAAATTTGAAAACAGACCTGACTTTTTGATATTTGTGACCACTGCGTTGGAAGCACATAAAGTATTTGTTTACTGCTGATACTGGGTATGGCTAGTTTTTTGTATTCTTGAACGATATTTCTTTTGAGTGCAATGTTCGATTTGATCAGTAGTAATAATTCCTTAATAGTGCGTGTTTAATTTGTGGGTACTTTCTGCGATTAAAATGCCACACGTTTATGCAAACAATGAACTAGTGAACATAATATTAACTTACGGTGAGTGCCAACAAAATGCACCCGCAGCATGTCGTTTGTACGCGGAAAGGTTTCTTTTAAGAAATGATCCGGATAAGCGGATCTTTAAAAATTTAGTTACAAGACTTTGCGACACATGGCACTTAAAGGCATAACGAGGAGATCACGCTGGAAGCTGGTCAAGCTGAAGTTGGTATAGTAAAGCGTGGAAGATTATATGACAAGAACACTTATATTTCTATCATTATCAACGGGTACAAACGTTACAACCTGATGATTATCCTAGAAAAGTTGAATTTTGTCAGTGGCTTTTACATCAGTACAACAGAAATGAAAATTTTACCGAATTTATTTTGGCTACCGACGAGGTCATATTTACAAGAATTAGAGTAATAATTTCCACAACTATGTTTGGGCAGTAGAAAACCGCATGCTGTGAAAAGAATCCATTTTCAGCACAGATTTTCAGTAAATGTTTGGGCTGACATAGTAAATTAAATGCTTATTGGGCCTTTCTCTCTTCTAAGAAAGCTAGGCAGTTATGGGGACTGCCGACAGAAGTGAAAACTTGAAACTTTGGAATAACAGTGTTTGTTTTTCAATTTTTAAATAAATTATGGTATGAATAATTAAAACTTCACTATATAATTAAATTCCAATACCAATATTGAAAATATTCGAAAATAAATGCTTTGTTTTTGTTATTCATTTTTCTACATAAAAATATTAGCATATTAACTACTAACTATTGTACTGCACAGTGATTCCACAACTAAACAATTAAAATAATGGTTATCTAAAACCCAATTTAAACAATGCACAGTATACACAAATTAAACTTTTCACGTGGTCAATTTAACTTCACTTACTGCTACTATAGCATGTCAGTGACGCAAACTCACAAGATTTGACCCATCGAAAATGAGTTCAACACGCACATGATACAGTCGAGTATCTACAATGTATTAGTGTATACTGCGTGTGGTCAGTCTGGCGCAACACGTCTTTAGCATTCGGTGAAGCGAACGCATAAGTTTTGTCCCTACCAAAAATCGCTCAACGCGGCTAAAGAAGTTTGCACTTCAAAAATATTTAGACTTTCTTCAAAACAATCTGCTACAAGATGCTCCTTTAAATGTTAGACAGAATATGTGGTTTCTACATGATGGAGCTCCGCCACATTTTAGACTAGAAGTTCATGAATATTTAAATAATGAATTTCCTAAGAGATGGATAGGGCGCAATGGACCCATTTCTTGACCTTCATTCTCCCCGGATTTAACGCCCTGCGATTTTTTTCTGTATGATGGTATTCAAAAAAGTTAGTTTATCACGATGGGAAAGTAAATACTGTGGAAAAACTACTACAGCGCATCGAAAACGCTTGTCGAAAACGCTTGTGATGTTATAGGTGGACACCGAGATTTTATTTTTGACGCGTGGGTACGCCGAGCAAGATTTTGTGCTAACCGAACGAATGGTGACAATTTTGAACAATTCCTGTTGCATGTAACATTTTTATTTTTGTTATTCTGCAACTTTCATATGAATAATTTTTGCTAAATTGACTTCTCTTTGCGAGTTCTATAACGCAGTAGTCGAGAATATCAGAAAGTCAGGTCTGTTTTCAAATTTTGTAACTGCTAATAACTTTTTTATTTTGCAACTTTTATATAAATATTTTTTTGTAAAATTACTTATTTTTATGAGTTCTACAAGCTGTTTAAATAAATGACTCAAATTTGAAAACACCCTGTATATAGGAGTTATAGAGGTATACTTATTATTTAGTAATTTACAGTTCAGGGGATGAAAGGTTTGCCCTGTTAATTTTTGTAGGACTTTTCAATAAGGATGAGCTTATATTTTCATTAAATCGTGTGGTACTTTTTGACAACACACATTAACTTTGCCAATAGGTTGAAGGAGCCACAGTTCACATTTCAGTAAATATACTATTGCAGTTCATTGATACGCTGCAACGACATTGCGTTAAGCTTCAGAATTCACTCGTTTCGGTTATAATTGATTCTCAAGGTTAATGCCTTGTTCTTTAATTTTTTTATCTATTTTTACATTGCTTGAAAGGAGATTACCTTTGCATATCTTCTCTGTGCATATCTTTTCCCACTGTATATCTTTTCCTTGGCACATTCTGAAATTTATTTTATAAAGCTTCGTATTTGTGTATTTATTAACAATATAATTAATCAATTCTTCTATTGGAACCTTTGGTGTGAAATACTAAACTTGAAGAGATTTACCACTAAACACCAAATCACTTTTTTTGAACTGCTCGACTCACGTTTCGCTAACCGTGTTAGCATCATCGTGTTAGCATCATCACCGTGTGTCATCATCATCAGGGGATGATTTAATCTGGAAGAAGATTGAATCATGGAAGAAGATTGAAGAGAGAGTGAAGAGAAATCTGGAAGAAGATTAAATCATCTCCTGAATACGCTAACATGGTTAGCGAAACGTGCGTCGAGCAGTTAAAAAAAAAGTGATTTGGAGTTTAGTGGTAAATCTCTTCAAGTTTAATATAATTAATATACTGGAGGACAAAACACTCTGAAAATGTTTGTCATTTTTGTATATTTCATGATGGTCTTATGTAATGATAAAGAAATAAAGAAATTCTCTGTGAACTGTACATGATCTCTATTTTTGTGGTAAGGTATCCATAGTCTCCATAATTAATGGAGCGATGGTTGTCTGTCGTTCTAATGTACAAGTTCACTGTTGAAGGAAATCTATATACCCATCAACTAAAGAGTTCCATTGCAGGCCTCATTTAATTCTTGATCAGCACTGTTCCAATCAACATGTCTTGTGGTGCGCTGTAAGATGAAATGCCCAATAAGGACGATTGGGGATAAACAACATCCCGATCGGAAGTAAATGTCGATTAATAGTCTTTCTCGAGACAATTATACCTATAGCTGCAATAAAAGATTTACGTACTTGCCAAATATTTATATCTCAATTTTTTTCAGAAAGAGGTTTAACATGCTGTTCGTCATGGCCTCGAATATTTCTTAGTCGTCCAGAATTTTCTATTTATCTATAACTCTGATTATCAAATCATAAATTTCACAATACGATAAAAACGAGATTTTTTCTCTGCCAGATTGATTCATACATGTATACTGTGTGTTAAATTTTCTTGCTTCTCGCTATATTAGTGAGGGATAATGAAATATGGTTTTCAGATTATTTATTTTGGATTTATTTTTATCATTTTTCTTAGTTTAAAATACCGAACATTAGTAAAAATATTTTCGATTACAGGATTAGAGAGGCATGTCGAACAATAATAAAATTAAAATACCAATCTTAAAGTGATATCTAATATTTATGAACACGAATAAAGATATCAAAATATGATTCATTACAAAACCGTATGTTCGTTTTCTATTGACAATAACAATTTAATATTCGAATATAAAAAAGTTGTTTTTATCGAAGACGCCAATGACGCACTTTTAGTAATCTCATAATTTGTATATGCTTGAGAAAACTTGAAAGGTTGCATGTTTCTGTATACTAATTGATATATACGTTATAACGGCTAGAAGGAAGAGTTCTTGGGCGTGGGTCTAGCAGTCCCAACCCGGAAAACGATTGTTGCTACGTAACCTGATGCGAGGCGTGTAAATTGAGTAATGAGAGTGATTTTTAAAGTCTTTTAATAACATCTCGGTAAAATGCTGGTTTACCGTTTGGCATCCAAGCACAAGTTCCTTATGGATCTTTGATTTGCTCATTCTGACATTTTTTTATTGTGGTGAGGTTAGAGGTGGTGAGGTTGGTTTGATTATATCATTTCTGACTCTGGCGCTTCCTTTCCTGGTCTGATTCAGAATTTCATGAGCCGTCACCAGGAATAACACGTTCTAGACAATGGTCATTTTCAATCCAGCTCAAAAAGTCAAGACATGTTTTCTTTTTGTTGTCCTTTTGATCCCCTTGAAAGTTTTTCGGCCTACAGAAGTTTGAATAGGCCTGATGAACTTTTGCATAGGTTTCACTACTGAAACAGTGTTTACAGTACTACAGTTCTACAACTGTGCTCAGCTTTGATACAAAACTTGATACCGCACTGTTGCTCGAAATTGTTGTCACTCGTTTTCAGGACGCACTAGAAAAATCTGGTTTACAAAAATAATTGCTACGGATCATCAAGTCACTTTAGGGAGTTCAAACCCGTATTGAAGTAGCATTAGATGTCGGCATGCCACCCTTTCGCAATGGGAAGCCAGCAGTATTGTCAGATCGAACGGTACGCCACCAGTCTCATTGCTTTGTTTGCACGCCCTCATATACAGCCTTAGATTGGGTTGATTCAACCAATCCAGCCAGTTGAGGCGAAGATTGAGGGAGGTCAAGGCTTAATAACGGGCTTTAGTATTACAGAAAGAAGAAGAAGGAAGCGTTCGATGTTCCATTTTTTTGGTAATACTTGAAGCGATTAAAATTTGGGAAAAAATATGCAGCAGTTGTCGCGTAAAGGTCGATTGCTCGATTGAAAGAAATTATTTCAGCTTTAGTTGTTATAGGTTGAGATCTAAAGAATGTGAAATCTCACTCTAACCTTATAAGGTAGGATTTTCATTTTGAGAAATAGTTAACTATAGACTATTGTACTGTGATACTGTATTGGGAGCTGGTTTGATAATATCCAAAATCAGAGAGAACCCGCACAAATGACTTTCAAGGTGGACGCCAAAAATTTATGCCCATCAGAGATCGATTTTTCGACCGACCTGTGGTTGATGGAGAACAAGGCTTAATTGCAAGTGTCCGATCTGTTTACTACCTTATACAGTCATTTGGACTGTAACATTATAGGCACCATTTTGTTCTTCCTCTGACAGCTGATTATCGACCGCATCGATAGTAGTATAGATAGTAGTATTGCCATCAAGTCGTCTTCTGTGATAAATCGCGATGCTGTATAGATGGACATAATGGCTGGAAATAAGAAGGGTGAGACGGCGACGTGGAGAAAGATGTCCACATACTCTAGAGGCTCCTGTATCACATGTACATGTTACCCAGGATAGAATATTTTAAGACAACATCGTCCATCTCATTCGATGAATGGCTAGTTGTTTTGAATTGGGGTGTACAAACATGCCATGGCCAAAATCAGTAGAAAATCTGAAAGAACAAAACAATTAAAATTGAATAAAGAAATAGATAAGAAAAAAATAGAATAAAGAGTAGACAACCAGTTATAATAATAACTGTTTATTCTTATTATTATTCTATTATAGCACATGGGTTATTATAGCACATGGGCATTTTAAATGCTAATATATTTATTTATTAATAAAATAAAATAAAATTGGTATAGTTTACATTGTATATAAGTGTTATCTTATTAATGACCAGGAGTTCCAGCAGGAGGCCAGCTCAAACAATTTAGTATTTCAAAATTATGAAAAAATAATATTCCAATATGTCTGTCTCCTGCAATATACAATAATATTAGGGGTTAAACGAGGGTACGCCGTGTATATATGGGGGTTATTCGAAACATTTTCGGCTTGACACAGAGATGGCGCATGTATGACCAAATGACTATATTTTTCAAGTATGATTCATTAGATGGCGTGCTGTGAAGTCATTTTCTGTAATTTGATGTAATTGAGGTTCGATATGTTATGAAGTCCTTTGACGGATATTCAACAACTGTTACATATTGCATATTAAGGGATTTTAACCTTTGTTTTTTACATTAAAAAGTGGGTTGGTGAATTAAATGATTGCCGGCTGAACGTACGTGAGCTTTCTGACATTGTAAAACATTTCGATAGATATTTTACCAAATGTTTTTGGTATTAAAAACCTTTTCGCTCGATGGATATCTCGACGGTTAACAGACGGCCAAAGACGCATTCGAATGAACATTTCTTATGTGAACTTATTTAAATGGGATTATGCAAAATTCATTCTAGTTTCATAACAGTAGATGAAACATGGACTCTTCATTACATGCCAGAGATGAAGCAATTGTCCAAACTGTGCCAAAAAAGCGATGACCCCAAAGATTCACGCCAAATAAAGCGATGGCGGTACAGGAAGTCATGGCTATGGTTTCCAGAGTTCTCCTTGACTATCTGACAAGAGATATTATGCTTTACTATTGGATCAATTGAAGGGTGTTATTTCAGCTAAATGTTAATATCTTCAAACGTATTCGCTGGATTTGGATTCCAGCGATTACTTTCTCTTTTCAAAAAAAGAAATTATAAGGTTTAATAGTTTTTTAATTATCTTTAAAGAAACTCCGTAAAAAGCCAAGGATTGTTAGATCAGGTGATTAAGAAAATAAGAAATTAGCCTCCCTGGAAATATGTATTTGTATTTCGGGTTGTACACAGTATGTCTGAAAAATAGCGGAACTTTTATAATTAAAAAAAAAAGATTAGTTATTTTGCCAAAGTTAGTTCTTTTTATTCAGAATACATCCTTTCCGCATCAATACACCTCTGGGCACGTTTAAGCAATGTTAACATATATTTTTTATGTACCTAGTTTTTCGGAATCGCCTCAATGGTCCTGGTCACAGCTTCATGGATTTTTGTAACACTGTCATAAAACGTTCCTTTCATGACCAGTTTGAGTCAGACCGGAAATAGTCACACGAAGATAAATCAGACGAATACGGAGGATGTTAAAGCACACAGACTTGCACGTGGCACTTTGTTTGAAGACTGTAGTTGAAGCACCAAGTGTCATCACCATTTACAATCGATTCCAGGAAGGTGCAGTTCCGTCTGGGTGTTTTAATAAGGTACTTGCAATGATCAATGCGAGCAGTTTTTTGGTACTTGTTTAATTGCGTGAGGAACAAATCGAGCAATTACTTTCAGTTTGTTTAAATCCTTTGTAAAAATTTCGTGAATTATGTTTTTGGTCGTATTTAATTGGCCCACTGACCATCTCACAGACGAATTCGCATCGTAGGCGATCATTTCACCCAGTTTTTCCACCAACTCATCGCGATTTTTGCTTTTTTGCCGGCCTGGCTTTGGGTTGTCTTCCAAAACATCACGACCCTCATGAAATTGCTCGAACACACGTGCAAGCAATCATCACCATAAATTTTTTTCATCAATTCAAATGTTTCTGTAAAAATTTTACCGCGCTTGAAACAAAATGTAGTATTAGCTCTTTGTTTCATCGTATTTTTGTGACGAGGTGGCAAAAGGTGCCTGTCACTTTAAACGCTATAACATGACAATCCGTTGATCGAGTTAGTAAAGTTCCGTTATTTTTCCGATATACATGAATGTCAAGTTGCTCCATCTTATTGAAACTATATCTTCTTAGGTAATTGTAAAACTGAACTATGTTCTATTTATATGATAACCCTAATACTAACCTACTCCCTACCTAAATTGTGCTTTGCCGGTATCCTGTAGTGCTTTGGAAGATATGGTAGCCGGTATTGAAACTGGTATTAAATAAATACTATTAAATACTTACCGGAGTCTTCCAAAGCTTTCATCAGAGAGTCATGTAAAGGCATAATTGCAAAAAAATATTTCAAATAAAAGTCAAAATATGCCAAACATTTCTAAGATTAAAAGCTGATAAGGGAAATAAGGTTGTAGTAATGGACAAATATGATTACTTTTAACACTTTGAAAAATTGATTTAAGACGGTCCATTAAACGACTACCGAGGAATCAATTATCAAAAATGGTCAACGAAGTCAGAGATACATTGAAATTTTGTAACAGCCTTATTTTTCTATAAAAAACAAACTGCGCATTTCTAATCCAAAAGTGCCAAGATTGTATGCTCTACCAAAAATTCATAAACCAGGAAAATCAATGAGACCAATTGTATCAGGCATTGATTCTCCAATATATAACTTGGCAAAATGGTTAACGAAAGAATTTGAAAATCTACCAAACCAACTACCTTCTGTGATAAACTCAACAAAAGTCATAGAAAAAGTCAAAAACACACATCTACAGGAAGGTGAGGTCTTGGTTTCCTTTGATGTATCATTTTTGTTTCCGAATGTCCCGATTCCACATACCTTGACATACCTAAGGGAGTTACACGAGTTAAATGATTTTAATAACAAGATTATTTCTGAGTATATCTCCTTAACAAGATTATGTATGAAGCAAAATTGTTTTTAGGGTAATAACAGACTTTACGAACAACAAGAAGGAACGATAATGGGCAATTCTCTGTCACCGTTCTTAGCCAACTTATTCATGAGTAAATTTGAAATCGAGGCGAAAAATGAATTTAGTTACTTTCCGAAGGTAAGGTTAAGAATGGTGATAAAATGGGATAAAAAAATTGGAAATTTAGATGATTTTATTAAGAACCAAAATAATAAATCCCGAAATTAAAACAAAGATAATTATAACAAAGAATTAAAATTAATTATGGATAATTAATAATTACGAAGTGAACGGTTATTAAGATTGGTTAATAGTGTAAATAGTGGCTTTGAATGCATATGAAAGCATTCAAATAGAAAAATGTAAGAAAATCATGAACTGGGATGAAGGACCTATTCCGTTCAGTCAACTTTTTCAATTATTAATGTAAGGCTCAGTAAACTTTAGGGTTCATTTTTTTCTTTTATCCTTTTTTTACACTTAATTAGGTAGAATGTTAGTAATTAAGTAAGTAAGCTTTCTAGGTAGTTTGGTTTTAGAATTAAATTAAATCATCTCCTGATGATACTAACATGGTTAGCGAAACGTGCGTCGAGAGCATTAAAAAAAGTGATTTGGTGTCTAGTGGTAAATCTCTTTCAGTTTAGTGTTTCACACCGAAGGTTCCAATAGAAGAATTTATTTATGGTTGTTATTAATACTTCTTCGGTAGAAATTCTACGTAGGACCTCTTCATTTGTGACTTTCTCTACCCAAGATATTTCTTAGTATTCTTCTCAATAGCCATCTTTTAGAAACTTTTTATCATGTATTTGTTAAAGATAATCATGTATATATTAAAGCTTTTATACCGGAAAGGAGATTCGAGTATATGTAACAGTGAATCATTCGCATTTTCAATTCGTTTTATATTTTTCTACAGTAGAAGAGAGATCTCATCTTGTAGAATATATTGCGAGCTGTTTCTTAAATACTTGTGCCTATCCACTCGCTCAATATTACTGTTGTTTATTCTGAGCTGTATGTTGATACTGAGTGATTTCGCGAAACACATATATTTTGTTTTCTTTAGGTTCATATTTAATCCGTATAGTTTGCTGATTCTTCTTATTCTTTCTGCCATTTTTTGTAGGTCCACGATATTTTCTGCCAACACGACTGCATCATTGGCATACCTTATATTATTAATATGAGCTCCATTTACTTCAACGGCGGATGTTTTTCCTCACAGTGTCGATAAGAGGATACACCCCTGCCTTAATCCTCACTTAATGTTTATATCTTTGTACATTCTCTATATACACTGACTCTTTCTGTTTGATTATTGTATTAGGTCTCTATAACTATATGTACTACGTATTACTTTTCACTTAACTAAGTACCAAGTTAAATCGTATCTCCGGGAATTCATCATTCAAAGTAGATAAAAATGAAAGGGTTAATACTCGTTAATGATTTTTACACGCTCCAATAGCCAAGTTTAGTGGTAACATCTGACTTGATCATTTCTTCTTGATGCTAATACAGTTTATGAAACGAGTGTCAAGAGATGAGGAAATTCATAAAAAAATGTTCCGAATTAAAATAATAAAAAAACGCTGAACATTATTTCATTAATTTTTGGTGAAGGTATTATATTTATTTTAATTAACACTACTTTTTATAGATCTATATCCATTCTAGTATGAATTAGCTGCAGTATTACTGTAATATTTATAAACTTCGGTGTCAAATATTAGCCAACAGCCTTAATGTAATCCTTAGTTCTCTAAAATCCTGCAAAAAAACGATCATTTGACAATCAGCTGTCCGGTATTCAGATCAGGCAAGAAAAACCTTTAAACGATCTGGCAACAATCTATTTACTATTTTGCCGACGGTCCCCTTCCCCTGGCTCCCGCTCTTTCTCAACAGCCATATTTGTTTACATTCGATTTCTTATTCATCTTTTTCAGGTTAGTTCGTTCCTGATTTTTCTTTATTGTCAGATTTGACTGAAACCGTTTCCATTGGGATTGTCCCATAAATTAGCGGTTTCTAAAAATTTGGGGTTCCGCGATTTTAACGATCCGCACAGCTGTCTTCTCAGGTAAAAACCTTAAAATTTCCGTGGGATCATCTGGAAGATCGACGTTTTACGCTTGCGCAACAGTTCGCGCCAATGCCGGGACAGATGGCAGATGTTTTGTAACACCAGTCAAAATTGTACACGCTAGGTCGATTTTAACCCAAAAATTTAGCCTGTTTTTGAGCGTTTGGGGGGGCTTTAGATGAATTTTAATCACAAGGGTCGTGACATTCAACTACAGAGAACATGTTTTCGTAAAAAAATCGGTTATCTGTAAATTTTTCGATGGTTTTTTCAGTGGATTTCCTCGCGCTGGTCGTGCCTTTCGCGACTATCCTCACGTCGGAAACCATTTTGTTCGACATCCGACAACATGTAAAATTTTCGGTAAAATTGACAGAAAAATTGCAGTTTTACGCATGCTGATCCGAGACGTTGGTCCAGGGACCAAATATTTCTCCAGGAAAGTAAGTACCTTCAAATTTTGTTTGCAGAAAATTGACCAAAAACTGTTTAAAAATGGCGGTTATATCAGATTGACAATTGCGTCTTCTCGACCGTTAAAAAACTACCCCCGCCCAAATTGTTGGGGTATTGGATGTCCAGATTATCATCTTATTACATCATAAATTTGCCTTCGTTATAAATTGTAAACCTACGACCTAAGATTGACGTTATATTCAAGTTTAATTTGAAGCTGTTGACTTTTGTTTTGATGGTCCCTCCCTCAACATTCCAACCGTTCTGGTTGGATTTTTTTCATCTAATATTAATAACCCTATGATTTTTTACGCAATGTTAATATCTCTTGACAGGAATATTCGATTGTAATATTACATGGCGAGGTTGCATTTTAAAATAGACACTTTTTTAACATTCCTATTGCTTCAAAGCAACAAACTTTTCTTACAGATTTCATTTGTGCAGCAAACATCTAAGTATTCATATTTCAATTTTTTAAAATAGATTACATGGTGTATAATTAGTTTTAAACCGTTCATTTCTCACGTGTCATTTTGAAGCAGATTACAGCATAGGTTAGTTTAATGCAAGTTTTCTTATCTTGGAAAAACAAAATAAATATTTCAGGTTTTTATTTAAAAAGTATATGTTTTAGCTTTAAGATTTTTAAATACTTTAGATGCATTGGAATATATAAGATTATATCCATTTTAAAGAGTTTGTCGCTACATTTCAGATTTCTGCATCATGCCTCAAAGACTCTGGGTTCATTGGATAGTGGAAATGTAAAATTTTAGTTTCTGATTTAAATATATTGAAAAAAATCTATCCGTATCTATTAAATTATTTAAAACAATATAAAACATAATGTTGAGGTTAGTGCAATCGGATGATCTAACTCTTAGAATATATCATATATTTTACTATATATCACTCTTGCGAATACTTAGTTCATGCCCTTTTATTAATACAAATTTTTAGTGATATTAGTAGACTGAACAATTATAGCCAAATTTCTATATTATAAAGCTATTGTAATTTCTAGGATTCATGATTTCGAATAATGACTTTACTATATGTAACTACTTTAACAAATAAGTTTGTCATAGACTTTGCCCATAGAAATTATAATTTTCAGTGTTTTAAATACCTTTTTGGTAACAACATGGTTCTGGAATTTCTAAATAGTGATACCAAGAGCATAATCAGTAATCTGAAATAGATTATAATGTTAATATAGAGGAATTTGATCTATAATACATGGCAAATTAATGCTAATTAGAGCTACAAGTATAAATGTGGATTATTTTGATACTTGTTCAATAATTCAATAAGGCACAAATATTGTTTCTAAGGGGATGAAAGATAGCACTTCTAACAATATTTAATGATAACATATGTCATATATTAGAATCTTACCATTGTACTGCAATATTCAGGTCATATATTTTATCACTCAGTTCATCTTGTAACTTTGGTAAATTAATAAATTTTAATGATCTAACTTTGGAAAGACATAATAATTTTAGCTATTACTAGGAGAGAAGTTGAATTCATTTTTGAGATTTCTGTTAGCATAATGAAGTCTTCAGATATAAAGGGTTGTTCAATAAGAGTTTCATTATCACCAGTGATAATCCGGTAATTTTCAATTTATCCAAAGAACAAATAACATGTTTTAAAAATATTATGGTTCAAATGTTCTACTCAACTTCGTTTGGTGGAATGCATTCTGGAGACCCACTTTTGGAATACTCTTTCACACATATCGTTTGGTATATTTTCCATGGTGGTCTGAATGTGTCATTTATGGTCAAGAATAGTCTGGGGTTTATCTCCATAAATTAGAGATTCATCATAACCCCACAAACAATAATTCAAGGGCGTGAGACCGCATGATCTTGATGGCCAGTTAACATTGCAATAGCAACGTGTCCAGGAAACTTTTTTTACAGTAAATGTTTGTCTGGCTAGATGTGTGACAAGTTGAAAGAAAACAGTGTTTATATCCACATTTATCAGTTCAGGTCAAAGATATTCTGTTAACATGCTCTTATAGTATTCATTAAGGTTAGGTGTCTAGTTCTAGAAACCACCCAGTCTTCCTCTATTTTTAGAAACAGAAAACCATGCCTGGGTAGTTACTATATTGCATCTAATTTGGTAACAACCTACTGCATATAGATTTAGTGACAAGTGATAGATCCCACATTTAAATATGTATGAGTAATTTAATTCTGGGAATCAATGGATACAAGTTATCTTATAATTTTACTCTGCTTCTTTTTGTTTTTATTTTATTTACATAGAACTAGTTTTTTAAAATATGTTAGCAGTATGTTGAATTCTAAATGTTTAGATTATAACACACATAAGTGTTTCTATTTCAAAAGAAGTGGTTATTGTTTGTTCAAAGTGCTATTAATTATAGTTTTATTTTGTTAACTACAACTGTAAAGCCTGCAAGTCACGTGATTGGAAATTTGTAAAAAGTTGTTCTTAAAAGTTAATTTTGATTCGTTAATTACTGAGTTCTTTTATTAATGTGAATATATATATATATATATATATATATATATATATATATATATATATATATATATATATATATATAATATTTATTGTACCATTTTTGCATTTGGTTATATTATTATTAGACAATTTGAGTGGTTTTGGTTTTGATGGTTTAACATTATTATCACTAATTACTTCAGAGATGATATTTTTATATAATGACGTAAAAGTCAACGGAAAATTGCTTTTTCTAAAAATACTTTTAAGGCATCATTTACATAATTTTTTCAAATATCAAAAAATATCATTATTTAAAAGATTAAATTTGACGCACTCATTGTATCGAGTAAGTTAAGTCCTTATTAGTAATGAAATGTCAATTATTGTGGAATTTATGTATGGAATTTTTAAACCATTTTTTACGGTCTTGGTGGTCAGTTGACATTACCATTACCCCACCTAACAGTGACTGTCTGAAGATAAAGAGGCAAATCCTGAATCACTTGAGGATTTTCATCGGGCCAAATCTTGCAGATGTTTGTTTACAAACCCATTAAGTGCTCTTCATCGGAGTTTATTTTTTCCCCAGAGTAGGGGTTGCTTTCCAGCTGTTCTACAGCCCAATTCGTTTATCTTTCCATGATGAATTGGCATAATGTACTGAAGACAGCAGCCTATGAGTGACGTTACGTTTGAAAAAATTTACGCTATTACGTTTCAAAGTTTTGACACTTTTATTGGGAAAATTCTATTTTTGGATAAGGTGATTTAGGTCGAAATGATGTACTACTATAATTAAAAAGTACAGTGACTTTTTAAATTAAGCAAAGTATTTATCCATCCAATATTTTGTCACCTTCAAAGTAATCGGCTCTCATTGCAATACATTTATTCCAAAGTTTTTTCCAGTCTTCGTAGCAGTTTAGTACTGGACTTCTGGTATTTCCTTTAAAGCGGCCAGCGAATTCCGTTGAATGACTTCTATGGACTTAAAACGGTATCCACGAAGTGATTTCTTTAATCGAGAAAACATGAAATAGTAACACGGTGCCATATTTGGTGAATATGGTGCTTGTGGGACGGTATCTGTTTGATTTTATCTGAACGATTTTTTCGAATGGGCTCACGATTACTCAGTACAAAATCTTTAATTTTGTAATGTTTTCTGTATTGGTTGATGTGGAAGGACTTTCTCAACCAGGTTCATATTCAACTGCTTCTCTACCAACACTAAAGTTCTTGTACAACTTGTAAATATTTTTTTGACATCACTTTCTTAACATTTATAACAAAATTAAATGCAAATTCATTGCTTGATAGATTTATTCATTTTAAAAAATAGTCGAAAATAGCGAAAAGGATATGAAATTTTTTTCAGATGTAAGGATAGTCACGCCAAATTAAAAAAACAAATATCTATATATATATATATATATATATATATATATATATATATTATATATATATATATATATATATATATATATATATATATATATATATATATATATATGTATATATATATATATATATATGTATATATATATATATTGGGATTTTCGGTCAATGTAAATAAGTTTTAATTTTTTATTGTTTTATTTACGTTTCGGTTCTACAACGAACCATCATCAGAATACTTCAATATCAATTAAACAATTAATTTTTTGAATTTTTTAACTAATATGTGTCAATTTTTTATAAAATTTTTAAAAAATTATATATATATAAATATATATATATATATATATATATATATATATATATATATATATATATATATATATATATATATATAAAAATAATACTAGAGTTGGGATATATTTATTTGTTGGAAATTATTATTGATACAAGTACTATTTGAGGAAACATGAAGAAATCAGTGGCTTCGTTCAAATCAGTAATCATCTGTTGAAAATATTATCACGCTGTAAAGGACTTCCGGGTATTCCGACGGTGTTTGCACACTGTGACCATTTAAATGAGCTGTAAAAGGTTGCTCTAACCATAATGGGTAGTTAAGTAGATATAATTGATAAATATGTTAAATAGGAATATATTTTATATTTTACTGTAATACCAATATTTTGTATTTATTCAATTAAGAATATATAGATCTCCGATATTCATGTTAAAAGAAGGTTTTTTTCATAGTGTCATGGGGAAATATTTATATTTCATTGGAGCCTAAGGGAGAGGCCCATTTTGAGTTATTTATTATAACGAAAGTTTATGGTGTTTTGATGCCCTTAGGATTTTACTAATGTTATCCCTTGGGAACTGTACCTTTTCCGTAAAGGGTTTTTATAAAATGGAGATTAATGGATCAAATGGACGTATTGTTATTGTGGGTAGTATCTTTTTATTATAAAGGGTTGTTCAATAAGAGTGTCAGAACTTGAGACACAATGATAACTACGAATTGTAATCCGGAAATTTTAATCGTATCTTGAAGATAATGACATATTTAGAAGAAGAATGTCATTCAAATGGTTCCCTCGACTTGGTCTGGTGGAATGCACTATTGAGAACTAATTTTTGATTACTCTTTAATAAATATCGCATGGCATATTTTTAATGGGGACCTGAATGGTGCCTTTTAGGCCAAAAATTATTCGAGGTTTATTTCTATAAACCAGATATTTAACATAACACCATAAAAAAAAATCCGAGGGCGCTAGATGGCATGATCCTTGAGCCCAAAAAACCGCACCATGACTGACTTTCTGAGGATTTTGCAATTGCCCCATATACTGTTGATTGGACCGAATTGGCCCAAATCGTTTATGTTCACCATATATTTCACGCTATCTTGCCATGGTGAATTTTCATACTATACTGGACACAGCAGTCTAGGAGTAATATTTACATTTCAAACAGTGTTACCGCTATTGCGTTTCAAAGTTTTGACGTTCTTATTGGAGACTTCTTTATTTTAGGGATATATTGAGATTGAATATTTGTTATTATAAGAATGGAAATCAGTGATTTAACACTTAAAAATATTAAAACAAAGTATTGCATTTTAGGAATTGCCCATATCTTTGATGTAAATTATACATTTCTATTAACTCTTTCTTATTAATTTACCAACGTTTATAGCGACCAACACATCACAGCAATACAGGCTAATTAAAGGAAGTTTTCTCCTAATTATTGTAAATGCAACTAGTTAATGTCGTGAAGGGAATTTCAATATCGAGAAGTGATGTCTCACGTGACCCCTATTCATATATTTATTTGCAAAGGGGTGGCCTTTATAGCCAAGGGGATGAAGTAATACGGGGAAGCCTGGTCCCTTTGAAAAAAGGAACTGATGTATGTTGTATTATTTAATGTAACTTGGCCGAGGTTGGATCTTTTCGTCCGGTTTTTTTTTTGTCAGTAACTGTTAATGTCACGTACGTCGGTTATAAGAGCGAATGATTTGTAAGTTTTAATTCTAACGGTTTTAAAGCTTTTTGATAACATTAACAGATGTTTAGATAGAAGTGTCTTTTCCCTTCCGTATTTGTATGTTCCTTTGTTTAAACGTTGAGATATTTTAAAGTAAAACGGTTTAAATTTTCGTAAGTTATGGTGAGGGTTTTACTCTACTATTCGAATCTGAAAATGTTGGGGTTATGTCGAAGTTTTGCTTCGTAGGATTGATAGTATTGTTCTAGGCATATTATTATTTTCTGTATTCTAAGTTAACGAATTTGCTACATTTTGTCTTTGAACGAAATCAATAGTTGTAGAGAAGTAATGGAAACCTTCCGGTAATGTTTGGAAATTAATTAACGTCAAGAACAATGATTTTCGGAATGCGTGGGTCGGTTTGCGAAATGACATTCCGGTAAGATTATCAAGGATCACCGATGGAGTATAGGCAATTGGAGATGGAGGCTTCATTTGCTTCATTTTGTATAATGTGACCAGCTCATATTCTGGCTAAAAACTTTATCATATATAATGACTCATTTTGTATTTGATATATCCTTCGATATCACTAAACTCGAAGAGCTTTGTCAACAAACACCAAATAATTTTTTTATCATCTCGACGTAAGTTTTGCTAACCATGTTAGTACCATCAGGAGATGATTCAATCTAATTCTAAAACTAAACTATGTTCGATTTATATGACGACCTTATCTTATGAAGCGTGTAAAAATCATGGACTGTGAAGTTAGCAAAGCCTTATACTAATAATTTAAAAAGTGGTCTGAATGGGATAGGTTCTTTATTTCGATTCATGGTTTTCTTACATTTTGCTATTTGAATTTTTGCTTTCATATGTATCCCTATTATTATTTACACTTTGAACAAGCCTTTAAAGTCAAGCTTATATGGCCATGAGTGAGTGCATGTTCCGTAACACAAAATTTCAGTCCGCTTTGATCAGGCCCAGTAGGCAACCCAATTGTTTCGGATTCCAATAATGGTTTGGGTATGGAATTTTTATATAGTCTACCGGATTTTCATGGGGAATTGGGAAATACTGGGAAAGATAGACGCTAAATGGCCATAGTAGCCGATGTCTAGAATCATAATTTAAAAAATCTAAAACACCCTTATCTCCTAAAAATCCCTTATCTAACAAAAATCCCTTATGTAACGTGGGCAATATGCCCTTTATATCTGGTTAATATAATATGGATCTTTTATTTTGCCCATTATACCATCACAATCTTGACAACTAATTTCGTAAGTCCCCGATTGTTCATGTTGGTATATGTTTTCCTTTGATTACCCAGAACTTCTCGTAATTTATATGGTTGACTTTAATGTCCACTTTTTTCAAAATCTTGTCGAAACTATGTTAAATGAACCCACGTTAAATTGAACATCAAATGATATTACCATGAATTAGTTATTATGTTCCTTTTAGAAAGCCGAAGATTCTTTCAATAATATCCTAAACTGATGTTTTCTAATTAATCTATCTACAATATTCTTGTTATAACCATTCACTCCGGCTCCTTCCATAATTAATTTTAATTCTTTGTTATACCTATCTTGATTTGAAGGAAAATTAATCTATCCACCATAAAATTTTAAAAGCCATTTTGTTATGGAAGCTATGATTTTAACCGTTAGGAATATATCTCGAAGTTTTATATAAAAATATTAAAATCTAATCTATTTATATTATTCCTGTTCTAAAAATTCCTACATCCAAAAAAGTGATTTGGTGTTTAGTGGTAGATCACTTCGAGTTATGTTTCACACGGAAGGTTCCAATAAAAGAATTGTTCTTCGATTTCGTTTTGAATCAGTGAAATTAATTGACAATATTTTTGCTGCTATTTTTTTTAACGTTGCACTAATATTTAAATTTTCTTTTATTATTATTTTTTTATTTTGTTAAAAAACCTACGCCATGATGACTAGTATTGACCGGGGGTTATTTGGAAATTGGGTGCTATAAAATATTTCAATAATGTATATTCTTAAATTGCATTTTATTTGATTATTTCCTATTTTGATGGAAGTATTATTTTGAATAAGAAATATAGCTATTGCTTTTAATAGTACCATCTAGTTGAACTTTAAATATGACACTCTTGAAGCTACATAAACAGACGAGGGTTCAACTTTTTCCGGCTATACTCTCTTCCGAAAACTCAAACCTTTTGCTGTTCATCAAACCAATAGCCGATTGCTTCATAGGACGGATGCCTTTTAAGAGGTCTTCTAGAGAATAGGCCCCTCGAGATACTTAAGGTTAAATACAAACCAAGGGTTTGTGTCTAATGCCTCTACTCCTAAAACATTTTATCCGTATCAGACAAGAAATAAAATAAATCATTATCAACAAAAATATGTTTAAAGGTTCATTATATTTTATTACATTACCTCTTGTAGTAGCACGTTTTTTTCGTGGCATATCAGCTACGAGTATTCTTCGTATATTCTATTACACACCTCAAAATCTTGCATTTAAATTTTGTTTTTGAAGTTCATTTGCACGTTGATATGTTAACTTTGATTAGATGCTTTAAATATTCGATTTACGACAAATCGGAATTCTAACACCCGTACTTCGTTGTTCTTGAACTAGCATATTACCGGTAGTTTTTTATGTCATGGGGCCTTGTCTTGTTTGAACATTTTCGTCAAATAATTGATGACTTCTATGACTATGTAGCGGTCATTATTCTTAACTTTACACAGTACTTTTACGCCTGACGTAGAAATGAAGCTCCAGGTCTAATACTACTGATACCCATGTTTTACAGTTGGTTTAACATTTGGCAGAATAAAGAAACTTGTGCAGAGTGTATTGTGTTGTTGCAAAAGTTCGTCCCGTTTTTGGCCCTAGATAACACTGCATCGCATAACCGAAGTACTGGGGTAGTCCAGGAAGTACCCGACCTAATAAAGAAAACAATAAATTTGGGGAAAAAATATCTTTACTTCTCTACATAGTCTCCTTTTAACTAGATACACTTTTCCCAGCGCTGTTCAAGTGAGAATCGTCGAGCTCGTCAAAATAGTCATCAACCTCAGACGCCACCTCTTCATTGTTGGAAAATCTTTTACCACAGAGCCATTTTTTCAAGTTTGGAAACAGAAAATCCGAGGGGGCTAAATCTGGCGAATAGGGTGCGTTAGGAAACAATTCGAACTTTAATTCATTGAATTTGGACATCGCTATAAAGGATTTGCGAACTCATGCATTGTCTTCACGAAACAAAACTTTCTTTTTCCCCAAATGCAGTCGTTTTTTCTTTATTTTATCACTCAAACGCTGCAATAAGTTCGCATAATACTCGCCGTTGATTGTTTTTCCTTTCTGAAGATAATAAATAAAAATTATCCCACGCGCATCCGCTTTCTTTGGAACTGATTCTCCCGTTTCAGTCCATTGTTTTGATTGTTTCTTCGACTCAGGTGTGAAGTAATGGACCTATGTTTTATCTATAGTTATGAATTGACTCTAAAACTCAGCTTTAACCCTGTGAAACTTTTCCAAACACTCAATTGAAATATCTTCACGACGCTGTTTTTTGTCCCATTGTGAGTAATCGGGGCACCCATCTTGCGCACATCTTTTTCATGGCCAAATTTTCAGTCAATATGCGATGTACAATGAAGGAGCAGACTCCCCCAGAGTAGAATTTAGCTCCGCTTTGATATCGGTTGGACAGACCGTTCAAATGAAAGTATCACATAACGATGACCAATTTTTTTCATGTTTACAAATTCACTGAGAGCGTTCACTATTAATGGCTGCGAGACAAATACTAAATAACGTAGCGTTGTCAAACTTCAAACTTAAGCTTTATAAAGTTGGTACGCTCTGCCGTAGTCATTCTTTTCAAACAACGGACCGCGGAGACACAGTGCTGTTTTTACTTACCAAATACTCATTAATTGAAATCGCTGTTTGACAAGGCGTGTTTTGACAAGGCAGTAATCGCTGATGAACGGTTTTGTTAGTAAAATGTAACTCTTTCCCGATCAACCTGACCATTAACCGACGATCAGAATGCACTAGATTCCCGATTCTGTAGACACTTTCATTACTTGCATTTGAATGCTAGGTTCTTCCGCTGCTAGGTTTAGCTTCAATCGGGTCTCGGCCTTCTAAGAATATCTTAAACGACCTGAAAACCTGGGCATTTGACAAAACACTGTTATCATAGGCCTGTTGAAGTTTTGCATAAGTGCGCCGCACTATGATCAAGTTTGAGACAAAACTTGATAGTGCACCGTTGTACGATATTAACACGCATTTTCAGAACGTACTAGAAAAGTCCGTTTCACGAAAATAATTGTTACGGTCCACCTAATAATTCTAGGGAGTTCATACTTCGAATGGAGATGCATAAGATGTTGGTCCGCCTTCCCGCCAAAAAGGAAGCCAACAGTGTTGTTAGATCGAATGCTAGTATCAGTTTCAGTACTTTATTGCACACCTCGTAGAATTAAATGCCCTCAATTTAACGGAAATTTTCATTGGTATAATTCAATTCCTTACGATTAATAGTTTGGAATTTATTAAAATTGAATTTAAAAGCAATGAGAATTTGATTATAGAGATATATTTTTGGGTAGTAAATTTTGAATCACTTAATGTTTTCCCCATTGACTCTTCTACGCCCTGTATGGATTTATTTTCTTAGCAAATACATTGATATTGATACCTTTGAATATTTTGCTATTTTTGTAAACACAATAAATTATTTAAATAACTAAATCTTATAATTGGAAGTTTTTTGTTCTACAGTGAAACCGAGGTATTTTTATTATTTTACATTCTATTGTGGCGAAAGGTTTTCATTCCAAAATAACCTGAGACAATATGGTCATATTTTTATAGTGTTTTTTTGGCTGTTACTACGCAGTTCATATTAATATATAAAACAGTATGATTCATTCAATTATGTGTTCGAGATTGTACATACGATTCTAAACTTGCTTCAAGAATAATAAAAATCATTCTCTGATCATATTATTTTTAGTTTTCTTTTTTTACTGCTGGAATTATAAAATGTTATCATGAATGTGTTTATCTAAATTTATTTTCATCTGATCCATTGTCTTCCTATTCAGATTTTTTCAATCCTAAAGTTATTTATTATACAGTCGAGTTCAGCAATAATTTCGCCAAATCGGAACTTTAGCTACATGTATGAATTCTAAACGGTGTCCAGGAAGCGATAATTCTGGTTTATGATTAGGTATTATTTTCATTCATCTTGATAACGTATCAGAAAGTGTAAAGACTGGTTTATTTAAATATCCCGGTTCATGAATTGACAAAAGAATTATTATATTTTAGTTTGGCAGGATTGTTATCGGCTTGAAATGTCAGATTGTTACCGTTGGTTTGCGAAGTATCGGGATGTTCGGAAAGTTCATAGGGATTTTTTTTAAGAAAATATAAACGCAAATAGTTTATGTAAACAGTTATTTAGCCTATTGTGTAGTTATTATGATTTTTTATAACTTTTTGCCAACGTAGTGGTAGATCCAGCTCCAGTCCTTAAAGTCCAGTCCGGCTTCCAGTCATTAAAGTGTATGGGGCAAATTGTACCCAATTGATACTGAACAATTTTTGCTTGGTTCTGTTTGAATATGTGGTCGTCTAGTGTTATGATAAAACTCGACGTCTCGCCTGTTTGCTAATGCTTGAAGTTTTTCTTACATTGCTGCCTTCAACCGATTTAATTGTGAACAGTAGAGGTCCGTGTGAAGGTTTGGTTGCGTGGAAGAAGATCATTGTATGTCTCTTCTAATTCCGCCAAATGCAAAGCATGATTTTCTTCGATTGAAGGCCGTGTTTCGCCGTATTTAAAACCGCTGACTGATAATCCCCATGATATTTTTTGTTGCACGTTGTACATAATACAATTTTCATCATTAGTTGCCATCAGTTTCAGATTTTTTTTTTCAGTAAAAGATCGCACGAAGAGATTTGGCCCAGCACACACTCACTAAGCTCGTAAGGGACCTACACATCGTAAAGGCAGTCGTATCCATTTTCGTTTTCAGAAGGTCAAACACGCTCGATTTGCCAATATTTAACCATCATGGAACTACATACGTGGATCTTCGGTTATTGTGCCCTTTATTCGCTTGACATCAGCACTTGGATGGCGGCTAGAGCGGCGATACCAGTTTTCCAGGTCAATATCCCCGCCCCGAACCGACCAAACTAGTTTTGCTTGGTAGTGTCCCCAACAGAACCCTCCTCATAAACGGTACAAATTTTGTTTTTTGTTTGGATAGTGTTCTTGCCCTTTTTGAAATAAAAGGCATAATGTGGCTTAAATTCAAGATATCGACCGACATTTTCAATCTGAATCAATTTGACTAACTGAAGGCCAATCAAAGTGAATCTTTGCAAATATTACACGAATTAAAAGTATATATTAAATATATTAAATTCAAACATATTTTTATTCCAAGCGTTAAAAGAATAACTAATGGAAAATCCCCACCAACTTTCCAGACAACCTAATATTTGATTTATAATTGATATTAATTAGTTTCAGCGATTTGTAACAACATTTTGTTGTAAGTGTTTACACAAACTGTTGTTCAACAATCAATGACAGTCAATTATTTCATATTTGCCAGATATATCATAGTGTGTTTTTTATCCTATCAAACTTTCTTTTTTTATTCCTAGACATAATTTTTTGGCCAAACTGTAGCACATGCATTTGTCAAATTTAATGCTGAGCGATCATTATAGGAGAGTTGCTATTTATATATCCGGAATAATAAATAAAAAGAAATATTTATTATTGAAAATGGTTTTATTGTTTTTCAGGATATTCTCCGCGATGATCGATACACTTTTGAATGCGTTTGAATCAATTTTTATAGCACTTTTTCTATTCGGATTGAGGTATCTCCAAAACATGCATTTTGAACGCATCAACCGCTTCTTCTGGCGTTGAAAATCGTTGACCACGTGGTTTATTCTTCACGGACGGGAACAAAAAGGAATCATTGGGTGCCTATGCAATCAAAAAAACAGGCAACCATTTGCTATGAAGTGCCGCTTGCGCAAACAACTTTTGTAGGGTTTGGCTCATTTTGAAAAACCCATACAGTCCAACGTTGTTTACTTTCAGGCTCACACCCATATATTTAAGATTCATCACGTGCGTAGATCTTACACACGGCTTTTGAAGCATTACAATTGCTTTTTAAGCATCTCTTTTCACCAATCGACACGAGCTTTTTTTTTTAGCAATGTTCATGTTATATCTTGTGTATGCTTGTCATGTTAATGCCCAGAGATGCTTCAATTACACGGTATGTCACATGACGATCTTGCTTTATCAGTTCGCTAACAGTATTGATATTTTCTGGCACAACAAACGATTTTAGACGACCTTCTTTAAATTCGTCCATGACGGAACGACGGCCACTATTAAATGAATTAAGCCAGTGATATGCAGTGTTTTAGACATTGCTTTATCGTCAGAAGTACTAAGGTTACAGAAGGTGGAGGAAAGTTTAATGAAACTAACAAATATTAAAGCTCCCTGGATAGGCAACATACCTTTAGACCTGTTGAAACTTAGGCAAAGAATTAGCTCAGGCGATTCATCAATTAATAGTTAAGATCTGTAATACTGAGTAGATGCGATGGCATATCATTGCTTTGCATAACTTACACAGTTCTACCAAATATAGTATGACTGAACATAGTACTATATATCGAAGAAGGAATGGGCGCACATAAGGTAGTTGTTGTACGGTAAAATCACTTTTCTGAGTTTTGTAGCCCATTCTGGTCGCTTTTCGATCAATACATGGTTCAAATTGATCATTTGTTGACGGTAGCGAACGGTATTAACTGTTTCATCTGGTTTCAGAAGCTCATAGTACATAACACTCTTCTGATCCTATCAAATGCATAGTATTGTCTTCTTTCGGGATGAAATAATGAAGTAATTCGGTCTTGCGGTCAATGTTGATGGTTGCCCTGGACCAACCCATGATTTTCTGCGTTTTGGGATCACGAAATACATCCATTTTTCGCCTCCAGTCACGATGCAAAATGTCTTTCTTTGATGTCGAGAAAGCAAAACTTCGCAAACCTTTTCTCCTTTTTCATCTTTCTGTCGTTCAGTTGATGTGGTCCCGTTATCCTGACTTTTGGATCTTTCCCACGACGATCACAAATGGTTTGGCGACCAACATTTAACCTATCTGCCATTTGTTGTTAAGTAAGCATTTCGCCTTCTTCCAACAATGCTTGTAATTCGCCATCTTTATGATTGAACAAGTACGTGCCGCAAATGCTCTTTATTTGGCTGGAAACTTGACATGTTTAACATCAATGACGATTTGAAAGGTACTGTCGTAGTAACAAAATGACATAAGAGATTAGACTGTGAAGCTACCCTTATTTCCAGCGCCATCTTTTAAAAAAAGAAAGAATTATTAACCGCCACACCTGGTAGAAGGGGATGGCTCAACAATAGATCTATTATTAATCCCGGTGATGATGCTTAACTCTAAGGCAGTAGCAAAAATCCAAGAACACATCATGAGAAAATTTGAGATTGGAGGAGGTTTGCGATAAGGAGATGTATTGACACCAGTCTAGTTTAACATACTATTAAACACATTTATTATCTAAACATATATAGACATAAATAGAATAACGATAAATAAATAAAAATAGATAGTAGGATAATGCAGGTGACCGAAACATATTAACACGATCGAAAATATCATTAAGAGAAGCCTATGATGAAATAGAGGTGAAAGCAAAAGAAGCTGATGTCGAAATATATATACAGTTTTTTGGGACTGCGGCCAAACAAGTAAAAAAACTCCATTTATAAGCCATCCGATGAGAAGTCGGCGAAAATATGGGTTGTTTGATTGTGGAGAGCGACTTCCTATTCTTCTAGAGAGCATATGTCGGTACCCTAATGAGTCTAACCACCAACACACGAATCATGTGCCCCCCAGTTTAAGGGATGGGTGGGCTTCCTTCCGGTCAAGCAACTAATATATATATATATATATATATATATATATATATATATATATATATATATATATATATATATATATATAAACAAAGGGGATGGAAAGAGAACTTAAAAAGAGAACAGAGCTGGATAATCGGCGTTAAAAATATTTAAATTGTGAAAGCATTTACTTATTTGGGAAGAAAACTAGGCGAAAACAATAACATCATATGATATATCAGAAATAGTATTACAACGAGTAAGAAAACTACTTACTCGGTTTGTCTTAAGATCACAATTTATTGAAAGGAACAGGAAAGTAAAGGCCTATAAAACACTCATTCGACCAAAACTCACTTATGGCGAGACCTCACAAAAAAAAGAGATGCTTGCAGTATTTGAATGAAAAGTACTTTGAAGAATTTTTGGTGGAGTGAATGATAATTCAAATTGTAGGATCCAGATATAACTTAGAAGTCAAGCAATTATTAAAAATCTGGATATTGTAAACTAGGTGATGGTTCAGGTTCAAACTCAGATGTGTGGGACTAATACCGAGGATGTGAGAAAGCCGAATAGCAAGGAGAATCGTGGATAAGGGGTAAGGTAGGGGACGAATAAGGCGTAATAGAAACTGAAGTAGGCCAAAAACACGATAGTAGGACAATGTAAGAAGAGATGCTGGAGAACTACTGCATATCAAAAATTGACAAGGAGGCGAAGGTTGAAGGAGGTAAAAAAACTCGATTGTTTTGTGGGTTGTGACGTTGCCTTGTTACAGCAGCTATCCAGATACCGTGTAAACGAAGAAGAGTTGCCACATATTCATGAGTTTTTTTAGAAGACAAAATACTATAATTTTGTCTATTTTTTTAACCAGATAGATAAAAAAAACCTAGTCTGAGAAAAATTAAAAGTTTGTTTAAAGTGTGCTAATCAATGCAAAATTTCGACAATGTTATGTCTTTATTTATCTCGTTTAAGGATTTTCTGACATGTTCCATATGATAATTCAGTTTTCTGGGAAATTCTCCGAATAGAGACTTGTTAGGATCAGCAATTCTTATCTGGACATCCTTCAAAACGTTAACCGTTTATTTATAATTGCCACCCTTACTAGGTTTTCGAATAACTGCTCCACATTCATGGAATTTAGCAATAGCAGAGTTGATTTACTATAGTTGCTTAAGATGTATTAAAATTGAGAAGTGCCTATACATATTTTCCACACAATGTGCTATAGGATATTTCCACACGTCATTTTCTAGTTTAGGCTAATTGAAACGTTCGCGGATCGGAAATGATAAAACAAGTTTATTGAAAAAATTACTTCATTTTTCCGATTTATTCCATCTCTGAAGTGATTTACTGGAAGTCCATCAAAATACTCATCTACGGCTGCTGTAACTTCTTCATTTGATGAAAAACGCTTGCCGTGTAGGAATTTTTTGAGGTTTGAGAACAGATGAAAGTCAGAGGGGGCCAGATCTGGTAAATATGGTGCATGCTACAAGAATTCGTAACTTCTTCAATTTGGCCATTGCAAGCAACACCTCTGTAAGCCGCTGTATTGTCTTGATGAATATTTTTTGTCTTCGTCAAACCAGGTCTTTTCAGAAATTTTTGCATTTTTGCAAAATGTTTGAGTAATATCGTCCTGTTGTGGTTTTACTGGTTTGAAGGTAATCAATTAACAAAATGCCTTTTGCATCCCAAAAAATTGACGCCATAACTTTTTTGGTCGATTTTAACCACCTTAGTCGCTTCGGAGCTGAACAACCGAGCTCAGTCCTCTCTGCGGTTTGTTGCCGCAGTTCAGGATCATAGTGGTAAACCCAAATTCCATCCATAGTTACAAAACGACGTTTAAAATCAATTTTATTCGTTTGAAAAAGATCAAAATGTTGGTAAGAAAGTTTTACTCGAAGTTGTTTTTGATGAGAATTTAACAAATGGGGCACCCATCTTGCATATATCTTTCTCAAGCTCAATTCCTTTTTCAAAATATGAACCACCCATTCAGTTGGGATGTCCATGGCCTTAGTAATTTCACTCGAAGTCAATTGTCTGTCATTCATAACCATATCATGGATAGAATTAATTATTTGTTCAGTACTTGCACTTATTGGACGTCCAGAACGAGGATCATCATCCAGGGTTGTACAACTATGTTGAAACTCACCTGCCCACTTACAAACCATTGTTTTAGAAGGAGCAGACTCCCCTAATATATTTACCATTTCACTATGAATTTCCATTGCCTTTAAACCTTTTTTTACAAAGAATTTAGTCACTGCACGATTTTCAATATTTTCCCTGTTTTTGTACGAATGAATTTGACAGATCGACTTGAAACTTCACATATGCTGATATGAAGGATGAAGCTTCAAAATGTAGTAGATTATATAGTTCTTACTGCTCTATAGGTGTCGCTCCGCAAACTTTTCAAGTAGCCAAGTATATTAGACAAAATTTAAAATGGCTAATAACCTTTCAATTTTTTTCAGAACTTGCCAGAAGTTATCCTCCGCTCTCAATGAATCATCAATAGCAAGTACTTAAGATGCCAAAACCTCCAGGAATACGTCGCAGCGATAGTCCTGCAAAAGCTTACAGGTATGATCCAGGCTTTATAGTCCTTTTAAGGTCTGTGTCAACATTGTTGTTTTGTGTCCAGGACTATAAGTTCATCAACACCAGATATGACTATCATCAAAGATACAGAATTCATTATCAAGGAAGAGTTTACTCCTAGTCCTCATATGATAGATCATGCATATGGTGTGACGCCGAGAAATCAGATGATGTCAAATACTCCACCATCAGGTAAGTAAATTCAATAACTCATCCATTAATTTCAGTAATCGTTACTAAGGAGATGGCCTGAAATGTTTTCCTCTCTAATAACGAACTGAATTACAATTCACTTTTCGGTGTGTGTATTTTGATATGATGATTATCTGTAACAGAGCGATCTGTAATCAATGCTACCATATTGAGGTAGTATTGAGTCGAGAAGTACTTCCCAGCCTAACTCTGATTTTTTCTTGGGTGATTCTGATATGGTCATTATGTTTATTAAAGCCTTGTTTAGTATATCAAGCTGAACACAGTAATAGAGCATTAGGGCGAAGACCTGGTTTTTGAGAGGACAAAGATAATGGTTCTGGCGTTAACCATTCATTTTTCCTATCCACTTTTCTTGAAGAAACTGATCTCTGTCTAATTTGGATAAAAACGCACTGACTGCAATTGCTCACACGTTGAATTTTGTTTTCAACTGAAAGTTGATATGACAATCTCATTCCTCCTTCTTTTAGTACTTTCTTCAATTGTTTTAAGTATCGTTGTATTGTGTATGAAGGATTATGCTTTGATTGTAATGCCTAGATGGTTTATTTGGGATCTGCTTTAATTTCAGCAAACAACAGATCTTTAACATACCTAACAGGTGTTTCAGATTACATAACGGCGGAAAGATTGAAATCACCGTTAATTTTTTTTTAAACCACCGCTGACATGTTTTGCTGTATGAGGCACCAACATAATCTGCATTAATGGCATTTGTGATAGTAGTAGCCATAACATTGCTTTCGAAACTCAAAAAAAAACATTAAATGTCTAATGTAGAACTTATCCACACTTTGCCGTTAAGGTTCATCATTCAGTTAAGGTTCATTAATTTTATTCAAAATTTAACAATATCCACACTAAATATCAGTAATACCTCGAACCTATACAGTAATACGCCGAAGTTTCGCGATATGTGGGACCAAACGACAACTGTGTAAGTAGAATTGGCGTAGGTCGGGATACAATTTCGTATATAAATGCATAGAAATTTTATTTAACTGGGACCAGGGGCTAAAGAACACAATGATTTAGAAGAAAATTGTGTATTCAAATCTTAGATAATTAAACAAATTATAATATTATTTTAATGCAAAATCATAAACCGAAGTTATTTTGATGCAGAGGGCTTCATAAAGTCAAACAAGGGGCGTCTGACGGGTTAAACATTTTTTCTTCTCAAACAAAATTTCTTCATAGCACGTTCATAATTTTTTTACTCCCTGTTTTGTAATTGAAACGCGCTCTTCATTGGAGTCTGTGTTTTCTAAAATTCCTAACCCTATTTCAAAAGAATCAAGTTCTTCAATGCTTTGCTCACACATTTCTCTGAGCTCCTCATTATGTGAATCTAACAGTTCTTGTACGTCCTCACCATACACTTCCAAATGTAATTGTTTAGCAAGATCGACAACGTCTTCCTCAATAACATGATCAATTTGATCAGGCTCAGGCGCTGATTACGCCGAAGTGTCACTAGTGAAAAAAATGGGTACAGTGTTTTCCAGACGCCATTTAAGGTTTTTTTGTGAAATTTCAACCCAAGATTTTCCAGTGATGTTCACGGCATCTAAAACTTTAAATTGTTTCCAAAAGTTTATAACAGAGTGCTCATTGAAATCGCCTCACCACTTCATGGAGATGTGCAAATGTTCGTCTCGTGTAATAAGCTTTAAATGTTTTGATGACAATGTTGGTATTGATGTTGGTGTATCGGTTGAAGGAAGCTGGTTGTATTTGGTGGCAAAAATTCAACTTTCACACGTGGGTTGAAATTAGTGAGAGTAGCAGGATGGCCTGGTACATTGTCGATTAATAGCATCACCTTAAATGGGCTTTATTTACGTTACTTGATTATCACACCATAATTTCAGGATTGTTTTCATCTCAGTGATAATACCATGACGTTTACGAATGATGCTTCAATTCAAAGATTGAGCATTTTTCACAATGTTTTATAATTGACCTGACTGTCGGAAAATCAAACTTTGCCAATTCAAACATTTTTTAGTTTTGTTTCGAAATCCTTGATAATGATTAGTTTACAGTCCAAAGATAATGTATTTCTTTTCTTATTTGATACAGAAGAATCAGTTTTACTTCGTTTAGATGACATAGTTGTTTTGAAATGATATAATAATAAATAAACCAATTTTTAACGTGCTTCGAGTCCATGAGAAATATGTCCGTGTATAAGTAATGTATGAATGAATTCTCAGAATCACTAAGAAATTTGTCTCAGTTTGGTTTTTTGTTTTTACCCAGTGATTCTTTATTTACATAAGAACATATATTTTTTTAGTTTTAAATAGTGGCGAAAAGCCCAGATAAAGAAAAAAATAAATGTCCGTACATGTTAAATACAGGTGATGGCAAAGTTGGAAGTTACGCGGTTTTTAAATCAAGCGGCACAATACCCGTTGTATTGTGCCGCTTGATTTAAAAACCGCGTAACTCCGAATTCGCGTAAGGCGGGGTAGCGAAAGTCGGGGTATTACTGTATATATTTTTAGAATATAGGTTATATTATATTAAGATAAATCATTGTTAGTAGATGGCAATGATTTTAAAATTAAAAAAAAAAAAACATTACTTATGGGTACCCATAATTGATAAAGTATTTCTCAAATAGGCACATATAGTCTTTTTGTATTTGTAAATACACAATATATTGGGTAACCCCATACGATGCTCTAACATTATTATCACATCTTTCAATTGTGACCGAGTCGATTGTTTTCCTCTCAAGCTGAAATCTGTATAGTATTCAATACCTTTAGTCATAATTTTCCTCCAAACTTAATTTCTATTTTAAAAGTTCTATTTTGAATATAAAGATATTTACTAAACATTACATTTCTTGGATCTTACGATCTTACGTTATTTACATAAAATATTTCATTAAGGTTGCAAGAATTATATACACATATCTCCAAAAGTTTGGAATATTCAAACGTTTCACATTTTTTTTATTGATATTAAGTTTTTCTTTTACTCGTTTACGTAATCATCATTTTATTACAACTTTTACTGGTATTAAATAAAACTCGACACCAAATGATCAATGTGTGTAAAATTGATTTATTATTTTGCAGTCAAAATATCACAATGTACCAATAGCCTTTAAAAGCAATTTAAAAATATAAAGAACTTTCTTCAATAAAACTAATAAGCGGTAGTTCCTTCATGGGTCTGTATGTATGCCTGTATGTAGGCGATTTGGCATGTTGTCGATTAAATGATTAATTTGGGCTCGTGGAATTTACTCCCATTCTTCACGAGCAGCACCTTTTGGTTCTCGCATGGTCAAAGGAGGATTGTTTAGTTTCTTGATGCGTGTTTTCAGAATGTCCCAAGTATGTTCAATGACATTCATGTCAGGGGAATTTGCTGGCCATCTGAACTTAGTTATTTCCTCCTCTTTAAGAAAATTTTGTACTTCGGCTATTCGATGAGGAGGTGAGTGGTCATCCATGCAAACAAATCCGTCTCCTACTGCACCTCGGAACAGACGTACAACAGGATTTAAAACTTCCCCGATGTATACAGCACCAGTGACTCTTCTCGCCAGGACCAGTAGAGGTGTCCGTGTACCCATCATAATACCACTCCAAAACATCACGCTCCCACCTTCAAGTGGGATACGGGCTTGTCGATCCGGAGCTTTTCAAACTAATGTTCTTAGTGAATTAGAAACCAAGCCAATTCTCGTCTCATTGGAGTACATCACGGTATTCCAGTTAGTACTATGGTCCACTATTTCTCGTGCCCATTGCAATCTTACATTTTTTTGTTGAAGGGCTAGCTTGGAAACACGTAAAGGTCTTCTGCGATGCAAATTTACCACTTTCACTCTGTGTTATCGTTTTTCGTGAAACATTTACACCTTCAAGCCCAACAAGCTCCCTTGATATACCACTTGAAGATTCCAGACGATTTCTTAGAGCTGTCATTGATATCTGCCGGTCTTGTGCAGCTGTTGTACATAATTTTCTACGACTTCTGGGGCGATCCTTTACCTCATTTGTCTCTTGGAATTTTTTATGAATTTTCGACACAGCACTTTGGGAAACACCTACAATTTCCGCGATATCGCTTTGATTAAAGCCCTGTTGTAACAAAGCAATTACTCTCGATCTGTTAAAATGAGATATCATGTTTCTAGGCAGTGGCGCCTCATGGGTTTTTAAAGTGGGAGGGCGTAGAAGAAAATAGTGCTACTGAAGATTTTTTTTGTTTTTTCCCTTCCTCCTTTTTACTTTTCGTGCTATTAAAACCATATAAAGGAGGTGAACAAGGAAAATGCGTTAAAGGAAAGAAACTGAACGGAAATAAAATATGGTGTTTTGCTCTGAAAAATGGTTTACTGTGATAAATGTTGGAGGGGCGGTGCCCCAACGCCCTCCCTCACGAGCCGCCACCGTTTTTAGGCATTTTTAAACGGGTTGATTGAAAATTGATAAAGGCCTGAAATTAATGTGTAAATAGCAGTATCAACGGAATGGGCAATAATCGAAAAACCTGTGTTATTAGCAAAACAATGCTTTTGTTATTTTAATTTAAAAACTGTCTAGAATAAATATCCATCACAAATTTTAGAGTATCATAGGCGTAGATATCCTATCTGTAAATAATCCAAACTTTTGGACATATGTGTATTTCTAGACCTACGAGGATTAAGTGAAAAGTAAGATACTTTTTAAATGAAGTATTGATTTAACTTGATTTGATTTCTTAGATGCTTTTAAAAGGAAATATTGGTTTTTTGATCAAAAATCTATCGTCTTTTAGCTCGATTCATTTCACCCAACGATTTTCCAATTTTTTGATGCTTTTCAAAAAGTACGACTTGTCGAATTCTGCAAAATAGTCCTCTGTTTCGCCGATGATAGCTCTTCATTTGATCTTAATTTTTTTTCCACGGCCACCTCTTTATATTTGGAAAGATAAATAAGTTGGAGGGAATCAATTCCTGATAATTGGACGGATGCGGCATCAATTAGTAGTACCAATTTTTGTTGCAAAGTGGGCGAATGTGGAGGCATTGTTCTGGTGAAAAAGCAGCTTTTTTCGGCAATTGAGAGCTTTTTTTGCAATTTAACTAATAATATAACATAATACTTTCGTGTGATCATTTTTCACCTTTTCAAATAGTCGATGAAGATAACGTCTTGCCAATCCTTGATTGTTCGACGGAAAAAAACGTACAGTTTTGATTGTTACTTCGTTTCTGGTGTATAGTGATTAATCCAAGTTTCATTAACAGTCAATCGCCGCAGAACCTCTTTCAGATTACACTTATAACAGATCTAAACACCACTTTGAAGTCACATACACAAAAAATATATTTACTTTTACTCGTTACTTTATGTATTACAAATTAATATAATTTATTTTTTAGTTTAGTTTTGAAAACGGGGGGAGAGTACCGAGTTAACGTTAAAAGTTTGTAAAATGTTGTATAACTTTTTGTATCTTTAAAATTTTGTTCGTTAGTCAAATTTATTACAAAAAAGAATCACTGAGAAATTTGTCTCCGTTTGGTTTTTTGTTTTTACCCAGTGATTCATTCTTTATTTAGGTATTTTTGATATTTTTTGAGTTTTAGATAGTGGCGAAAAACCCAAATAAGAAAAAAAATTACCTTAATAACCAAATTATTGGCCATCGTTAGATATTACTTTTTCCTATCTTTCTGTCAAATAATGGATTCCGCGCCAAAAAAACTTTTGGTTTTTTGAGACCAACCTTTCATGAAGCCAAATTTTCACTTCTTCGTAAGAATGTAAGTGTCGTTCTGAAAGTCCGTGCTGCATCGATATAAATAAGTGATACCCGAAGAGGCTAAGTTCGGTTTGTACAGCGGGTGGGGTAGGACGTCCCATTTACCGTTTTCCAAATAGTTTTTTTTTACTTTTGCAACATGGGGCCCTTTGGGCGTATTCTGGTCATTTTTCCTTCAATGCTCCGTACAGTTTTATCAATTGTTGTCGGTATCTATCGCCACCAATCGTTTCACCAGGTTTCAGCAGTTCGTAACAGACAGCTCCCCTACTATTCCACCAAATACACAGCAAAGCCTTTTTTCCATGAATGTTGCGCACTGATTGTTATGTTGAGCTGACCTTGGCTTACCAATGATTTTTTGCGCGTGGGGTTGTCAAAATGGATCCACTTTTCATCACCTGTCAACTCGATGCAAAACACCTTTTCCTTTCTGTCTGGCAAGCAAAATTTCACAAGTGGTTTTTCGTCTTTTAATATCTCTTTCCTTCAATTTATATGGGACCAATTTTTCTTCTGGATCTTTCCCAATACGTGAAGACGTCCAGAAGTGGTCGATTGGGCAATATTCAATGCTTCTGCCAATTATTTCAACATAAGAGTTTGAGTCTTCATCCAATAATAGTCTTCATATATAATAATAATGCTTGCAAATCTGCATCTTCAAACTTTTCCGCATGTCCCTACCTTTGTCCGCTCCTTACCTTTTATGTCAAAATCACTACGTTTAAAGCGTTAAAACTATCGTTCAAGTTCTTTGGGTTAGAGCATGTTCCTGCTCTGTTACTTTTTTGATCAAAAATCGATCGTTTTTTAGCTCGATTCATTTCACCCAACGATTTTCCATTTTTTTTTTCGAAAAGTACGACTTGTCGAATTCTGCAAAATAGTCTTCTGTTTCGGCGATGATGGCTCTTCATTTTATATTAATTTTTTTTCACGGCCATCATCACGGAAAAGAGAAAGAAGTGGGAGGCGAACAAATCCGGTTAATTGGTTAATCCGGTAGTACCAATTTTTGTGGTAATGGTGGACGAACGTGAGGGGGCATGGTTCTGGTTAAAAAGCAGTTTTTTCGCCAATTCAGAGCTTTTTTTGAAATTTAACCAATAAACCATAATACTTCCCTGTGGTCGTTTTTGTTTACTATAAGCTTCAACCAACAATCGATAACTTACAGCAGTTGTTTTCTTTAAATGAAAAAGGTTATTAAACTTTCCCGCAAAACATCTTTTTCTGGTACATAATTCGACATATTCAAAGCTACGAAAAACTATGTATTTTGCACAATGACAATAACGAACTGGCCTTTGATGGCGTATGTTAACCCTCCAAAACACCATAGACGTCATTAATCTATTCCAACAAATGTATTAGTAATCTTTTATTAAAATCGACATTATTAACCGAAACATCTATAAATATTTTTTCCTGTGCTCCGTGTAAAAATTGTCCAATCCTTAAGTCGCCATCAAACGCCAGCAAATATCTCCCGAAATCGTTTTCTGGCCTTAAGCCGTCATCAGTCGGGCTTGAGCTGAAGGCAAAAGCAACTGAAGGATTGACCAAGGATACGACCATATACCACCTTGATCAAAAAATTCCCGGAATGTATTGAGAAAATACTTCCCATGGACTGTAACGCACTTATACCAGCACTTGATCCAATCACCGAAACGTTTTTTATATTCGTTGTTGGGTATGGCCACCAGAGCCGCCTTCGATTTTTCCATAATCTCCTCTCGGCTACTAAAACGCGTTTCCCTTAGTGGTTTTTTGACTCGATTGATCAAAAAGAAGTCGCAGGGAGTCAAGTTAGGTGAATTCGGTGGCTGTTGGATGGTATTCGTTCCGTTCTTGGTCGAAAAGTCGCGTATAATGATGACATTGTGCGGCGGTGCGTTATCGTGTTTACGTTTTTCGGCACCAACTTTGCTGCAACACGGCGGAAAACCAAATCTTTAACTAAAATGTCTTGAACCGATCCATAAGCAACGTTCAAGTCCTCTGCTAGCTCTCTGATGGTTAGTTTGCCATTATTGACCACCATTTATTTCACGTTATTGATGTTTTCGTCGGTTTCCGATGTTGACAGCCTGCCGCTGCGTTCGTCATCATCGACGAACTTATGACCACTTCTGAAGCGTTCGTGCCACATATAAACGACTGGTTTTCTTTAGAGTATCGTTGCAGACACACTTTTCCAACATTTCCAAGTTCCTCGCATCATTGAATCCGTTTTTAAGGCAAAATTTAATACAAATTCTTTGTTGCAAACGCAATTCAATTTTTAAAATTGTAAAAATCGAAAACACGCACAGAGGCAGATATTCTCAAGACGGTGTAATTTTTACAAGTGTTTGGCTATGTCGCTGAAATTTGGTGAGAATGTCAATGACAGACGTGGCAACCTAGCAAAAAAAAAACAGAACTTTAATCCGGTGACTCAGTGCAGCACACGGTGGTCATTCCGGGAACATTTTGATTAAGGTGGTATATCGGCCAATTTGAATGTAGGCTGCAATTAAAGCTGCTCATGCCAGCGGACCCTTGCTGACGTTTTATGGCTACTGAAGGATCGGGCAATTTTTTCATGCAGCACGGGAGAAAATTTTCCTTGTTTTTTTTTTAACATTTTAAACTATTCTCCACGAGCCCACTGTGCAATTTTTTTTGGACAACTTATTACCTATTGTTTCATTCAAAGAGATTTAAATATAAAATTTTGTCAATAACAATGTCTTTAGCAGTTAACACTGGGGATCTTGCAGTAAGTTAATTGCCTTTTTCTTTACAGCCCCATCTGTTAAACGAAAACTGAATCTAGAAGTTCAGAAATTCAATGTGGTACCTTTTAGTCATAAGCACGAATTTAAGACGCCTCAACCTAAAAAACCGAAAAAACAACCGATGCTTCGAAAACCGCGGTACGACACATCTTTATGTTTGCTGACCAAGAAGTTTTCCGATTTACTGCAAAAGAGCCCGAATGGCGTCGTGGACTTGAACAAAGCTTCCGCCGACTTAAAAGTACAAAAAAGACGGATATATGATATAACGAACGTGTTAGAAGGAATAGGCTTATTGGAGAAAAAGTCGAAGAACAATATTCAGTGGCGAGGCGGTAGAGACAGGAGTAGTTTTATAACGTTGAAAAAAAAGTTAAAAATGTTGGAAGATAGGGAGAATCAGCTCAATAGGCAGTTGGAACTGGCGGAAAGGGAGTTGAGAAAGTTGGGAAATGACAAGTAAGTATTTTTTTAATCATCTTTTATGAATGTTTAATATTTATTTTTAAACAAAACTCAAATTAATGGGTATAAATGACTTTTTTTTAAATATTCTCTTTTGTCCATTTAAAGGTTTGCCCAATAAGAGTATCAGAACTTTAAAATGAGACACAATGATAACTACAAGTGATAATCCGGTAATTGCCCCCAATTATTGGAAAATTAATGCCTCCCTCCGTTTTTTTGGTGGAATGGGTGCTGAAGAAACAATGTTCGTTTCTCTTTCATACATATCGTGTGGTAAAAAAAACAAATATATTCTGCTAGCATATTCCTATAGCGTTTACCATTAACGTTTTCAAATCCTGTGTTTCCTGTCACCCCTTCCATCCAAAAACCGCATTAGTGACTTTCTAAGGATGAAGAGGTAAATCTTGAATCACTTGAGGATTTAAATCCTGCATTTATGTTTTTTCATTAACTAATTAACCGTTTAGTGCGCTTTGTCGGAAAAGATTTTTTCTTCCAAAGTAGGGGTCACCTTCCAACTTCCAATTTCTATGCACTGTTGAATTGTATATCTTGCCATAGTGACAATGTACTAAACCACATCAGTCTATGAGTGACATTTATATTTCAGTGTTGCCGCTGTTACGTTTTAAAATTCTGACACTCTTTACTTTTGTAATGGTTTGAACCATTTTTCGATCCAACTTTTATGCCAATATTTAAGCTTCTGAGATGTGGCAATTTCACTCTCATCTCTACTCTAAGTATCTCATTATACTCTATATCTCATTATCGACTATGCAATTTATTTTTGATACTCGTGAATACAAGAAACCACAAGGTGATTAATCACGACTATATGTTGTATGTGACATCAATCTGAAATCAAAACGCCGATTGAGAAAGTGTGTGAGAGGTCGTTATTATATGATAATTATGATTGATTTTACGAAATTCACTGATTATTTATGATTTGCAATACAATCAGTATTGACAGTCACAAACCAATAACTTTTTGTGGGCAAACACATTCACATTCAATTTGTTTTTAGTTTTGGTTCACTTCGGAACATCCAAAGTGAGTTATTTTGTTTCGGGTTTAGGGAACATGTCCAAGTTTTGCCATCTCTCTGCTGATTTTAGGTATATATGTATGTGACATTGTCGACCAATCCATACTTATATTCTGCAAACCAACTATAAATAATTCTATTGAATGATGACACTTAAAGTAACCTGTACAGTAATCGCAATATAACAGGTGGGGCAATTATCATGCTACCATTTTAATTATTTATAACTTTTAAAAGAAACGAGAGCATTTTTTCTACAATATCTTCTGAGGCATTGTGCCAAATGCCAAATGTGAGACATTAGCAGCAGGCAACTTTGTACCCTTTTTAACACATTGTCGATAATTTTTGTCAACATATCTGGTGTTAATACAGCGATGTTGTCAGCACGGATGGTGTCCTTGAGTTGCTGTTTGGTTTGCATTTTTATGTAAATATTTTCCTTAAAAACTACTCAAAACATCATCTGGAGCTGTTAAAGCAGGAGATCTGATGGCGATACAATATTTTAATCGCTTATTGTTGTCTGTAGGCAACAGGTTATAAACAGTTTGATTTTTTTAGGGAAAGGCTAGCTGGTCTGGCAGACATTTATCTTTTATTTTGATTATATCACTTGTTTTTTTAATAACTGATATTAAATTATGTTTCTTACAATAAATAATGAAAATGTTGAGTTGACTAACGCAGTAACTCAGAAATAATGCTCATATGTCATATTGTGTAAATATGAATCATTTCGTTTTATAAATATAGAATTTCTTAATAATTTGGCTATAGCGCCACCTATCGAATCCTAGCATAGCTACGAATCATCGTCTCGACAAAACAAATATATTGTGGGAATGTGATCTCAGTCGGTCAAGTCGTTCAGAAGTTACACGATCAGTAACTGACGCACTAACGATTATATGTACAGGGTGATCTGAAACTCAACGTCAAGCGAGTGCCGGGCGAAAGGCCGGGTTATACCAGTTCTGGCAAAAATAACAAAAAAAAATCCAAGTCACCGTGTTAAGTGATAACAGGCATATTTTTGAATATCTTGAAATTCGACATCCTAGGCTATATTTTTAGTTACTGTAATCACAAATTTCCCAATTTTTCAGTGTTATTTTTTAAAACTTTATCCTAAATAACCATGGTATTAATGGCAGTTACAAATCAAACAATGAACGTTTTTAATTTAGTAAAAAAAACGTTTCATTGAGTCGTGGTTTAAAAAAGTATGTCAGCTAACTTTGACACTTCATGTTAAAAAAAATGTATTACACTACCCTGGGCAAGTTATTTCAAAAGATGACCCATTTAGTCAAGATTTCAAAATTATACAACAATTGGCACTTTTCTTTCTACAAAAAATATTATTGCTTATTTTTTGCAAAAGGACCACATTTCAAAAAACTCATACCATGATAAAAAATACTTTTGTGTTCTCAAAAATGGACTTCACCAGTGGAAGTGAGATGGATGTGATAGAGTGAAATAGTGACGCTGTGCGACGACGAATTAGAGAGAGAGAGAGAGAGAGAGACAGATTGACATTCAACTTTAAGATGGCCCATTTAGTGAAGATTTCAAAATTATTTCAACAATTTCAAATTTCAACAATTGGCATTTTTCTTTCCACCAAAAATATTATTGCCTTTTTTGCAGAAGAACCTTATTTCAAAAAAAGTCAACCCAAAGGCAATATGTGTGAGTCAAATTAATAATTGGCCTATAATTTTATTAAAATAAAACTTAATCAAAATTAAATGAAAGGAATTAAAAGCAAATGCTCAATTTGTTTGCCTTCGGCACGAATACATGCTCTCCATCGCATCAAAATTCGGCGTAAACTGCATGGAAAAATTCTCAATTGTGCACCTCATCTTTGAATCGACGTTTCTGCGAACTCCTCCGCACTTTGTATCACACGTCCAATATTTTCAGTGCTTCGTTCGGCCCTTGAACCTCTGATATCGGGCCTATCCCCAACTGTTTCTAATTCTTCAAATTATTTGAATAAACGATAAATTATGGTTTTATGAGGCAAGGAATGATAAGGATTTTTTCGTCTAAATTGACTTAAGTTATAATAATTGATTTTTTAATGTAAAATACAACAATTTCAATAAAATACAACAATTCTAATAAAACTTGCGTCTGCACTAATACAACAGCCAAAATATCATAAAAAAATTACAATTCAGCTTGCTGGTAAATCAATTTATGGCGAATAAAGATCTCCAAACTGCAAACATAAAAGGTGCAGATTTAAATAATTAAGGAATGTGTAACTTTTGTACAGAACCTTATATCAATATACAAAGAGGATATATAAAAAGAAAGCTAGAGTTTACCTGGACGGAAATACTATAGTGTAAACCACGGGGTGAATAGAGAAGTCGAAGTGTTCCTTTAACACTAAAAACATCTAACTATTGTGTTGTAGTTATGGGTCAGATGAAATAAAACTTCAAACAACATATAATTTATATATCTATAAATAGAATTATCAGTATTTGGTTGATCCCTTACAGTAAGGACGGCAGTATTTTTTTTGTGGCAACGCGGTTATTATTTTGTAGCTTTTCATATTTTATTTTATTCATTCCGCTCTTGTCGAAGGACTCATTTTAAGTTAATGTTAGATTATCGCTTGTCCCCGGATTACATTATTAAGAATAACATACAAATATTCTACTAGGGTTGTTCGAAAAGTTCTATATTTGACACATAGATAGCGCAAGTATAATCAAATGGTTTTTGTTTAGTATGATTCGATGCGTGGGTTTAGTTGATTCTTTGTTGCGATCGATTGAACAAGCGTTCACATTTTCTGGAAAATGGACGAATTTATGGTATATTCGAGCTGTTATAAAGTACTTTGTTTTAAAGGGATTTAATTCTGACGGATTTGCAGAGTTAGATTCTGCTTTAAAGGATTCTTCCGCTTCCTTTTCGACGGTAAAAAAGTAGACTGCTGAATTTAAACGTGATTGTTTATCCATTGAAGATGATGAACTTTCGACTCTCCCAGACAATGTAGTATTAACAGTGGCTGCTTGTGTGTTTTTAAAGTGGGAGGGCGTGCTATGCTATGTTCTATTGAAACTCTATACAGGAGGTAAACCAGGAAAATGAGTTAAAGGAAAGGAACTAAACCGATTTATTTCCGTATTATATGTTTTGCTCTGAAAAATTGTTTACTGTGATAAATGCTGTATGGGCGGCGCCCCAACGCCCTCCCTCACGAGCCACCACTGGTATTAAACGATCACCGACTGAAGGTACACGAGCTTGTTGAATTTCTAAATATCTATGTAAATCGTGTCCACTACATTTTACACGAACTTTTGGGTATGAAAGAACTTTCCATCTCTTAACAGTCGATGAAAAACACTTTCAAATTAATGTCTAAGAGCGTTTAAACTTGTTTAAATGCGATTACTATTTAACTCGATTGGCTTTCTTAAACGTAATATGAAACAAGGATTCAACATTACAAGTCAGGGGCGACACAACAGCTCGAACAGTGGGTGTCTGATCCCAGTGGGACTCAAATTTTTGAGCGACTCTAATGTGGCGTTTTTTTGGCTTCGGGGTGTTATCGAACTACATAACTTGTTTGTTTGTTGAAGTTAAATATTGTTTTTTTTTTATAAAAAACCGATCAATTTTTTCCCCAACAATTTTCCTTTTTTTTATGCTTTTCTAAAAGTACGACTTGTCAAATTCTGCAAAATAGTCTTCTGTTTCGGCGATGATCTGTTCATTTGATGTGAATTTTAATCCACAGCCATTCCTTCATGTTTGGGAAGAGACCGAACTCGGATGGGTGCAAATCCGGATAATTGACTGGATGTGGCATCAATTAGTAGTATCAATTTTTGTTGCATTGGTAGATGAATCGGCGGGTGTTTTTAAAGTTTTGGTCAGTAATATAGCATAATACTTTCTTGGGATCGCCCTTCTCTTTTCCAAATAGTCGATGAAGATACGGTCATGTGAACCCCAGAAAAGTAGCCATGAACAATCTGATCAATGGAAGCGCCTTCGCCTTTTCCAGGGTACGTTCGCCGGAAAAAGCCGATTGTTTTGACTGTTTTGAAGTTTTGTATCACTTGCATGCACGTGGTTTTCGATAAGGCTAACTCACCGTAGGCTTTCTTCGACATTTTCAATAATTCCGCACAAGAAATTTCGCTATCTCCAGAAAATATGAGCCAACCAAGCCACAGTTCGATATTTCTATCCATATTAAAAAAGACGTAGATTAACTAATCTAGTCAACAGAAACAAACGTGACAAATTTGTATAGTATCTATAGTGAGTCAACAAAATATTAGGCAAACTCTGCTTTTTTCTCCCAATTCTTAAGATATTCCACTTATCGTTCGGTAATGTATTTTGGTTTGTAATAAATATAATAAAAATATTGTTGGAAAAATCTATCTCAAAATGTTTGAGAAAGTAAAAGTTGAAGCAAAGAAGAAAAATAAACTTGAAAATTAGCGGTCAAAAAGTATGGGTACAGTTGTGATTTGTTTACATATAAAAACACAACTCTCTATTAAATTAAAAAAAAATAAATTGCAGGATTAAAGCACAGTTTTATTAGTCTTCATACGAGGTATGGCTATTAAATAACGAGACTGACGCTGCTACAGAAGAAGTACGCATGCGCCAAACGCCAGAGACCAACAGCTGTTTAGCCTCAATCCTTCTCTTTCGAATGCAGTATCTCTCGCTTCTGTAAACAAATCCGTATAACATCCGTGTTATTCTCCGGTTCCTGCGCCGTGCGAATTCTATCTGTTTCGTAAGGTGAAATTTGCATTAAAAGATACAAGATTTGAGTCCGTTGAAGCTGCGAAATAGAAAGCGACACGCGTTCTGAAGGGAAAAAGACGAATCCATCAATTAGTTGAAAGTACAAATTTCAGTTTCTAAAATTGCAGAAGAGATGGCTTCAACATCCAATGCTTTATTCAATGTTCAAACTGTAAGAAATGTCATACATAGTTTTAATTATTACGATAGAGCATAGGGAAAAATAACCTTTTATTAGTGAAGTAAACTGCAAAAAAAATAATTTAGTTTGCAAAAACTTATTTATATTTTCAAATAAAAGTACATATAATACAAGGTGTCCCATAAGAAAGTTTCTTTTCATTGGCTTACTGCGCAAACGCAATAACTATGAGGGGCGCGGGGCGCATGTCAATCGATATCTCTGCGTTTAGGAATTTAGTCGGCATGGAGCGTTTCCCGGGAGTAGATCGTGCGTTGTGTCTGCGGTGCGAGAAATTTACAACATTTTTATATCAGCGCTCATTTGCATTTCAATGGTCATGTAAATAAGCAGAACTATCGTTACTGGAGTACAGCGAACCCGAAACACGTCGTCTAATGTCACTATGGACTACAATGTCAGCGCGATGAATAATCGGCCCGTACTTTTTTTAAAAACTGCAGGGTACGAGCAATTACCGTCAATTCAGAGCGTTATGGACAAATGTTGGACACTTTTTTGGTATCTGGAGTGCAAAATTTTGCTGGTTATAATCAAAGAATATAGTTTCAACAGGACGAAGCAACGTCAGACACTTCCAACACGTCTCTGCCACTAATTCGTGAAATGTTCCCAAACAAATTGATCTCCCGGAGAGGGGACATAAATTGGCCTCGACATAGTCTTGATTTGAGCCCTTGAGACTTTTTCTTGTGGGGGCTATCCAAAATCGAAAGTTTGCATCAATAAACCGAGTTGTTTGATGCAGTTAAAAGAAAATTTCCGACACGAAATGGTAGCTATTCCAGAGATTATGTGCTGAGCCGTTCTAAGGAATTTTGCTGTTCGTTTAGATTGCCGTGAGCGTGAAGGTTTACGTTTGGATGACATTGATTGACAAGGTGTTTTTGATGGACGTCTCTCTTTTATTTATATCGCTATATCAATAAGAAACTTTCTTTTGGAGTACCTTGTATTTTCGGTTCAGGTGGATGTTCGGAGGAAACTGAAACGGAATTTCAATCAAGAAACGTTAAACCTACCGTGAAACACCGTGGTGGCAAATAATTGGGGTTGTTTAGCTTGGAGTGGTATTGGAAAACTCCGAAAATATTTAGATAAATACGAAATATTTTGGCGAATACGAAATACGAAATACGAAAAACTATGGCTTAAGGATACGTTTATCTCCCAGTAAGATAACAATCCTAAGCATACTGCCAACAGAACAAAAGAATGGATGTTGTATAATGCTCCTCGGTAATTAGAACCACTCAATGCCCCCGGATGTAAATCCAATTGAACATTTATGGTATTTTTTAAACTTGAAAGTGATAAAAAAAAATAAAACTTCCATCGAAAAATGTGTAAAAAAATTGTTGATTGAGGAGCGGGAAAAACTCAGAATTTTGTTTCTTCGACGCAAACAAGATTTCAAGAATAGATTATGCTAATGAAATGTGGCAAAATATTAAATGTTTTAATTTATTTAAACAAAGGTTTTTTAAAATAAAAAAATACATAATGAACAAAAAATTGTTATTGAAAAGTTTCTCTAAATAATTACATTTTACGTAAGAAATATTAGGTGTGCCAATTCTTTTTTCACGTACTATATATCTTCTGAAAAGGAATTAATTAAAATAGAGCATCTCATTTTAGGTGTTGCATTTTACATGCGAGTTAGTATATATTACAAAGGACGAACACAATCTATGAATAATCGTATAAAAATAAAGTTTTTGTTTCGATTTAAGAATGAATTTATGCAGATGATGTAACGAATTGCGACTGTGTCGTTGACCTGTAATAATAATTTTTGTCTTAAAATTTTTCTTATTTATATTTTTGTTTACTGCCGTACTTTTCAAATATAATTAGCGTCGTTGATTGAGAAGTTTACAATAAATATGCAGTAATTTTTAGTTACATATTGCTTCTGTTGTTAATATAAGTAATATGTTAAATGGGTAATATAAATTCGGTGATAACTTTCTTAAAATAAGATGGTTAATTAAATGCAGTTCATACCACACCACAGCCCAACAGGCCTAGTAGGCCCTTGGCTAGATTAATTATTTGTCAGTGTTTCTCTATTCGCAGTTTTCCTTTTCCAGTCAATAATTTTCATCCTCAGTATGTATCCTCATCCTTTACAGTAATTTTTTTGGGGTTTGCTCCTCCTGCATTCTAAAAATATGTTCTGACCATCTCAATCTTTCGGATTTCTTAATTCTTATGATACCTGATTCCGTAAAAAGCTCTTTCCACTCCTGATTTGTTCGCGTCTCCTATCGGTCTTCAACTCTTTGATCTCCAAATATCTTTGTTAGTACCTTTCTCTTCCATACTCCCAACATTGTCTCTTCTGCACTTCCAGCGTCCAAATGTAAATCCGTCTTTAACGAGGATTAACGAATTTAACTATTACTGTATAACATGAAGTTATTATATATTTCTAGATAAATATAAAATTATTATATATAAAATTATTATACCTTAAATGGACTTTTATTAATTATACCTACAAAAATGAACAATATTGGGCACCTTGTAGAAGGGCAAACTGTTTGCAATGTAAATTTTACTTATAGACTGCTGCGTTTAGTATATTGTGTCAATTCAATTCATCTCTGTTGAACGTTCGCGACTAGAGAAGTTGGAAGGCGACCCTTGGGTAATAAATAATGTTTTCCGACGAAGGACACTTCTGGCTTAATGGGTTTGTGAACAAACATAATTGCAGGATTTGGGCCGATGAAAATCCTTTCGTTTGGTGATGTTGTTGGGCTGAAGGACTGAAGACGGTGATGGAGATTGTTACTGTTACTGGTGAAGGTTATAGGAATATGCTAATAGAATCTCTTTGAAGTAAACTGATAATTGGATATAAATAATGTTTTCTTTCAATAAGGTGATGCGACTTATTACACATCTCGCTAGACATTTGATTTTTTGCAAGAAAAGTTTCCTGGACTCGTTATTTTGCGAAATGGTAATGGTATAAATCGAATAAATGGTAATGCCAAGTTGCTATCAAGATCCTGTGATCTCACACTCTTCCATTATTTACTATCAGGTTTATAGAAATAAATCCTGAACAATTCTTGACCTTAAACAAAACATTCAGGCTACCATTAAGAATAGATATGCCACGCGATATTTGTGAAAGGATAATCGAAAATTGGGTCCCCAGAATGCATTCCACCAGACGAAGCCGAGGGGGATATTTGAACGATATTATTTAGGGGGATATTTCAACGTCATTATTTTGGCACCCAGGATCTTATTGGACAACCCTTTCTTACACAATTTTTAATGTTTTTGTACTTTTGGTAATAATTATGGGGTTATTTTTTGTCCAAATATGCACAATTTTATAACCATTACTGGTTATTATATTACCATTACTATATAATGTTAAGTTATTACATATTTCTACATTAAGATTATTTTTATCGGGTTGTACGGAAAGCTCGTAGGAATTTTCTATTAGTTGCTCTGTAACGGTTGTAAACAAAAAACTATATTGGATTAGTAATTTTCATTTACATATTATTAATTCCTGTGGTATTTACAGTTCAGATTCGCTTCGATTTCCGTTCAGTCAAGTTAATTCAATTGAAAATCGGTCAATAACTTGCATTTGCGCCATATTATGTTTTTTAATTTCAAAAAGGGCTACAACGCTGTCCAAACAAAAATGGAGTTGGGGGAAACCACGGTGCAAAAATGGTATGGTCGGTTCAGTGGCGGAGATTTTGACCTGGAAAAGTGGGATCGTTCTGGATTTCAATCACTGATGCCGGGGAAAAAAGGCCATAATAGCCGAAGTTTCACGCACTACAATTCGTAAGATAGCAGATAAGTTAAAATTGGCAAATCGACCGTCTCTGGCCATCTGAAAAAATAATGGACACGTACTTTTCACGTCCAAAAGTCCAAAAAGTTAATTGGCATGGCAATGGGCAGCATCAGAAATTTTATTGATATGTTTGAATAAGATTCAAAGATGGGATTTCTCTAATATTACAAGACCTAAACAATGAATAGTTAGAAATACCTAGCTTGTGTATGAAGTTTCGAAAAACTGTTATAGTATAAAATTATATCAATAAAACTTGTTGAATCCATATTATTTAGTTATAAAGAAACTATGACATAAATGAGATATATATATATATATATATATATATATATATATATATATATATATATATATATATATATATATATATATAGATATATATATATATATATATATATATATATATATATATATATATATATATATATATATATATATATATATATATATATATATACAACGATAAAACAATATTTTGCAATTGTACTGTCCTTGACAATTTTAATGTTGGAAGTGACCACCGAATGATATGAGCAAAAGTTAGGATTAATTGTCGAAGAGAAGGTGAAAGAATGGTAAGGTCAAAGAAGGGCAGAGTGGATTCTGGGAAACTCCTGGAGAGAGGAAGCGATTTTGCTTTGTCAGACCGGTTTGCTGTATTACAAGATCCGGAGGAGGTGGAAATATCAGTTCAATATGAAGAAATCGCCAACAATGTGCTTCAAACGGCTGCTTCAGTAGCACCAGAAGAGAAATATCTCAAACAGACAATAATCTTCAGTGAGACCATTGATTTAATGAAGAAACGGCGGGCAATGAGAAATGCAGGAAGTTCTTTTTGCAAGGTCGAGTACACTGAGCTCTGCAAAACTATAAGAAAATGTATCAGAGAGGACACGCGCCGATTCAAGATGCAGCTAGTGCAAGAAACCCTGGCACAATGTGCAGGGAGCGTACGCAAATCTAAGAGGTTGTCAGAAAATTTTATTCCCAGTTATATGAAGATTAGAACCAATCCAAAACCTAACCTAACCAAAGACAACAATACTCACACAAGAACAAATGCCAGATATAGTGGAGGAAGTAACAAATGCTATAGAATCGATGAAAAACGGCAAGGCTCCAGGAAAGGACTGTGTAACTGTCGAAATGCTAAAAGCTGGTGGTTGGACGTTACATAAAACACTGGCAAAATTATATTCAAAATGCCTCAAATAACAAAAATGACTTATGAAAAAATGCAGAAGTGATTCTTTTACATAAAAAAGGAGCATAGGAAGCTTTACAGAACTACCGTCCAATAATCCTCCTATCAGTAATATACAAAGTTTTCACTAAGATAATTTCTAAAAGAATATTAAAAAACCGAATGACGCACAACCAAGAGAACAAGCAGGATTTAGAAGTGGGTTCAGTACAATGCATCATATCCAGATTGTATTGCAGGTCATACAAAGGCACAACAAATACACCATGCCACTGTGCTTGGCTCTTATCGACTACGAAAAAGCATTTGATTCCATCTCAAAGCCTGCGATAATGGATGTACTGGTTAGCCAAGGGGCAGATAAAGCATATGTAAACCTATTAGGATCGATATATGATGGAGCTACATCCACCATTCACCTTGATGATCTTGAAGTGCGAATTAATGTAGAACGAGTTGTAAACCAGGGTGACGTAATATCGCCTATTCTTTTCTCGACTGGCCGTGTAGAAGTATTCCGTTACTTGGATTGGGAACAGGATGGTGTAAAGATCAATGGTGCAAACTTAAACCATCTTAGATTTTCTCATCTTAGATCATCTTCTCCTTTTACAAGATCCAGAGGAGCTGCAAAGATACATACAAGAACTGCAAAGGGCCGGCGAACCATTTGGCTTGAGAATAAACCTGAAAAAGAGTCAGGTTATGTTCAGTAACTTCCCTCAGAACAGAAGAATTTCATTTTTAAGAAGGGATTTGGAGATTGTGGACAACTTTATATATCTTGAGCAGAGGATTTCAATGGAGGGGGATACCGTCCGGGAGGTGGAACGGCGTGGTAATTGTGGCTGGCAGGCTAAACATAGTGTATAAGAGCAGACTTCCACTTTGCCTGAAAAGAAAAGTCTTCGATCAGTGCATTCTACCCGTTATGACATACGGAAGTGAAACCTGGACACTTACATCGCAATCAATTTAAAAACTTCGGGTAGCACAGAGGGGAATGGAAAGATGTATGCTTGGCATCCCAAGACGAGACAGAAAGTCCTGCGCATGGATCAGGGGACAAACGAAAGTCTGTGACATCATTGGAAGAATAAAGCAATTGAAATGGAGATGGGCAGACCGTATAACGAGGCGATGGGATGACAGATGGACCAAGGCAATCCTGGAGTGGATACCACTTGATCGCAAACGTCCGCGAAGAAGACCGAAAGCACGATGGATTGATGACATCGTTAAGTGTATTGGACCTGGGTGGCAGGGGAAAGCCCAGGACCGTGTAAGTTGGAAGCATGCTGAAGAGGCCTTTATCCTGCAGTTGATCGGCACGGGCTATGGCATATATATATATATATATATATATATATATATATATATATATATATATATATATATATATATATATATATATATATTGAGAATTAAATATGTATTGATATGTTGTCAATGAAAACATGACTAGCCAATTATATTTTATTTAACTTTTTTTCATACGTAAATCAATGATTGTTAATAGTTTAGTTTGTGTTATTTAGTTTATTATTAATGCTATATACATGGTGATACAATAACTTATTTATAGTTTAGATAGTTTAGTTGGTGTCATTTAGTTTATTATAAATGCTATATATATATATATATATATATATATATATATATATATATATATATATATATATATATATATATATATATATATATATATATATATATATATATATATGGTGGTACAATAACTTTCAATTGATCAATATGAATAACTTGCTATTTTTGATAGACTTGTTTCCGAAGGTGATATTTTGAGTGATTGTGTAGGACATATATGACCATATTAGGGAGAGTTAAATGGTCCAACAACGCATGTTTATTGTCAATATATTTTATCAATATAAGTCATCAATAGTGCGACCTGGTAACTGGTGAAGAAATTCGATTTCTTTTGTGGGACATTTTTAAAACCTATTGACCAAAAGATTTGAATTTATGAACTGATATAAGAACTGCAACTTAGTTCACGAATATCGGATTGAATGACATATTAGAGGTGAATGCGAAGCAGGGCATCATAAATATTCGTAATAATGCCTAAGAATCTCTTTATGCTCAAATATATAATATGAAAAAATACATCTATCACAATGGTTACACTAAAATATCATAAAGTGAGTGCAATAGTAACAAATTCTCATCATATTACTCATCCATATTACGATATATTCAAACGATTACGACCCTTAGAAAAGATTCAAGACTATAACATCAGGATAACATTCAAGGCTGAAAATATACTAACTTACCGAAACCAAACTATCCCAGATTTTCGGCCAATTTTCGGCATGTTTGATCCTCCCTCAGAAGCGTTTTAAGATAGTACTCGCCGAAGTCGGAAGGTCGATCATAGCGGAGCGATTCAAGTCGAAGTTGGCATTTTTGAACTTGGCAAACCAATCTTGAGCAGTCCGATCGACTATAGTGTCCTCTACATATACGGCGCAAATGTCTGTAGCTTTTTGACCACGACTATATAGGCGAAATATAGCAAGTGTCCAAAATGAAGTTTTTTTGCCATCTCAAAGGCTTTAAAACTAATTGAAAGTTTTTTAGAAAAATTATGCCAATATTTTTCTAAAGTAAGAAAAGGGGTTTCGAATGCATATATGCACTTGACCAAACAAAATAAAAATGCAGGAAAAACAAATTAATTTTAAAAACGACCGGAACTTATGGTACATCCTATTAGATTAACAATTATTTTTGAAACATACCTACTTGTAGTTGAAACGAAAATGTTCATCCACCTGTCGAATATTTTCATGTTGATTGAGTACAATGTCACGCCCTTGAATACTTTTAGGACCACCAGAACCTCGTACTCATTCACAACTTTAATCCTCAAACTATCATATCCTTGTTGTGGTAAAGGTAGAGTCAGTAATGTCCAGTTATCTTGTTATGCCGCAAAAACCTTGTTTCATATCAATATATTCATGCCTTTTCAAACTGGGATAATTGCCTGAAACGATGTGGTGAACGAACTTATAGCACTTTTAACAGAACCACAAGAAAGCTTCTCAACTTCATAGCATACGAAAAATTCTTCACATGATTAAAACTTTTTTTTATCGTTTATTTTGCCTTGCTTTTTGTAACACCACAAACCAGGCAAAAGGTATATAAGTTTTTCTGGTTACTATATAGCGACATGCCAGGTACATACGTTTTCGCAGTGAGAAATTTTTATGTTAACAGAATATTTTTCAATAAGAGTGTCGGAACTTTCAAAAGTAATTGAGGGCACACTGTTGGAAATGCAAATTTCACTTATAGACTGCTGTGTGTAGTACATAGTGTCAATTCATTTCATCTGTGTCGAACATTCGCCACTAGAGAAGTTTGAAATACATTTTGTAAAAAATAATGTTTTCCGACGAAGGACACTTCTGGCTTAATGGGTTTGTAAACAAACATAACTGCAGGATTTGATTGGATGAAAATCCTATCGTTGGGTGCTCTTGTTAGGCTGAAAGACTGAAGGCAATCCGACTTATCACACATCTCGCTATGCATTCGATTTTTTGAAGGAAAGGTGTCCTTTTACACGTTATTTTGTGTAATGGTAATGTCAAGTGGCCATTAAGATCCTGTGATCTCACACCCTTGGATTATTTAATATCTGGTTTACAGAAATAAACCCCGAAACATTCAGACCACCATTGAAAATACATATGCCACGCGATATGTGTGAAAGGGTAATTGAAAATTGGGTCTCCAGAATGCATTTCACTAGACGAAGCTGAGGGGGATATTTGAACATTGTTTTCAAATCATGCCATTATTTGTTCTTCAAGATAAAATAAAAATTTAAAGCTCTGACACTCTTATTGGATGACCTTTCTTACACAATTTTTAATATTTTTGTACCTTTGGTAATAATCATGGGCTCATTTTTTGTAAACAATCTACTGCAAATTTTTAAGTTGATATCCGTGTAGCAGCATACAGCGTTCAGCAGCATTCAGGTTGCAGTTTTGTAAACTTACTTTTTCTTATACATATAATTTATGAATTTATAATCGGAATTAGCATTAATATTGTAATATTTTTATTACAATATTAATTAATCTGTATTTATTAATTTTTCACCTAATTTTTTATTTTTTAAATTACTAGTTTCTGATATTTTTAGCCATAACGCTGGATATTTATTATTGGGATTATAACATTTATGTTTTGAATCTTTTATGTAATTTCGTTTGAATGTGTTTGATATGGGTATAAGAGTGCATGGAAGGCTAAAAAAATAAATAAATAAACGAAATGATATACAGAATCGTGTAAACTTTGAAGTAAACGTCGTTTGTCGGTTAATTTAAAATAAACAGAATCTGTCCTTTAAAAAGGATATGAATCTCGTATATACAGTATCTTTCAAATATAAGTGGCAAGTGGGTTACAATATTGATGATGGATTAAGGACATATTTGGTGCTTGTAAACTAGATATTTTTATTTCATCATAAAGTGTTATGTTTTGTGAATTTAATATTTCTGAGAAACCTAGACTACTTCCATTAATTTCGATTTAATCAGTATGGAGAGCTTCTGTACTGTGGTTGCCAATAAAATTAGATTGATGGAGTCTTATTAATATATTTTATTTAAACTCATTTTTACGTTGGTTTTATAGCTGGGTCTACATCAATAAAAATGTATGTGTGTGTTGAATTTACTGTGCGGCTATAATATTTACGACGCAAAATTACCACACACAGTCAATAAAGATTTGTATTGTGCGCCCTGTATGCCCCGCTCCGTCTATGTGTGCAGTGGGATGTTTGTAGGTTATGTTCGATTACGTTATTCCAATAAGCGTCAAAAATAATCTAAGCCGACCGCGGTGGTCTGGTGAGTTAGTCGCCCGCCTGGCAATCCAATGGTCCCGGGTTCAAATCCTAGTGCGGGCATGGATGTTTATGTGCGTATTTGTATGTGTTTGTCGGTGTTGGTAAGTCACTAAATAACGCCTTTGAGCGTTGACGTGACTTAAATAAAAAAAATAAAAAAAAAAATTAATAAGGTTTATATTTTTCAGCGTCTACTTATTTTCTGTAGTTCATACTTTTCTGTTTTGATACAAATGCTTCATCCAATAACGCTTTTCTTTGCTATTTTTTTAATTTTTCTTGAACAATTGTCTATTATTACAAATGCAGCACACTTCTTCAACATAATGACATGCTTTGACTACAATCAGTTACTCAATAAATAATAAATTATTAAATGATACTTTTCACTTTAACTACATAACGTAGGTTTGGTATCTTTTAAACTATCATTAGTATTAATTTCACTTCGACAACCCGTCCACACTCAAACCTTGTGTGCCGTAAATTCCTTTGATGTTCGCGAGAAAACCGACAACAGATGGTTCGTGTGCGTGCTGGACCGAGAAAATATATTTGTGTGTGACCTTGTGTGTCAAAGCTTCTACATTGCCACACACGCACCCGACATACAAAGCTGGGTCCACATCAGTACAATTTTGCGTTGTGCCGTATGTGTTGTATGTGGTATGCCTGCGTGGTAGTGTAGATGCTCTGACACGCAAAGTCACACACCAGATAATTCAAACGAATTGTTCCGGTAAATCCAACTCACACGCAAAATTTTATTAGTGTGGACCCAGCTCAACACATACAGGAACCAGCTTAAGACTATTAATTTTTCCGAATTAATTTACTGTATACTGTATGTAAGTGTACTTTATATCACTGGTTTAGTGAATTCAGTCGTGGCCATCATTCGCTTACGAAGGAATTTAAAGATCGTCCAAAATCGGTTGTTGTTCGCAAAACATCGATGTTGTGCGCAAATTGATAAAGCAAGATCGTCATGTGACTTACCGTCAGATTGATGCATCGCTGGGCATTAGTATGACAAGCCTACACAAGATTTTACATGAACATATAACCATGAAAAAGATTTGTGCGCGTTGGGTTTGACATAATTTGACAATCGCTCAAAAAAAGGCTCGTGTCTATTGGTGCCAAGAAATGTTCAAAATATACAATCGCGGTGTGTTAAAAGCCGTGTAAACTGTCAAGTGACGAATCTTGGATCTATGCGAATGAGTCCGAAAGTAAACAGCAACCGATTGTATGGGTGTTTCAAAATTAACCAAAACCAATAAAAGTTGTTCGCGCAAGAAGCACTTCGAAGTAAATGGTCGCCTTTAAATGTTTTTTTTTAATATATGGGCATGTGGTTACAGTGCTACTAGATTGATCGTTGAACGGTTAATTTTGAATGGTACATAACCGTTTTTTTGCCAGAAGTCTTTGAAAAAATAAGAAAAAACAACCAGCGACGCAGGAAAGGATCCAGCGTCTGTGAAGAATCAACGTGGACAAAGTTTTTCGATTCGATTATCGTGTAGAATATTTTGAAATGAAAAAAATAAAACTATTTTCAATAATAAATATTTGGTTTTATTTATTATTCCGGATACATAAATAACAATCCTCGTATTAGTCTGAATATAGATCTTTCATAATTATATGTTGTGTCGTAATTTTTCGACACATCTAAGAAACGATTAAAAAATGTTAAAAATTGTAAAATTTGTTAAAACAGTTTTAAAGTACTGTAAAATTTAAGTTTTAAAGTAAGTAAAATAAAAGTGATAGATAACAAAGTAAAAAATTGTTTTATTCGATTTAAAAAATGAACTATCACAAAGTAACGAACAAATCAATCAATAATGAGAAAGGATTGTCCAATAAGAGTGTCAGAGTGGTAGCCAATGGGGCACAATGATAATTACAAGTAAAAATCCGATCTTAAAGAACAAATAATGTCATTATGGTATGTTCTAACAATAATGTCGTTCAACTGTCCACCTCGGCTTCGTCTGGTGGAATGCATTTTTAAGACCCAACTTGCTTTTTTGCTTTTTCACACATATTGCATGGTATATTTTCAATGATGGTCTGAATGTTTAGCTTAAAGTTAAGTATTGTTTGGTGTTTATTTCTGTTAACCAGAGATTTAACATAACTTCACGAAAAATATTCCAAGGACGTGCGATTGCGTGTTCCTAGAGGCCAGTTGATATTACCATTTCGAGAAATAATGCCCAGGAAACTTTTCTTGCAATACATCGATTATTAATTGATAAAAGAAAGTATTGTTCAAATCAACATTTATCAGTTCAGGCCAGATATATTATTTTAGCATATTTCCATGTTAATGAACAGTAATACGATTTCCGTAATCGGCTTCAAAAAACTAATGTCCTATCACTCCTTTAGTCCAAAAACCGCCCCAAACAGTGATTTTGTGAGGATGAAGATATACATTATATGGTGAATTAACACAATATATTGAATACAGTAGTCTTTAAGTAACATTTACATTTCAGTGTTGCCGCTTTACGTTTCAAAATCCAACACTCTTATTATAACAACTGATTTTAAAACTCTATAAAGGATCTATAAAGTTCGTTGTTTAAGAGTTTGAAAAAAACACAATAAAATATTGTGTTTTTTCTTGAAATTTATCTATGTTTCGTTTAATCTTTTACTCACCCTCTTTTTTGTCGTCCTCAGTAAGGTTTTTCTTTCTATCGACTTTTATACCGTTGGCATACGCACAAGTAGTATTGATTTTGAAGTAATACAGCTAGAGGTTCGAACTTTCTAATTACTGCCTTCAAAGTTAAATTGAATGGCATTGTTGACAGAGCATCTCCTCTGTTTTAGTAATACTAAGTGTAGCTAAATTAAATGTATACACTTCGACGGTATATTAAATTAGGTATTCTTACTACCTCAATTTAGAGTATCAAAGGTTTATTAAATTCGTTACTAATTAGATTACTAAATTATTCAGACATGAAAAAAATGTCGTGACTTTAATATATATGCATATTTTTAAACTGCATATTTATTTAGGCAGTTCATCTGACTTTTTGTAATACATAGTGGCCATTAAAAAGTCACATAATAAAAATATATTTTTTTTGATTAATTTTGTCACTTCACACTGTACAGTTAAAGTCTTGATCTTGTTTGATAGAAGGATTTTCGACGAGTACTTGGAAAAATAAATTGTGTTATTGGATGTGTTTTTGCCCCTGGCATCGAAATATTGATGCTAATTGGAAGTGATCGGCATAGAACACCTTGAGAGATCGCAGAAATTCTTCATATCAACCGGCCAACAGTTGGAAGGCGTTTATGAAACTTGGAATCGTTAGCAAGGCTAATGTATAGATGCCTCATGAGTTAATGGAGAAACATTTGGTACACCGAATTTCTGTTTGCGAAATTGTAGAATTATAGAATTTCTGCTCTGCTATTGAAGCATAATCAAATCGATACATTTTTACCGCCGATGATTACACAGGTTATAGGTGATGGAAAAATGAATTGTATATAATAGTGTTAAGTTTGGTGTGGTGCGGAGATGCCCCTTCAATCAGCGCAAAAAGCTAATTTACATCCAAAGGGGTAGCCAATTTACATTTGGTGGGTCTAAGAAGGAAATCGTTTATTATGAGTTTTGAAAACGTTTTTTGAAAGTCTGAAAATCAGATCATTAATTCGGAGAAATATTGTGCAAAGATAAGTTCATTAAAGCGAGCTGTCGATTAGGAGCAGCATTAATTTGCCAATTAATTATTGAGGCAATGCTATACCACATGTGGTTTTTTGTGCGTTGGTTTGGATTATTCAAATGTGGTGATTTCGATTTGAAAGTCAAAGAACGCCCAGATTAATCGACAAAAATTAAAGATGCCGAATTGCAAGCATTGTTGGAAGAAGACTATATATATGCAAACTCAACAATAAATGACAGATAGGTTAAATGTTAGTCGCCGACTATTTGCGATTGTCTGCATGCCATGGAAAAGATCTAGAAGCAAGGAAAATGGGTACCATCAGCTGAACTACAGGCAGATTGAAAGGGGAAAAAAGGGGTACGAAGTTTTGCTCTCTCGGTATGAAAGGAAGCCTTTTTTGCATTGAATCGTAACTGGAGACGAAAAGTGGATATATTTCGAGAATCCAAAACGCAGAAAATCATGGGTTGACACAGGACAATCATCAACATCGACCGCAAGACCGAAGCGCTTTGGAAAGAAGACAATGTTGTGTATTTGGTAGGATCAGAAGGATATCTTATACCATGAGCTTTTGAAACCAGGTGAAACAGTTAATACCGTTCGCTACCGTCAACAAATGATCAATTTGCACTATGCATTAATCAAAAAGCGAATAGAAAGGGGTACAAGACACGGAAAAGTGATTTTGCAGCACTGCAACGCGCCATTACACAGAGCTCTATCATTTTGCAGTGGTCCGAGACACCATTTCTACACTTGGCTGGGAACTCTTGCCTCACCCGCTGTATCATGCGTTTTCCATGACCACTTCAACAATTACTGAGATGTCCAAACATGACTTGTTGACTGGATTACCTCAAAATATGTACGGTTTTTCTTGGAGGGCATCCACAAATTGCCAGAGAGATGGGAAAAATGTACAGCCAGCGATGGGCATCGTTTGAATAAACCATTTTTTACCTTTCTCCCAAATTAAACGTGATTTTTTAAGAAAAAAATTAGAAAGATTATCCACCACATATCGACATATATCGACAGCCTGATGATACGGCAGTTAGCATGGAGCGGGTTCGATTCCCGTACTAGGTATGGACTTTTTCTAAAATTCTTGTGAATGTTTCTAGGTAAGGGTGTAACATCTGACAAGGAATTACCCCTCAGTCACGCCATTTCAAGGCTGGGTAAGGCCGGAGAGGTTTTTTACGTTGATCACTCGCCAGTCGGTAGGCTCCTCGAGATACTTATGGTTAACTACAAAACCAAAGATTGATGATGGGGTGGTGCTGACCAGGGTTTTCTGTAGCCAATAACCGTGGTTCGGAACCCACGTTAAGATGTAGGTCCAGTCGCTAAATAGCCCTCTCAGTTGCCGATGCGCCTCTAACTAACTAAAATTTTACTTTTTACTTTTGCACCTCGTAGATTCATTAAATACAATTTGTAATAAAAGTTTTTCTTCATCTGTTGTCAAAAAAATGGCGCGAACTTTTGCATCAATCCAAAATATTTGATACAAAAAAAATAATGATTAGGTCCACTATGGATATTATAACACTCTAAAACTTTGCGGGACATGGATTGTATTAGATGATCTCTGTTTTCTACCCCGAACACGTAGTACACATGCTTCATGTTCGTTTAATGTTTCTGGTGGCCGGGTTTATCATTCAATAATTCAACCGATTTATGTTCTATCAATGAAAAATTATTCAGAATTTATTCAGAAAATATAAAATACAAGTTTATTCATCAAAATTGATATTGTCTCCTTCAAAGTATTCCCCATGGACTGTAACGCACTTATGCCAGCGCTGGATCCAATCCTTGAAACATTTTTTATACTCGGTGTTGGGTATAACCATCAGAGCTGTCTTCGATTTTTTCATAATCTCTAGGCTGCTAATTTGCCCGTATTTGTTTTTTGACTCGATTGAGCAGAAAGAAGTCACAGGGAGCCAAATTAGGTGAATTCGGTGGTTGTTTGTAGGTATTCGTTCCGTTTTTGGTAAAAAAGTCGCGGATAGTGATGGTACTGTGCGACGGGTGTTATCGTGGTGCAAAATCCATGAGTTGGTTGCCCACAAATCCTTTCTTTTTTTGGCGAATTGCTTCAGGCAAACGTCTCATAACGCCCAAATAATACTCCTTGTTGACCGTTTGACCTTTCGGAAGGTATTCATGATGCATAATACCGTTGTAGTCCATGAAAACCGAGAGCATTGCTTCTTTTTCGATTCAAAACGACGTGTTTTTTTCGGTTTTGGCTCATTGGGTGCATACCATGAGCCTGATACCTGGATTGCGTGTCGTACTCAAAAACCCACGTCTCATTTCCAGTAATAATGCATTTGATAAATGTTCGGCCGGATGCAGCCTTGGAAATCATGTCTTTTGTGATGTCAACGCGGTCTTTTTTTGCATGAAATTCAAGTCTTTCGGCACCAACTTTTCTGCAACACGGCGGAAACCCAAATCATTAACTAAAATGTCTTGAACGAATCCACAAACAATGGTTAAGTCCTCTGCTAGCTTTCCGATGGTTAATTTACCGTTATCTTTCACTTTATCGATGTTTTCGTCGGTTTTCGATGTCGACGGTCTTCCACTTCGTTCGTCATCACCGACGAACTCACGACCACTTCTGAAGCGTTCGTGCTACTGAAACATGTGTGTATGAGTATCATTATCGAAACACTTTTCCAACATTTCCAAGGTTCTCTAACCATTGAATCCGTTTTTAACGCAAAATTTAATACAAATTCGCTGTTGCAAATGCAATTCCATTTAAAAAAAAATTAAAAATCGAAAACACGCACAGAGGCAGGTGAATTCACGACGGCGTCACTTTTACAAATGTCAGGCTATGACGCTGAAATTTGATGGAAATGTCAATGTCCAATATCGAACAGAACTAATCGGGTGACAGAGCGGCACACGGTGGCTATTTGAAACGGGGAAATTGCCGGGAACTTTTTGATCAAAGTGGTATACTAGGGATGGCCTGCTTTCCAGGTGCATAGCACCCTATACCATAATTTCTGGAGTAATAGTTGCACGCCGTTCTAATGTTAAAGTAAAATTTCGCTTTTTATCTTGAAAACGTCAACTATTCCACATTCATCAGGATCGCTTAAACAAAATCGCGCCTCATGTTTAAAGCAAATAGCATTTCATTCTAGGTATTATTCAAAACAGATAATTTATCAAACAGACAAAAGATCGGTTGTGGTGTACGATTGAAGTGATGTGTGGTTGAAGAAAATGGTTTCGTTTACGACATGTTGCAAGATTATCGAAAAGGAGAACATAAAGAAGGTATTAAACAGAAGGAATAGCAGGCAGTAAGAGAGGAAGGTGAAGGAAGAAGTTAATTGAGAAGGTGAAACAGATTTACAAGAACTAAATGTATGGTACTTGGAAACGAAATCACGAAATAAGAAAAAAAAATGAAATATCGCCACCAGGTCTTAGGCCTTTTGTAGAGCTGAGATAAAATAAAGTTTCGTTAGGGTTGCATACATTGTTGGCAAGCACGAACGTTTTTTTATTACTGTTCCAATAGACTATTAGATTCTATTCGTCTAGTCTAACTAGATTTCCTTTCAAACTTGGCAATAGTATAATATAAACCTATAAAATGATGAATGTAAAATGTGACTGGTATAAGAGCTTTAACGATAAGGTCGCTCGCCAACGCCTTGAAAGAATGACAATGTGGGAGCTGTACGTTGTTTGCTTATCTATGACCCCGACTTAAGTTTTGTGCGATATCGGGGCAATAAAATCTCATTAAAGACACTTTATAGATTATTCATGAAATTTTGTACTGATAAATGACAACATTTTGGAGATATTTCAGCGTTCCAGAGTAGTGAAGCGTATGAACTAACGGCTGAAACTAAATTAAGTAATTGCTTTCATATAATTATGGGACTATATAAAAGTCTAAATAAAAAAAAAATTAATCAGTTAGAACTTAGAGAAACCTTTTGTGCAAAACCTTTATGTATGTTTTGTGAGAAACCTTTACCTTTATGTTTCTGTATGTGATTACAAGAAAAGAGTCTATTGATTATTGCTACTTCTACTATTAGGAGGGCAAGGATGAGATGGTTTGAAGACCGGTGTTAGGGAGTATGAGGTTCTTGCCATCTATAGAAATGTACAACGATATCTTAACACTTCTTGCTCTACGAAATCGAAATGAAAATATTGGGCATGTACATGGTGCTTTTATTGCAGTTAAAGGTAGGACAGTTTCCCGGATGACTGTTAATTGACACCCCTCCATCCTCCCTCTGGTGGGGGTGCGAGCTTATAGTCCTTATTGGTGTTTCTTACAGCGCACAAGATGAGAAAACTCTGGTCGCTTTAGCGATGAGTTGAGGTTTTGTTTTGGCTATCATGATTGTAGTGGAGGGAGCGGACATTTTCGGGGTGAAAGGCGAATTTTAACTTTTACTTTAGAACGGAATACAGCGATTTCTTCAAGAATTGGAATGGGAAGTTTGACGAACAGATTTTTCTTTCTCTTCCTAGGGGACTACAGCTAGTGAGAATTAACCTCCTAACTATCGCCTTCCACCTGATCGACCTCCAGCAGTCCCTTGCCTTTCGATGTGCATTAGTTCTGGATCATCTCTTCTTACATTATCCTGCCGTCGTGTTTTGGTCTACATCTTTTTCTGTTATCTCTTATTTACCTCCCCATGATTTTTCTTGGTATTGCGTTTTTTGGCATTCCCGCTAGGTGTCCCATCCATCTGAGCCGCCGAACCAGTCTACATTCTTTGTTCATATTAACCATTCACTGTTCATTAACCTGTTCACCAGTTGAAATAATTAAGTAAAATCACTTTTTTGATTGATTTTTAGAAAAATGTGTGTGTTTGGATGATAAAAGTTACTCAATGTGTTAAAGACTTCTTTATTACACTGGTCACACACTACACGCTACAATGTATACGGATATACACACAATATGCGTACATAGTACACAATATACATTATACTGATACACAGTAGAATAATACTCATAGGCAAACAAATCTATATTTTATTTAATATTTTGTATTACCGCCCTTAGCCTCTATGACTGCGCGTACTCGTCTTGGCATACTTCGAATGCAATTAAGACACCTTTCTTTGACGTGTTCATTTTGATTCTAATGGAAAATTATTCTCTCAGTTAACTGTGTCTTATTTTTGACATTTTCCTTGGCAATCTTACGTTTTAAAAGCTCCCAGACATTCTTTATTGGATTTATGTCTGGTGAGTTTCCAGGCCAGTCCAACAACTGAATATTCTGTTCGTTAATGAATTTTTTCACCGCAGTTCGCAATATGACATGGCGCTCCATCTTGCATGAAAATCGTATTTTCATTATTAGGGCACCATTCTCTCAATTGATGTATCAATCTATTTTCTAGGACCGAAATGTACTGTTACTGTATCATGGTCCCTTGATAATATCAAGTTCCCCAAGACCTTTGCTGCTAATTACCGACCAAATCATAACTGATCTTGAGTGTTTTATCAGTTTTTATCATACAGTCTGAATGATATTTTTCGGAAGGTCTTCGTCGAACGTATTGGGTTTTGTTCATTAAGATTTGAATGATGCTCCCATTACTAAAGCAAACCTGTTAACATAATTTATTAAAATTTTTAGAATAATAAAAATTCTGTTATTCTGCTAAATATTATCACGTACCTTTTCCCAATCGTCCTTAGTAAAACCTTGATATTTTTTAGTCCATGCTAAACGTTTTTTCTTCTTCTGGTTCGTAAGTTTTGACATTTTTACTGGTCGGCGACTGTTCAACTCCAAATCCACCTATCTTCATCGCACTGTACGAATGGATACATCGATTCCAGCCTATGTCATTTTATGTTTTATGATCGTATTTGTGGCCGTTCTATCATTTTTGACCACCTTGGCCAAAATGCGCAACCCGTGAGAGGTTACTAATGGTTTTCTGCCACATTTACCACGACGTTTGGGAATCAAGGTTATGCACATTTTTATTTTGCGGGCTATATTGGTTACCGATGTCTTGGATATGTTTGCTCTCTTGGCAATTTCTCTTTGTGACATTATTCCTAGGGCCAAAAGACCCTTAACAACTCCAATTTTGGCCGGGGAAATATCTTTAGGTCTACCCATTTTTAAAAATTAGAACACAAGTAAGGTTAGGTAACTGGTAACCTAAAAAGTTATTTTAAAAGCATATACAACCTTTTTTATGTTGCCAAATACGTTAGAATACAATATTAAAGCAAAAATACTTACTTAACTCAATAATTTGATCAATATTTGTCAATAACTTCACTCAAATGCACCAGAAAATAACACACTTAATATAGCAAACGCACCAAATACTCAAAAAAATGGCGGTGTTCGCGGTCAGTGTGGCCAATAAAAAAAATATTGGCATTATGTTCGAGATAAATTAATCTGTGGTTTAGTAAACATTTTTAGTTCATACAGTAACTCAAAATGCTTTAGAAATACGCATAACTTGGATTTTGCTTGAAAACCACAAGTGGTTACATTAATATGGACAGGGATTGTATATTTCACGTCTACAATATCCAGATCTTTGTAAAATTGTTTGAGTTCGAAGTTATACCTGGTCCCCTGAATTCCATTGTCATTTACAGCACCACAAATTTTCCTGAGCACTCCTCTTTCAAATATTGCAAGTATCTCTTATGTGAGAGTCCACATCTTGTAAGTGATTGCTGCCCAAATGAGCGTTTTATAGATAATTCATGCTCCTTTAAATACGTTTAGATCTTAGGACATAATGCCGGGAATAAATAACTTTGTCACTCTTCATAATACAATTTCTGATATCTCCTGTGCTGTGATTATCATCAAGTTTGCTTCCCAGATACGTAAATTCCTTCATAACTTCAATATTGCCATCGCCGATTATCCAGTTCTGTTCTGTTAGATTGGTTCTATTTTTCTCCACCTTTGTTTTCTCTGTATTTATTTCTAGACAGGTTTTTTTTGTTTTCACTTTGAACTATTGACACATCATATTTCAATAGTTTGGTCATCTGTCTTTTCTTTATCATTGTTCCATTTACGCCGATGTCTGTTTCGCTAATGACTTTGTTCAGAACTATGTTAAACAAAACTGGTACCAATCCATTCTACTGTCGCAAACCTTCTCCGATCTCAAATTTTACTGTGAACAGATTTATGGTTGATAAATTTATGGGACAGAATTTATTGTCGCTAAAAGAAGTGCATTTAATTTGATCCATTTATGGTAGAGTTACAAACTGTTACAACAATAACCGTAATGACTTACTCATTTTTGTACCAAATGTTAGAGTGGAGTTCATTTTTTTTATCATTACATAATACGATGGTCATTCAATAAGCCTTTAGAAAATCGAAGAGATGGCGCTCGTAGCATCGGAAATGGTTTGTTTTTAGTAAGCATCATTATTCACCAGATAGCTGTCAAAGTTTCAGTTATATCCATCATATGGTTTAATTTTTATTGTCGATTGAAGCAAGAAACTTTTGTTTATTTAGAAAAATGGGAAAATGTGTTTCGAGTGGCGATTAAACAATTATATTTAAAAGGCTTAACACCGAAATAGATCAAAGTTGAGTTGGATAAAGTTCATGGAACGTCTGCTCTTGTGTTTGCAACTGTTTATAATAGGCTAAATGAGTTTAAACGTGGCCGTACATCCACAAAAGATGAACGTCGTTCGAGACGTCCAGTGGAAGTGACTACTCCCTATATGATTGACAATATCCACGACATGGTTTAAAGTGATCGACGAATCAACGTCGAAACGAAATAGTGAGGCAACATGCTTATTGCAAGGTACAGTATTTTCAATTTTGCACGAAAAATTGGGTGTGAAAAAGATTTCGCCAAGATGGGTGCCGCGTTTGCTCTCAGTGGAGAATAAACGCAATCGTGTGGTTGACTCTGAGGCTGTTTTGGCGATTTTTGGTCGCAATTCTGATGAGTTTCTGCGTCGATAGATAACTGTGGACGAAACATGGATACACTTCTACACTCCATAGACAAAGGAACAATCAAAACAGTGGGTTTTTGAAGGCGAACTGGCTCCCAAGAAGGCGAAGACGGTGAAATCGGCCGGCAAGGTTATGGCCACACTTTTTTTGGGATGCGCGCGGAATCATCTACACCGATTACTTGGAAAAAAGAAAAACTGGAGTGTGTTATGCATCATTATTGCATCGGTTGAGCGAATAAATCATGAAAAATCGTTTTACTCATTTGGAAAAGAAAAAGATCCTCTTCCATCAAGACAATGTACGGGTGCACACCTGTACAGTTTCAATGACCAAAATCATGGAATTAAAGTTCGAATTATTACAACATCTACCGTATTCACCGGATTTGGATCCCAGTGACTTTTTTTATTTCCGAACTTAAAAAATGGCTCAGCGGACAACGGTTCACATCGAATGAAGAGGTTATCGCCCAAACTGATGCCTATTTTGAGGACCTTCCGAAATCTGACTTTTTGGACGGCTTAAAAAAGTTGAAGAAACGTTTGGAAAACTGTATCGAGCTAAAAGGAGATTATATTGAAAATAAAAAAAACTATTTAAAATACATATTACATACAGACATAATACATATTAAAGTACATCATAGTGTACAAAAATTTTCAAAATTAATCCATAAAATATATTTTTATAGTGTTGCATTTTCTTGTTCTCCAGTATATTTAAGAAAATCTATTAAATAAATTTAATTTAGATTAAAAATCCGAACGCATTAGTCGATGTTTTAATTTGTCATTTACTTGTTCTAGTTCTCTCAACTCGTACTGAACTAGATTTAGTTATACCCCCTGAGTGAAGGTTTCAAATTACATTTTGCGCTACCTACCACATGGCTTAAATTGGTTCTTACGTCTCGCCACTTGAAGCGGGAATATCAAACTGGTACGAAAATGCTACAAACAACTTCATCTGGACTCCGGTTTACGGTGTTCGATTCCCAGAAAGAATAAAATTATTTAGTACGACAGGAAGTTATTCTTTCGGGATGTGGGTGGTGACTAAAGAATCGAGTTTGTTTTGGGAAAACATTTGTCTCGTAATCGTTCAGACACATGTTAAATGGCCCACTGTTGACTTTAAAATTTAAAGGTCGGGCTCGAGAAGTGCATTTAAAACACGAATAGAATGAGAATAGGTTTTGGTTATGATAGAAATATCGTAGGACATGTTTATAGAAAGTGTCTTTTTATTTATACAGAACATTTACACCGTGGCGATGAATAACTCAACTGTTAATGAAAAGTTACCAATGATTTATTAGGTTGTTGCATATTTTGTTGTCATGTTTTTCGGGTTATATTGCAACTACTAGAACTTTACAAAAACATTTATTTAACGATATTATTGTCCATAGTTGTCGCCAATTTGTTTCGATCTATTGGGTATCTTTTCGATACCAGATGTAAAAAACTTTACCCGGATGTAAAAAAATTATTTTTCTCATACGAAACGGCGTACACTGCACTACGAGGTATGGCTATTAAATAACGAGACTGATGCTGCTACAGAAGAAGTACTCATGAGCCAAACGCTAGCGACCAACAGTTGTTTAGCGTGAAGCCTTCTCGTTCTCATTAGAGTTGTTTTTTGTTTCGCTGGAAAAATGTTATGTGTAACAATAGAGCAACAAATTGTTGCGAAAATTTACCTGAAACTTGGAAAAACCGCCACTAAAACTTATAATTTATTTAAAGAAATGTATGGCAATGAATATTTATCGCGTGCATGTGTTTTTGAGTGGTTTAAGCGTTTTCAAGATGGCCGAAAAGACGTTGAAGGTGATCCACACCCGGGTCGCCATTCCACGCCAAAAACGGATGACAATATCCACAATATCGGTAATTTGGTTCGATCTGATCGTCGGTTAAGTATTAGTACGATTGCTGAAACTATAGGAATTGACAAAAATAATCCTGGCAAATTTTACATAACAATTTTAACATGCAAAAAGAGTGTACCTAAATGGTGCCTCAAATTCTCACGTTTGAACAGAAGCTCGTAAAAATGTTTGTACTGAAACTTTGAATGCCATTGAAAATGATCCAAACTTATTGGAAAAGATAATAACATGTGACGAATTGTTGTTTTTTACTTATGATCCTGAAACGAAGCCACCAGCCCATGCACTGGATGAGCCCAAATTCACCGAAAGCCATAAAGCTCGAATGAATGAAAAGCGATTCATTCCGCATTGTCTGTCAAGAGGTTTCTAACCAAGTACAACATTTCAGTAGTACATCCGCCTTATTTGCCAGATTTTGTGCCGTGCGACTTCTATCTGTTTTCTAAGGTGAAATATGCATTAAAAGGAACAAGATTCGACTCCATTAAATCTGTGAAAGATAATGTGACACGCGCTCTGAAGGAACTGACAGAAGAAGACTTCCAGTACTGTTTTCAACAATGGAAGATTCGCTTGGAGCATTGTAGAGATAGAGGAGGGGTGTATATTGAAGGTGATAAGAAGTAAATATGTATGAAATCAAAATAAAATGTTTTACGGCGTCAGTCTCGTTATTTAATAGTCACACCTTGTATGTAAGTACCCTTCATCAAAGAAGCCTGAGAACACTTGAAGTAAACAGTTTTAAAACATTTAACGTTTAAAAAACTCTGAACTTCTGTTTTCAATTTTCGTATGTATATCGTCATAGAAAATAAGTTTCATATCAAAAAAGTTTGTGAACTATTGTATACCATGTATAAACAAATATTGGATTAACGCATTATCGTTTGTTGTTTGCTTTAATGCCGTTCTATCGGCCTGAAATGAAAACAAAATTTTTTGCAGTCGACATTTACTCGTCATTATGGAAGTGCCCAAGCCCGTTCGGGAACTAGTCGTTAAACTGCGAGGTCAAGGAAAATTCCTTTTTCTTATCGAGAGGTAGGAAAAATTGTTGACAAAAATCCTTCGACTATATTTAATATAGTTAAAAGGTGCAATGAATTCGGTCATATTTTGATTAGACCACGTTCTGAACAGTCATCAGTACTGAATAATGTTCAGAAGCTTGAAATACTAAGCTAATAGAAATGTTCGAGGAGCGACACCTATAGAGCAGTAAAACAACTATATAATGTACTACGTTTTTTCAAGTTTCATCCTTCATATGAACATATGTGAAGTTTATCTCTGTAAAAATTGTTTACAAGCAGTGGAAACTCATAGAGAAATGCTAAATGTATTAGGGGAGTCTGCTCCTTCATAAACAATGCTTTGTAAGTGGGCAAGTGAGTTTCAACGTTTTCGTACAAACCTGGATGGACGGACATATATATATATATATATATATATATATATATATATATATATATATATATATATATATATATATATATATATATATATACATATATATATATATATATATATATATATTTTTTTTTTTTTTTTTTTTTTTTTTTTGAGGGGATTGGGAAATCTTCTAAAGACATCCATGTGTTCGATGTTCAGTGACATGGGAATGTCGGATTCATGCCCTTGTTGGAGTCATGCCTACCGACTAAAACCCTTCCCCCTCAAGGATATCTGCTCGTGGCCTGGAAACCGCCGTTAGGCATTACTTCAGGACACACAACAGATTGTCAGTCCAAATTTGCCTTACGTCTTCTCTCGTCCTCTATTTTTGTCCTCATTATTTTCTCCACCATGCCCATTATTCTTGCCCACTGTCTTTTTCCTTCCAAAAGCAGAACGCCGATGTTGTGTTCCGTCACTTCTACGTTGCATTCGGCAGCAGTAGCAATCCGGAGCGGTTCCCATCTCGGGCAGTGGAAGATTGTGTGGTCCCTTGTATCCACCATCCCACAATAGCGACAATCCTTGTCCTCTGACTTTCCCATTCTGTGTAAATAATATCTGAAGGATCCATGGCCCGTTATTGCTTGTGTTGTGTAGAAATTTGTCTCCCCTAATTTTCTGTTGTGCCACTCTCTCACGTCTCGGATAAATGTTTTTGCCTTTCCCTCATAGTCGTTCCATTCTTTGTGCCAGGCTTCCAGTAATTTCTGTCTTGCTTGGGTTTTTGATTCCTTTCCGCTTTCGAATATTGATATGCTTTCCATGATTCGGAGTCTTATTGGTGGTAGACCAGCAACGGCTAGGATGGCCATTGTGGGCACGGTTCTATATGCACTTGTAATGCGTATTGCCATTTTTCTGTTTACTCTTTCGAGCATTGCCTCGTAGTGCTTATACCTTAATCCCTTTGCCCAAATAGGCGCCCCATACAAAATGGTTGATATAGTGGCCTCCACCAATATACGCCTCTTCCAGGCCCTTGGTCCTCCTGTTTTTGGGGTTATTTTATTTAGTATCATCAATGTTTTATTTGCTTTTTCACATGTCAGTTTGACGTGAGTGGTCATTTTAGCATCTTTGTCTATGAGAATCCCCATATATTTAATTGCTCTTGTACTGTTTATTGTGGCACCCTGAATATTGATTTGGAGGTTTGTGAGTTTTCTTCTCCCCTCCAATATTACCATTTCAGTTTTTTTTGGTGATATTTTAATGCCCATTTGGTCCATCTCCAGGGCTATTTTGTTAACAATATGCTGTGCCATTTCTTCCAGAACAGACCTGGTCCTTGCTCTTACCACCACAGCCAAGTCATCAGCGTACGCCACCATGGTAACTCCTTTCTCTGTGCTGATTCTCAGGATTTGATCATAGAAAATATTCCATAGTAAAGGTCCGATGATCGATCCTTGCGGTACTCCGCAGGTTATTGATATTTTGTCCCCCCACTGGGTTAATATATATCTGTCTGAGAGGTATGATTGAATCATTTTAATTAGGTACGGGCTGATTTTTGCCCGATATAAGGCATTTACTATCTTTTCCCAGGGGGCTGAGTTAAAGGCATTTTCTATGTCTAACGTGACCATTGCGCAGAATTCTCGGTTATTGTAGGCCTTTGTTTTTATTTCTTCAGGAGTTTCCATAATCTTCGATAGCGCATTTAAAGTTGATTTCCCTTTCCTAAATCCAAATTGGTTGTCGTGTAAGATTTTACGGTCTGTTATTTCTTTCTCCAGTCTGCTTTTGATCAGCGCCTCTAGTAGTTTTCCGGCAGCATCCAGTAGGCATATGGGTCTATAAGATGTAGGATTTAGCAGTTCCTTTTTTGGCTTCTCAATTAGTACCAGCTTTGCTTCCTTCCATATATCTGGAAAATGGCCTTTGGCTAGGCACGTGTTCATAACACTGGCAATATTATCTGGATTATGCAAGGTAACAACCTTCACGATCTCTGGAGGAATGTGATCTGGTGCTGATATATATATATATATATATATATATATATATATATATATATATATATATATATATATATATATATATATATATATATATATATTATATATATATATTTATATATATATATATATATATATATATATATATATATATATATATATATATATATATATATATATATATATATATATATATATATATATATATATATATATATATATATATATATCATTTTTTTAAACATCGATTGTTTATTATTTATTCCTCAACATTTCTACAACATAAAAGTTATACTTATAATTTCTATACAAGGTGTCCGCTAATTATTGGTACACAGCAAAATTGCAAATTTTTTGAGTAAAAATATTGCGATTTAACCCCACTTACCAAAGTTAACAGTTAACAGTAACCAAGATACAGGGTGTTAAAATTATAATTTTATTTTCAATTTTGGTCAAAAACTTTCTTAAATAGTATCTTTCTTGAACGAAATTTGATAGTGAGAGGTATATTAAGAAAAGAAATTTAAATTTCTCGAAAATGTTTGTGTAGATTGCAGAGGGCGTTGTCTGCGACAGTTTTCTACGTTTGAAAGGCCTTAGTGTATTCGCATTTTTAATGAAAATATTATTTTGTCCGCCTTTTTTACGTAAAAAAGGTATATCTTGCAAATCTCACTCCGAGTTCCCATTTTCTAGACATTTGCGATTAAATGGTTCATTCCACTATTTTAAATTGCGCTTTTGAAGTTTTTTCACATTTTTTTAAAAGTAGGTACGCTATGATTAAAACAAATACATCAAGACGCTCTGAAAATTTCCGTCTACAATCTACATAAAAATTTTCGAAACATTTAAATTTTTTATCTTAAAAAATCCCCCACTACCAAATTTCGTTCAAAAAAGATACTTTTTAAGAAATTTATTGACGAAAATTGAAAATTAAAGTATAACTTTAACACCCTGTATCTTGGTTACTATTAACTTTTGGACTAAGGTAAGTTGGGTTAAATCACAATATTTGTACCTAAAAAATCTGCAATTTTGCTGTGTACTTAGCGGACACCTTGTATAGTAGAAAAACAATAAGGTGTTTGCAGTAACTCATTTAGGTATAAGAAAAGCAACCTACACCAAATTGCATGTCTTTAAAAAATTAAACATTATTATAATAAATTGTACTCTTCGTCGAAAGAAGAAAAGTAATTTGAAAAAAAAGTAAACAAAAATGATCGACCTGGCAAAGAAAGCACAGGATTTTTGACATAAAAAAATGTGCATTGCTGTCACCATTAATACTCTCAAAATAATGCTATTTGTTTTAGCAAACCAAACAAATAACTGAATTCCGAAATTGGGTATCCAAAAAACCACCTCGATGCGACGTTGTCAATTTAAAAAAAAAATTTAAAATGTTCTGACCTGTTTTCTGCGAAAATGATTGCATTTTGGACACCTGTAAAAAATAATGTAAAGAATTGTTTAAATTTACGAAAGCTTTTTCCTTACACATTGTATAGTTTATTAATAGAAACTAGTTATACCATAATAAGAATAATTTCGAATGGATTTAACCAGGAACAAATACGAGCGGTGGCCAGCACAAAAGCTATTCATTTTCGAAGCTTATTTTAATCGAGAAAATCCCGAGTCAAAACAAAAATACTTCTTTTCTTCTAATACGACAAAAGAATTTACCAATGTGCCAAATATAACTTCCAAGAGTGATATAATGAAAATATAGCGGCGAATAATTATTTTAAGGTAAGGTCAACTACCGGATATTGTAGGCATCAGAACCAATTTAAATAAGTTGGAACATTATAATAGGAAGCCAAAGTAACATATTACATTTCATAAATATTTAGTAACGAAATAATCTTTCATAATTTGATTCTTTGAAGTAGTTACATTAAAAATTAAATAAGAAAGTGTTTTTTATACTGAGTTTTCCAAGTTAACTTTATACTGAGTTAGAGATCATTAGGACATGATCTAAAGCTTAACCTATTTTGTATATGTAATTTTTACCCAAGCCTAGCCTAGTGAAGAGTATCAAATTCGCCGAAGTATCAAAGCTTTCTGATTACATCATTAAAGTTTTTGTTTCATAGATCTCCGACCTTTTATTTTTTTAGAATATTATGTTTAAGTTTACCCAATAACTACTGTAGTTTATTATTAGATTTATATACTAATTTTGGTTAATTCATTTACAAATTTGATCAAGCCCACGTGTAGATTAGGCTTCGCATATAATTGATGTAAATTTTTGTTCTGCTTTCCCCTATAAAAAGGCAATGTTTTCTTGAATCCTTTTCTTAAACTTTGGATTTTTAATAATCACATGTATTAAATTTTCAGAAAAGCCATTGGTCCCATTCCTAATGTAAGTCTTTACTTGCTAAAATCTCTTGTTTGTAGGGGGAAAACTAAATAAAGGCGAACTAAAAAATGTAAACTTAATATGATGGCGCTTACAATGTTACGAATCATTGGAAGTGTGTCCGTCAGTGCTAGTCTCTTAGCTGATTATATGAAATTCCAACCTCCTGTCCTCATTTATAACTAAAATATCTAAGGGCGGTAAAACCCCATTGATGTCAACTTCATGAGTGAACTTTATGAAACTCTACTATTTAATTTTAATAAGACATTTTCAATTAATTCTATTCTTGTATTACAAACAACAAATATGTCATCCGCATACCTGTCTATTTCGAACAAAGTCCTTTTCGAATCTATTCATAAACAAGTTAGCAATAAAAGGAGACAAAGGGTTACCCACCGCCGTATCTTATTGAAAATGTTTTAAATTGAAAACAATTTTGTTTCATACAAATTTCAACGAAATTTCTAGTTCTGTGTTATTCAACTCTAGAATTTTTTCAGATATTTTAAGGTTTGTACCAAAACCTCTCCTTCTTCCAATGTTATATTTTTAATATTGTTAACCAATTCTATGAAATATTAAAATGTACCAAAAAGTTTGATTGGGTAATTTTCTTTAGTTAAATTGTATGTTGGAAATCCAAGATAAGTAAGAGTAAGTAATGTAATGACGCAGAGTAATTTCAAGCCGCTGTGATGAGTGGAAAACTAATTATATAGTTTTTATTCAAAATTATCAAAATGAATCATTTTATCAAAATTCTCAAATAGTTCTCTAGGGTTTATAAATGTCCATGTATTTTTTTTTAATAAAATTACGACTAATGCATTAACGCAAAATATTCTGTTATGAAAATCTGGTTGGGTATAGTGTCACAGGCCGTCAATGAACCTTGACCGCGTTCAATCTTTGGTTCTTGCCAGTTTTTCATGTACAGTAGTTCTTCAAAATATCTTCTTACATTATCCTGCGACAATGAAATTGGTATACCTTTCTATTCGTCCCTCCTTGGTAGGCGGCTTTCTGGCATTCTCGCCATGTGGCTTCACCCATCTGAGTCGCTAGACCCTTTCATAAAGTACAATATCCAAGTATTTGTATAACTGCTTGAGTTCGAAGTTATACGTGAATCTCCAATTTCCATTATGATTCGCAACACCAAAAATTCTTCTGCGAACTCTTCTTTCACACAGTGCAAGCACCTTTTCGGTTTTCATAAGTGATTACTATAAATTTTAACTTTCGTACTCCTTTAAGATAAGTAGTAAGTACTAGAGTAGAATGGAGCAAAAGTCCGTGTGACGCAAAAGTCCTATCTATGGATTTTATCCAAGAACAGCAAAATCTGGCAACGTCTACATTAATCTTTATTAGTTTTCCATGTGTTTAAGTCTCTAAAAAATTGAAACAGTATTGTGATAAGAGTTGTGAAAAATATGAGGTAGGTTGTATTTTCGATAAACACAATCTTATTTTCTCATCTTAATATTTAAGATATTTCATGAAATCAATAGTTCTAATTCTAAAACAAAATATGGGTAACTTTTAGGTTTTTTTAAAAATGTTTATTGTTTTTAGATCATATAAAAAAAACAAATAAGAAAACATGTACGGAAGAAATGCTACAAACAGCTGAACAAAGAATAAATGAAGGTATTTCCAAAAGAACCGCCGCAAAAGGGCTTGGAATAGATGAATCTACTCTACGAAAGAGAGTAGAATCGGGGTATAATGCTGGTAGCTTAGGAAGATATCGAAGTGTTTTCTCAGAGGAAATGGAATGTGAATCTGTAGAAAAGCGCTAAAAGCTAGATAAGCGATTTTATGGTATCACGTTTAAAACTTTAAGAAAAATCGCGAATGAGTATTCAATTTTAAACAACATAAAAAATGCATTTAATCCAAACCCAAAACTAGCTGGCAAAGAGTGGGCAAATAGTTTTATTAAAAAATAACAACCTATCATTGCCGGCTCCTCATGCCACTAGTTTGGCAAGAATGATGGGGTTTAACGAATTTTAAGTTAATTTGTTTTTTGAAAATCTATCTAAATTGTTCAAAAAATTGCTATCTACAATATAGATGAGAGTGGTATTTCAACCGTTCTTAACAAAACACCAAAAATTATTAGCTCAAAAGGCAAAAAAATTCTGGGAAAAATACGTTCAGCTGAGCGTGGGGAATTAGTCACTATTGTTTGCGCTATGAGTGCGGCGGCTAATTTTGTTTCTTCCGCAATAATAGTTCCTCGAAAGAGAATGAAAAACCAGTTGATGGATGGGCCTCCACGAGAATCTATAGCAATGTGTTCAGACCCTGGATACATAAATAGCAAATTATTTATAGAGTGGTTTAAACATTTTCGCTCAAGGTTTAGACCAGATAAAGAACATCCCACAGCAGTTATACCATCCAGCCTTTGGATCATTGTTATTTTAAGGCATTAAAAACATTTTATGCAGACGAGTGCGTTAAATGGTTGACAACAAATGCCTGTAGAAATATTACTCAATTTCAGATTACCAAATGATTAGGTAAAGCTTGTGAACGTTGCTCAACTATGGACAGGGGAGTAAAAAGGTTTGAAGTTTGTGGAATATATCCAATAAATAAACATGTGTTCTCAATAGAGGATTTTCTCCCGTCGAAGGTCACAGATAAGAATGCAAATGAAGTCATTCCCCAAATAAACAGCTATTCTGTTCACTTAACTTTTACTTTAACTTTATCAAGAAACACAGCGGTCAAGCAAACACCTTTAACACCAGAGAAGTTGGAGCCTGCATTAGCTCAGTCAAGGCCTGCCGAAATAAAAAGAAAAATTACAGAGGATACTACGAGTGAATCAAAAAAGAAGGTTAAGGTAAAGGAGAAACTATCTGATGATGTGTCCAGGATGCCATGAACCTTATGAAGACCCTCCCATTGAAGAATGGATTCAGTGTAAGGTCTGCGCAAAAAGTGATGGCGTGAAAAGTGTACGTCGTGTGAGAAAATTGGGGATTTTCAATCCGATTTATACATTTAAAGCGTGTGCGGATATTTGCTCCACATTAATCGGACTTTTGCCCCACATATAGGGCAAAAGCCATGTTTTGTAAGTCAAAAAAAAATGTTGTTTTGCGTTGTAGTTGGATGTAATGTTTGAGTTTTTTATATATAAAAATGTTTTTTTTTATTATTTATGGTTTTTATAATCATTTAACCCTTAGGTGCGTCATTTTGCCCCACTCTACTCTAAGTAATTTTGTTGCCCTGCGATTTCTGATACCACCTGTCACTGTTATCTCCTAGTTTGCTTCCCGTATACATAAGTTCCTTCACAACTTGTTCAGCAAATGTTGTCATAGCTTTACCAGTTCTGTTCAAATTTCTTCATATAGCCCGATATATCGATGTTTTTTAATAACATCCTGATAATAATTGTCCAGTCAATAATCGCAACCAAATAAAGCTTGCAAAAATAATCCCATTAATTACATTTCGTTTGTTTTAATTAAAAAATTATCAATTAGCTTTCAGTATCATACTGATCAGTAATATACTGATCTCCTCAATCTAGCCCATATAAATGTTTGTCATCACTACTAAGCACCATTAAAAGAGATAATTTTCATTTGAGAAAATATCCTTATCAACGGCATTAATTTGTGCAAAAAAAAACTCGATATACTCGATTGTTTGCTTAGAGATATTTATAAATGCAGTATTTAAATTTTACTTCGAATTAGAGGTTTAATGTTTATGTTTATCGTTTATGTTAAAATTCCAATTTAATTTAAGATTAAAATATATAAATAAATTATTTCCATCTTCGTCGTCTTCCTTCTTCCTAGATCAATTCAAAGTATTATAAACTCATAACTGGTCACTACCTCGTCTCACACCAATACCTTATGGATGGGGAACCTCCATCCACCTATTTGCTCTATAAAACCACTCTTACAGTGTCATATATTATTTCTTCTTGTCATTCCCTTTCCCCGGCCCGTACTTAAGATTCGACTTAATGTAGCCTCTTGAAGACAAGAAGGACAAGAAAGTCAGTATTCAGTAGCTTTTTCGTCGCTTCGTCACTTTTCAGTCTTCAGACAAGCATTGAGAATGCCAAGTGTGGTTTCTGCCCCGCTTTTTTAATTTATATATCAAACAATCGTCATCTGAATGAATCAGGTTTATTCCATATTCCATTTCGATCAAATTTGTTTCATTTTTTGGCTTCTGATTTCAAAGTGATAAAGCAATCAATGCATTTTCATATATATTCAAATGTATCGACCAAGTGATGCTGCAGCAACCAGAATGAGTGTTCGGAAGAGCCCATATCTTGGCTATGCGAATATATGATGACAAGACGCTTTCATACGAACATAAGATATATCACGAATATGACGCCCTTGGCCAGTAAATGGCCAATTTTCTTCTAAAGCATCACTGAAATTGATCAGTTGCTGTTGATAGTGCCCTACCATAATTGTTTCACCGATCTATAAATTCCACCAGAAGCAGAACAAAACCTTGGCGTAGTTAAGTTTTGTCGTCTTTGTCGAAGGTTCTACTTACTAGGTTATGATCTACCCATTTTAAGTACAATGATGTTTATATATAATGATTTTGTTGAGGAAATCCTTTGCCCAGAAAACAAAGTACGCTTTCGATTTTTATTGCCTTCGGGCAATCTGCTATCCTTCTGAACTATGCTCAGTGCAAACGGAAATAGCTTGCCACATAACACCAAGCTACTCTACAAACTCTTTTCAGTCTGCACAGAGTTTCTAATCAACAGTCCTTGAGGTTCGTTCATTTCAATTTAGTAAGGACATCAAACACGCGATTCATCTTCAACACTGAAATTTCCTTAAAAAAAGTTTTAACTCGTAGCATGGCTTTGTTCTATCCAGATGCATCACAAATCATTTCAGTACCTTAAGTAGTATTTTTCTTCAGTGTAAACGTAAAGTGGGTGGAAATTTTTTAGAACATTTGTATTTATAACCTCCACACACTTGAGTTTTATTGGTTGGAGAGATAAACACATAGCCATTTTTCGAGGCTCTGGGTATATTGGTCACCGCTATGTTATTTACAACCGTTGGGTAATTAAGGTAAATTTTATAATTATTTACCCAAGTTTCTTCCTTCAAGGGTAAATCCGTACACTTTTCCCAGTATCCCATAAAAACAAGGTGACGACCTTCCCAAAGCAGTTTTTATTATTTGCAGACGTGTAACACCCACTAACATAAACGAAAACCTGTCCCATGAACACCAGCTCTACGGTTTACGAGCAGTGCCCATACGTCTTTTTTTTTTTAATGTTATACGTTCAAAGTACCCAACACTCTGAACTAATTATGTCGAATATGAAGAAGTGAAATTTTACTAGATTTTTAATTTCCATTAAAATATAATAAATTGACTTCAGGAATAAGACAATTTTGTAAAATTTCCTGATATAATACTTAGTAATAAGTTTAACCCCTTTCTCTATAAAATCTATCGCTTAAGCACCATTGAAACGAATGTTTCCTTAAAGTAAAATAAAAGTTTTTCTTAAATGAAAAACTTTCATTCAGTTTTGTGCTTTTAGAACATTTTTTCCTTTGAACTTCGGTGTTTTTAATTTTTTGTAAGGATTCAGTAAAGCATTTTCATTAAATATTGATTATTACTCTATACGTTTTAAGTTCACGACAAATTTGTACAATTGTACAACTTTTCTCATAAAGGATATAAAAGTAAGGGTAATTGCCACGCTAACATTATATTTTGTCGCTATTTTTTCGTGATATTTGTTACAGTTGAGGTTTGACTGTTGTGTATTGCAGACATTCAAGTTTTATTATAAATAAATACACAAATAACACCGTAAAATTGTTGTAATTTATATTATAAAAAATCAGTTACTTCAACTCAACCTGAATTTAGGAGAAAATATCATAGTGATCCAGGGCCTCATAAAACATTTTTTATATTTTTTTCAAGCAATTTCAAGAATTCGGAACAGTTAGGGATAGGCCCCGCATCAAAGGTTCTAAAACTGTGTGAAGCGCTGACAATATTTCACGTGTGGAGGAGTCTCTAAAAAACGAGAAGTGACTTGCACATGTTTCCATATAAGATTCAGATTATTCAAGACCTGTTGTCTGTTGACAATAATAAGCGATTCTTGAAGAAAAAGTTTTATATAAATAAGTCGCAAAAAAAAAACCGCAACTCAAGGACATCATCCGCATCCATATTGATAACAGTTATGGAATATATGTATAAAAGAGCATAAAGATGCATTACTGCTAATGACTCACATTGGATTGATATAATTTTCAAAAATTAATTATCATAAAATTTAAAGACAAAATAAACACATAATAGAAAACAAATACTGTCTTGTCTCTTTTAAAAATTCTAAATAATTAAAGATGTAGCGTGATACTTGACCCACCCGTTATATATACGTTTCTTTTTTAGTGGCATTTAAATGGGTATCAATCAATATAAAGTAGTAAATAATTTCTGATATAAACAATTCCATATACCCATTGGTCTTATGGTTGTTGCGCAATTCCTGTCGTATTTTTTGATGCTATTTTCAAGATAGCATAACTGCTACTTATTTGGTTCAAACGTAACATTTACTATTTTGTGGTATATACGGTGCCGGAATTAATTTTTTCTATTTTCGAAGAGGCGTAAGGATTTGTTTTTGCACACATGGTAATACTGAAACTATTGTATGTTCAGGTATTGACCATAACCTATAAAATTTAGTATAGGACAGTGAGTCCACGTGTAAACATATGTTATTTCATTTAAAATGTCGAAATGTATACCAAATAAACAGCCTTTGCTCGAAGCTTTAATTTTATTCTTTCATCAGAAAAAAACTGCTGCTGAAAGTCCTCGTTTGTTTGTAGAAGCTTGTGGAAAACATGCTCCTACCGAAAGGACTGGTGGAAATTGGTTTAAACGATTCAAAAGAGGAGATTTTGATGTGAAAGATAAAGAACGTCCAGGCCAACCAAAACAATTTGAAGATGCAGAATTGAAAGTAACACATCACTCAATAAGTTTGTAGGATGACTAATAATACAACTTTTGGCAAAATTTGACTTCATTCATCTACATAGTCTCCTTCAAGAGTGATACATTGATTTCAACGTTTCTCTAACATTTCGATGCCTTTTTTGTAGAATGATTTATCTTTGGCATCAAAATAGACTTCAGTTTCGGCAATCACTTCTTCGTTGGAGCCAAATCTCTTTCCCTGGAGCTTTCTTTTAAGTCTGCAAACAGGTAGTAGTCACTGGGAGCCAGACCCGGAGAATACGATGGATGGGAAAGCAATTCAAAGTGTAATTCATGCAATTTTGCCATTGTAGCGAGCGACTTGTCACACGGTGGATATTATGATAAAAGAGCACTTTTCTTTTTCATTTGGGGTCGTTTTCTCGCAATTTCTTCCTTCAAACGCAACAATAACGCCATATAATATTCGCTATTGATGGTTCCTCCTTTGTCTAGGCAATCAATGCATAAAATACCTTACGAATCCAAAAATACGGATGCCAAAACCTTACCAGTTGATATTTGTATTTTTGGCAGGTTTTGGGGGGCTTTCGCCAGTTGCTATCCACTCAGCTGACTGCCGATTTGACTGTGGAATGTAGTGATGGATCCAAGTTTCATCCATTGTCATATACTGAATGAAAAATCCTTTTCATAGCGCTGAAACAGCTTCAAACGGCGCCCTGAATTCTCGATCTGTTGCTGTTTTTGATCGACTGTGAGCACTTCGAATAGAACTTTCTCATAGATAAATGTTCATGTAAAATGGTGAATACACTGTCTTCTGATATCTTTAAAGTTTCAGCTATCTCACGTAACTTCAATTTACGATCGGCCAAAACTATTTTGTGGACCGTTTTTATGTTTTCTGGAATAACTACCAAATTTGGACGATCAGAGCGTTCAGCGTAATCGGTATTTGTATGGCCACGTTTAAAATCAGCAAACGACTTCTCTACCATTTGTCTCGATGGAGCAGAGTCCGAATAACATTTGTCAAGCCATTACTTTGCTTGGACGGTATTTTTCCGATTAAAAGGCAATGCTTTATTAACACACGAAATAGTACTTCCTAAAAATCATATGAATTTGTCAATAGTAGAGCCATCTACATGTCATCCTATGTGTACATCTTGAGTGACGTAACATTACTCGATGAAGATCCATATCAAACGCTTGAAGAACTGTCAGAAACATTAAATGTTGATCCAACAACTGTTGGAAAACGTGTACACAAACTTGGATTCATTCAGAAAGAAGGAAATAGGGTACCGCTTGGATTGACTGAAAGACAAGAAAAACGTTTAACCACATGTGAAATGTTGCTTGAAAGACATAAAAAGCAGTCAATTTTGTATCCAATTGTTACTGGTAAGGAAAAATGGTGAAAAAATTAACTCATCTCCTGATAATGCAAACATGGTTAGCGAAAAGCGCGTCGAGAAGTTTCAAAAAGTGATTTGGTGTTCTCTGATTGATTGACCTGATTGATTGATTGACTCAGTGATTTGGTAAATCTTTTCGAGTTTAGTGTTTCACACCGAAGGTTCCAATAGAAGAATTGATAGTTATAGATGGCAAATACTTTAATTGGAATATAATGTACCGTTAGTTTTAAATAAAATAGTTTTTATGAACCAAAAAAATCGAAAAAACTAATTACGGCACCTAATATTATCCGTTATTGGAACGATTTCCAAGCGGGGAGGCTCGCTTCCGTAGGGAGGCACGGACTAGTGCAAAAGAAGACACAAAAAGTTTAACAGAATTGAAATGTTCGTGACATATATAAATAAATATATACATATAAATAAAATTTCAAAACATAACATTAAATTTTATATCCTATTTTTTAAAGGATTTACCGCACCCGAAGTTTCGAAGTTGATATATATATATATATATATATATATATATATATATATATATATATATATATATATATATATATATATATATATATATATATATATATATATAAATATGTATATATATATAAATATGTATATATATATATATATATATATATATATATATATATATATATATATATATATATATATATATATATATATATAAGAAAGAAATCCTTTTAGTTCAATCTATAGCTATGACCTTTTCCCACTTTTTGGGTAATAAATTGATTCCGCGTTTGAAGAATTCGATATTTTCAGAAGCGATCCACGAATCAACCCAATTTTTCGCTTCTTCGTAAGTGGTCCCTGCAATAATCCGCTTTGGATCGATCTTAACAAATGGTAGTCGGAAGGGGCAATGTTTGGTAAGTAAGGCGGGTGAGGCAAAACTTCCCAGCCAAGCAACTGTAACGTTTATTTCACAATTGTTTGCAGTATGAGATCGAGGATTGTCATGAAGCAAAAACAAGTTCGTGTGTCTTTCAGTCCATTCTGGGCGTTTTTGTTTTTGCAATTCTCGATTCAAATTAATCATTTGTTGTCGATAACGTTCAGCAGTGATAGTTTTATTCAGTTTCAGCAGTTCATAGTACACAACACTTTTCGGATCCCACCAGGTACACAGTATAAGCTTCTTTCCATTAATATCCTCTCTGTGCGTTGTTGTAGATGGCCCACCTGGCTTAACGATTGCTTTTCTTTGCTTATGATTGTCGTAATTAAACCATTTTTCCTTACCAGTAACAATTGGATACAAAATTGACTGCTTTTTATGTCTTTCAAGCAACATTTCACATGTGGTTAAACGTTTTTCTTGTCTTTCAGTCAATTCAAGCGGTACCCTATTTCCTTCTTTCTGAATGAATCCAAGTTTGTGTACACGTTTTCCAACAGTTGTTGGATCAACATTTAATGTTTCTGACAGTTCTTCAAGCGTTTGATATGGATCTTCATCGAGTAATATTACGTCACTCAAGACGTACACATAGGATGACATGTAGATGGCGCTACTATTGACAAATTCATATGATTTTTAGGAAGTACTATTTCGTGTGTTAATAAAGCATTGCCTTTTAATCGGAAAAATACCGTCCAAGCAAAGTAATGGCTTGACAAATGTTATTCGGACTCTGGTCCATCGAGACAAATGGAGAGAAGGACAAATGGAGAAAAGGTAGAGAAGTCGTTTGCTGATTTTAAACGTGGCCATACAAATACCGATTACGCTGAACGCTCTGATCGTCCAAATTTGGTAGTTATTCCAGAAAACATAAAAACGGTCCACAAAATAGTTTTGGCCGATCGTAAATTGAAGTTACGTGAGATAGCTGAAACTTTAAAGATATCAGAAGACAGTGTATTCACCATTTTACATGAACATTTATCTATGAGAAAGTTCTATTCGAAGTGCTCACAGTCGATCAAAAACAGCAACAGATCGAGAATTCAGGGCGCCGTTTGAAGCTGTTTCAGCGCTATGAAAAGGATTTTTCATTCAGTATATGACAATGGATGAAACTTGGATCCATCACTACATTCCACAGTCAAATCGGCAGTCAGCTGAGTGGATAGCAACGGGCGAAAGCCCCCCAAAACCTGCCAAAAATACAAATATCAACTGGTAAGGTTTTGGCATCCGTATTTTTGGATTCGCAAGGTATTTTATGCATTGATTGCCTAGACAAAGGAGGAACCATCAATAGCGAATATTATATGGCGTTATTGTTGCGTTTGAAGGAAGAAATGAAAAAGAAAACGACCCCAAATGAAAAAGAAAAGTGCTCTTTTATCATAATATCCACCGTGTGACAAGTCGCTCGCTACAATGGCAAAATTGCATGAATTACACTTTGAATTGCTTTCCCATCCATCGTATTCTCCGGGTCTGGCTCCCAGTGACTACTACCTGTTTGCAGACTAAAAAGAAAGCTCCAGGGAAAGAGATTTGGCTCCAACGAAGAAGTGATTGCCGAAACTGAAGTCTATTTTGATGCCAAAGATAAATCATTCTACAAAAAAGGCATCGAAATGTTAGAGAAACGTTGAAATCAATGTATCACTCTTGAAGGAGACTATGTAGATGAATGAAGTCAAATTTTGCCAAAAGTTGTATTATTAGTCATCCTACAAACTTATTGAGTGATGTGTTACTTTCAATTCTGCATCTTCAAATTGTTTTGGTTGGCCTGGACGTTCTTTATCTTTCACATCAAAATCTCCTCTTTTGAATCGTTTAAACCAATTTTCTCCAGTCCTTTCGGTAGGAGCATGTTTTCCACAAGCTTCTACAAACAAACGAGGACTTTCAGCAGCAGTTTTTTTCGGATTAACGAATAAAATTAAAGCTTCGAGCAAAGGCTGTTTATTTGGTATACATTTCGATATTTTAAATGAAATAACATATGTTTACACGTGGACTCACTGTCCTATACTAAATTTTATAGGTTATGGTCAATACCTGAACATACAATAGTTTCAGTATTACCATGTGTGCAAAAACAAATCCTTACGCCTCTTCGAAAATAGAAAAAATTAATTCCGGCACCGTATATACCACAAAATAGTAAATGTTACGTTTGAACCAAATAAGTAGCAGTTATGCTATCTTGAAAATAGCATCAAAAAATATGACAGGAATTGTGCAACAACCATAAGACCAATGGGTACATGGAATTGTTTATATCAGAAATTATTTACTACTTTATATTGATTGATACCCATTTAAATGCCACTAAAAAAGAAACGTATATATAACGGGTGGGTCAAGTATCACGCTACATCTTTAATTATTTAGAATTTTTAAGAGACAAGACAGTATTTGTTTTCTATTATGTGTTTATTTTGTCTTTAAATTTTATGATAATTAATTTTTGAAAATTATATCAATCCAATGTGAGTCATTAGCAGTAATGCATCTTTATGCTCTTTTATACATATATTCCATAACTGTTATCAATATGGATGCGGATGATGTCCTTGAGTTGCGGTTTTTTTTTCGACTTATTTATATAAAACTTTTCCTTCAAGAATCGCTTATTATTGTCAATAGACAACAGGTCTTGAATAATCTGAATCTTATATGGAAACATGTGCAAGTCACTTCTCGTTTTTTAGAGACTCCTCCACACGTGAAATATTGTCAGCGCTTCACACAGTTTTAGAACCTTTGATGCGGGGCCTATCCCTAACTCTTCCGAATTCTTGAAATTGCTTGAAAAAAATATAAAAAATGTTTTATGAGGCCCTATATATATATTTATATATATATATATATATATATATTATATATATATATATATATATATATATATATATATATATATATATATATATATATATATATA